>CM076901.1:26749611-27349611 GCA_039519145.1 Kokia cookei
GATCCACCCTCATGCTTTCTGCGGATATTTCACAATTTTGAATTTCAACAACTCTTCTAGGGCCACTGACACTACTTACAAACATTGATGGTTGTCGATCCCTACCTCTTTCTGACTTAACAGTTTTCGAAGTCAACTCCAAGGTGCTCGAGACTCTCTAGATCGCTTTGACATGGTCTCAAGCGCTGAACCAAGATGTCCGAAATTACTTCCACAGGCTGGAGGGTCAACTCTTTCTATCATGGCCCATGACTTGCTTAACCATTTTGATCGTTTAGTCAGATCGAAAAATTCTTTCAGCTTGTGCAAAACTAACTTAAATTCACTCATCACTAATTCCTCAGGGTTACTCATAACTCTTTTATTTGGACATAATCAATTCTAAGATAACTCAGATTGTTAGCCATAAAATTTTCTTTACACTATATGCAACATATCCCCCTTCCAGCATCATAAATTCATGTTTTTTGTCTTCCAAATATAATTCATTCACATACTTCTTTTGGAATTCAAGAGGAACATTCTAAGTGATCGGCTAAAGAGCGACGGGTTGGTAAACGAGGACTACTGATACGCCTTATTTTTCAAACAGTAACACAATCCACATTGTTACACTCATGCGCGAGTAAGCATTCAAGTTATTGCAGTACCCGATCTATCGAGTTCCGAGGCAAGCCTCAACTAACGAGGAATCATGCTTTTCAACCCTTTGAATTTTTGTTGCGGTATTCATGATAAGTTTTTTCACCGAAGCTCATCAAGTTGCAGCTACCGGTGCAACTTGCAGAGCAGTTCTTTACCGGCGAAAACTTTTCGCAATGATGCGAAGCAGATTCTCACTATCCTAACCTTCTCGACGAGGCCTATCAGCCCTATTCTATTGAGATCGAGAGACTGTCATGCTGATTCCTCGATTCCAACGGACTTGACCCGTAACAGAGTGATCACTACTGGAATTATCATCACCAACATTATTTCTCGATTCTTCAGACATTTTTAGCTATAAAAAAAATTATAAATAGCATCCACTTGAAACTCAAACTTGACTTAACCTTGACATGTATCTCTACTCAATTCTAGTTCTATTAGTCCAAGAAATTAACTAAATGATAGCTCTGATATCACTAAATGTAACACCCCATTACTTGTCCACTCATTAAATCTGAGATATGATGCAGTCGTAACCAACCAAAAATTTGACTAAGGCAAGTGCCAATCCATCAAATTATAGCTACAGTGAACAAGATATCATTCCCACGATGACTAAAAGTACTAGAATTACTGTCTTTCTATTATTTAATCGATAAATTGTTGTAATTGATTAAAAACTAAAATTAACTAATTAAATTAACTACGAACACGACAAAGAGTGAAAGGCTAAAGTAAACGATTAATAACCGAGAAGCGAAACAATGCCACAAAAAAATAATGTCACCTAGATTTCATCTGTTATTATTAATCTAAATTAAACAATTTCTTCACTTAATATCTTATTTTATGAAATCCCTAAATTATGCTAATACCTTTCTTCAAGCATAACATGATCTTTTGTCGGATTAATTAAAAATTTCTTTGAACTAAGTCTCCATCGTCGCATTAACTCGATCTATGGATCCCCCTATTATATTAGACTCTAATCTGGTAGATTTATGTCGTCTTATATCTAGGATTGCATGCAACTCCACTCAGTTATGCTAGATCTACTCTTAAACAGGGTCTATCTTCTTTTGATTTAAGCACATTAAACATGGATTGATATCCCAAAAAAATTCCAAGTTAAGGATTAAGTAGCATCAATCGACAAAATAAAATTAAGTATTTATTGCATAAAATAAAAATCAAAAGATAGATTTATCATAAGGTTCATCTCCCCTAGGTATTTAAGAAAGAATCATAATTGCAAATAAAAACATCCAAAGATAGTAAATCCACAAGAAACGAGAAACTCATAATAAACTTCAAAGAAATCAAAAGGAGATCTTCAACCTTGATGGAATCAACTTCAGAGTCGGCTTCGGAATGGTATTTTTTTAATTGTTTCCTTGAATATTTTATGACATATATGGTATATATAGGTCTTAGAATGTCCAGAAAACTTAAAAATTATATTTTTTTCACGTGTTTTGGATGCAGTCCGCTATTTCACGGTCTGGCACATGGCTGTGTGGGCAACCCGGTGTGGGAGGGTCAAACGCGTGGCTCCTAAAATTTGCTCCATTTTTTCATTTTTCGCGATTTCTTGTTGCTCCGAAGCCGAAGACAGAAAAGATGAATCAAAGGATTAAAGAGCATAAAATTGTTTATTCTTACATCGAATAATCATCCAAAAATGCATTAAGAATGGGATTAAAAGCAGTTAATTCGAGCACTTATCAAGCTACAATGTTCCACATTTGTTGTAGGAACAACTATGATCAACATTACACAATTCAACACCATGACACATTCAAGTATAAGTAAATCATGTGTATTAAACAATACATAATCATTTTGGGTCTTATATTAGCTTATGAAAACTCTTTTGCTAACTCGGGGTCGAAATAAGACCACATTGTAAAGATTTCAAAGTCTTGGTTGACGTCGCGACTTCGGGGGTTCCTCATCGTGACACAACTCTCTGACTTCGGCTCATTGTAACCTCAGATATACGTCGTCGGAAGGTAAATCATTGATTGTTCCTTATCGCGACATTGGGAGTGCGTCGTCATGACGTGACTCATTCTTTTCAAAAGGATTAGTTTGAAAAGAGTTTGAAAGACCTGTAATAACACTTAACATCTAGATTTCACAAATCAACAATATACCAATTGCATTGAAACCACATGTTAAACTACTTCAGTATAACATTAAGCAACCAAACTGAGCTTCGACCATTTACGATAATAAAAATCAACTTAAAACCTAGGTACATGACATATACCAACCAAAGGGAACTTTACAAACTTTGTTGAGTCAGAAAATCATTTTTTTTATGCTTGAACTACTTCAACTAATTCTTGAGGATCACCTAAACCCGCGCACAGAGAAAATAAATCGTATGCTGAGAAATAGGGCTCAATGGTACATTTATGATTCAATATATATATACACAAGCATTAACAATATGTTTCAGGAGTAATTTAAAGCGCATTATTTTCCCACGAGAAAATTGTTTCTAGTTCTGTGTTTGATTTGTGATTGTTGAGCCCACACTCTAAGTGATTGTGCGGACAGAATCCAAGAATGTCATTTGGTTGAAAATTGGGACCATCAAGGATCCATCTTCCACAAGACAGGTAGTTTTCAGGAAAATTTTATTACTATAAATATCACAAATCAATTCGGTTTTCAAATTTTTAATTTTTCGTCATGATAGAAAAATCGTTTTTAAACCGGATTTTTTTAAAAATTTATATATGAATGGATAAGTGAATAGCTCTACACAGGACCCATTAACTAATTGTTTAACCAATTACAACAGTTAAGTAATGATAGGCTAAGCTAACAGCTTATACCAGAAGGATAATTAACTGAAAACTAGTTATTAGTTACATTCACTAACAGGATTCAGCATCATTTGCTGAAGCGCTCATCTTTCTTTCATTATTCTTATTGAGGGAAGTGCTCTCTTGCCTCTAGAGTTCCCGTTTAGGCTGTGCTTGTCTCCAACCAGCTTATTCTCAAGATTGATGAGTTGTGCAGCTGTCACATTTAGTTCCAGGCTTAAAGCATCCATCATCATCAAGTAGTGCTTTATGATCATCAGAATGACAAGTTGCTAACTGCTTACACATTTCCTAATATGGTCTTCTGTCAACTTGTCCTGGACTTCTCGAACAAGAAATTTTCTTAGTTTTTCAGTTTGTTTTCTTCCCGTTGTTGTATCGTTCTAATTTTAGAAGGGACTGGCATTCAGGGAAATGCATTTAAACCATTTGTTGTTATCATTAACTAGATGGTGCCAAACAACGTTAGCAACATAGCAAAAATTATTGGATATGGAGCAAGGTCTGACTATAAGTCCATGATTACAGTCAAACCGAGTTTTCATTCTAAAACAAGGGGAATTACCTTCGTGGGTTTTGGCTCTGTTTCCTTGCTCAGCATGCTAGAGAGTACCTCAAGGTTGTTCCGTGTTACTTTGAAAAGTTCTCTCATGTTCAACCGATAGCCTTCCTAGTATGACAGGCAAAATCACTGCCATGATCTTGTGCCATTGATAGGATAATTTTCAGAGGGAGCCAATGGCTCTCCTATAACAGAATTTGAAGGATGGTGGCAATGCAGTGAGTTCCCATTGTTCTACCGGCTGGGCGTGAACTTCTTTCAAGTTCTGCTTTATGTTAAATTAGGATAAAAAGCAAGTAAAAACATGGCAAATAACTGTTACAAAATGCATGATGGATGCAATTCATGTAGGCATATTGGAATGCTGGTATATATTATAAAATTAATGAAACAAACAAACTAATTGTTAAACCTCTTAAGAAGATAGCAAACTGGGGAGATGTATATATGATTTATGAAGACTACTATCAAGTTCATGTTCTGTTATTACAAATGCTGCTTCAGCAACATGGTATTAGCACATATAAATATGGAGCAGCACGTATAAATGGTGTAGCATGTCACACAAGTTTGTGGAACACAGGCAGGTAGTATATTCTTGCATGATCCATATGTATCAACTGCATAATGCTTTCTCTATTCCCATGAAGGAATACGGATTCTCAATCACTTAACTATCTCTTCCAACACTTTCTCCGAAACCACCTTGGTAGCTACCTTCGCGCAATTCCATCTAAGCTTCCAGCAACTGAAGACTCAACCTTTGGCTCGCAACATTTTTCCCGGATAGTATCATCGTCTTTGATGGCCCAACAATTTCGTTACAATTCAACTCTTCACTATCTGATCATAGAACATATCCTCATGTTCATTCCCCAGTTGGCTTCTTCCAAGGTCTCAAACGTGGCTTGATCCACCATTTTCGATTCGGATGTTGGGCCTTGTAGAATTTCCTTCATTTTCCCACTAAACATTGACGCATCGAAGCCCCCAACCGCTTTCAACTTCTCACCCCATTGAGCCAGTTTCATTTTTTCCATCTTCCTCGGGTTTGATCTTTGAACTCAATATTTTTCCAGGGAATGATGTTTGGCTAAGACTGAGCTTCAATACCGTTGCGCAACCTGAATAGTTTTATTACTACTTTTAATTTTACACTTTGATGTCTTGTAATTATACAATTTCTATTAATTCTAAAGTTATTTAAGTACATTTTCAAATAAAATAATTTCTCTTTAGTATTGTTTCATTCTTCACCAAAATTGAAATTAAAATTCTACTTAAAGAACTCTTTAGCCTTCAAACTTCAATAATTTTATTTTTTTAATATTTTATTAATTAATATAACACACATACTATATGGGTTCCATACTGTTCTAATAGTACTTACTACCATAGTGGTAGTTTTTAAAATTTTATAGTTCAAATTTTTTTCTTTAATTTATGTTTGTATGAATAAATGATAACTTTGAAAAATATAGTCGACTGAAATTAACATAACATGAAATATAAAAATAAAAGTAGTTTATATAATTTTTTATATAAACTATGTAGATTTCTTATATTTTAGTCCGGTTTTTTAAATGAAATTAATTAATAATAACTATTTTAAATTATTTTTATTAAATAAGAAAATAAAATTTATGGTAATTATTTATATAAATCTTTAAAGATATTTATATTTAATTGTTTGACATGTATATTTTTAATCTTAATATAAAAATTGTCCCTTAAACTATACTCGTTTTCCATATAGGTACTAAACTTTTTTTGGTCAATTTGAATAATTAAACTAATTTTTTTCACGTTGGTATCTTCGTTATTAATCGGTAGTCAACTTTGTTCAATGATGGCATGTAGGGGTAGTTCGATCGAATCGAATCGATGAAGATTTTTCGAGTTAATCGAGTTAACGAATCTTATTTTATCATCTTAACTCGATTTAAATTTGAACCGAGTCGAGTGTGATGAAATTTAAATCAAATCGAAACAAATATATTTGTTCGAGTTAAATTAAAAAAATCGGGTCTTGTAACAACTACCACCCATCGTAATAAAATTTTTTACCGTACGATCGGTTATTAATTTTTATCATCTATAATTTATTTATTAATTTTTTATTTACTGTTAACTTTTTGTTGCTTAGTTCCTTCAATTATCTTCTAATTATTGTCACTATGTATTTTAAATTAAAAATATATTAAATGTAAAAATGTGATTTTTTTAATAAAAAGTTATTTTAAAGATAAAATATGAAATTGATACCAACATAACTTCGCATACAACATTTATGGCATCATTAATAATTTAATTTTAATATAAGATTCAATATGATTAAACAATTCAATAATATAAATAGTTCAAAATGTGAATTTTAATTTAAATAATATAAATAGTAGATATAAGTAACTATTACTATTTAGGTTTAGAGAATTTTTTTGGATGATTTTGATTTTTTGTTTGGGGGTAAAGGTGTAATAATTGAGGGGGAAAGAAAAAATTTTGGGGTTTTGGTAAGTAAAATTTTGAGGGAAAGAAAATAAGAAGAGTAAAATTTCTAATCTAAAATATTCAAAAAAATTTGAGGGGGAGGGAATCAGTTTGGATAGATAGTGGTGAGACTGTAGGGAGTAAAAGTTTTGGAGAAAATAATAAGTTTTGAGGGTTTTTGAGGAAAGTAAATGGGAGAAGTAAAATATTGGAGAGTGTTAAATTAATCCTTATTGGATAATATGTTTTGATATAATAAATTAAAGTATTTTTGAATAAAAGTAAAGTTGTGCAATTTGATAAATCAAGTCTAAGTTGATTTTAAATTGAAGTCAAACTTTTTCAAATATGTTTTAATCATTTTCAAATAAGTTAGAATTGCTCCAGGACAAAAAATATTAATACTTTTTGTCCAGTATCAATACCTTTCAAGATTGATAGACATCTAGAAAATCGATATCAAATTGACATTCTATTTTCATGATTTTTCAAACAATGACAAAAAATATTGATACCTTTTCAAAAGTATCGATACCTTTTATCAAGTATCAATATCGTTTTGATCAGATCATTGAATTTATATTAATTACAAAATATCGATACCCTTTTAGTAAATAAAATTAGATTGTTACTGCAGGTGAAGTTAATGAGTTGGTATTTCATCCCCAACGACTGTATCCATTTTCCAACAACCACAACAGTTAGAAATCAATTAGGTATAAATATCATCTTCCAAGGTCTAATAACAAGAAGAGCAAAGTGCAAAGCTTAAAGATGGATCAACAGAACTTAAAGCTTAATTCTTTCATACATTTTGAAAAACACTTGTAAGCTTTCATTGTATTCATTTAGATCAGCGTTCTTCTTTGTATTTGTGCTTAATTCGAAAACATCCTGATATTGTAAGGATTATTTCTTTGTTTTCTTATTTGTTTCTCTTTGAGAGAGGATTTATACTTAAGGTTTTTGGAGAAACCTTAAGGGAGTTGTACTAGATTTTGGGTATAAGTTTTAAGAGAGATTAGGTTAAACCTTATCCTCAGGTTGTCAAATTAGTGAATTTAGAAAAACCTTTAGTTGTGGAAAGCTATGGTAGTAGAATAGGCAATTGGGGTCAAACCACTATAAAATTTTGGCTCTTTTCCAGTGGATAAGATTGATTGCTTCCACCAAAACATTTCAGGTCGATTCAACTTCCCAATTAGTGACCTGGGAGTCCTCCAAGGTTGCCAAATTAGTGAATTTAGAAAAATCTTTAGTTGTGAAAAGTTATGGTAGTGGAATAAGCAATTGGGGTCGAACCACTATAAATTTTTGTGTTCTTTGTTGCATAATATTTATTGCTTTCACCACAATATTTCAAAGGCGATTCAACTTCCCGATTAGTGACCTAAAAAGTTGATCCTTCGAGCTAACAGAGGGAAAATATTAAAAAAAAAATTGGGGGAAATGGGTTTCGGGTAAATGGGGATGATATGTGATGAGAGTAAAAGTTTTGGGGAGAAATGGGAAGAAGTAAAAATTTTGAGGGAAAAGTAAAAAGGTTTGAGGGCTTGGGTAAAACTAACAAATATTATAGTTTGAGATCGGCGTATTCGAGTTATTTGAATTCGAACTAACTCATTTTTTTTGAACTCAAAATTCAAAAATTGTTTTAATTTTTTATGGATTTTTAACAATTCCTTCAATCTAATTTAAATTTAATTTTTTCGATTTTTTCTAGTCGAATCGAGTTTTGCTCATTTTTAATAGCATAACTAAATCACCAATCGACACGTAGCAAAAAAGCCAAATAAGTAAACCAAATCATTATTTGTATACAATAATTCCAAAATTTGAAATTTTGAAATTAATTTTTATTTTTATGTTAATATTAAATAAAAAAGAACATTAAAAAAAAGCAACTCTCACCTTTGCCGTCTCACGCCGCCACCCCCATCCCACCACTCTTCCACCCCCTTTCCCTCCCCACCATCCCTTTTCCTCTTCGCTAACCCTTTGATGCGAAAATAAATCAAGAAGGTAAGTCACCGTAGTAGAAAAAATTTGAGAGAGAAAGCGAGAGATGGACGGCAAAACCAATTTTAAAATTACATAATTGTTCTCCCCATGAATGGTGTTTAAAAGGAAAGGGTAATGACTCCAAAAATATATGCAAGTTGTTACGTACAGTCGCCCCAAACTGCATCATTTTCATTAAACAGTATTAACTCAAAACGAGTCGTTTTGAACATGACTCAGACCCTAGCTACAACACATTGTTTTATTAAACTTTCTATAAATTGTTGTGTTTAACAATTACAATAAACAAAACAATAAAAAATCAAAACAGGCAGGATTATTGTTGCTTCCTTCCAGTACCAGTACTTACCTCCTCGAACCAGATCCTTGTCCTCAGCAATTAAATGTTGGATATCTCAGCTGAAGGTCCTGCAAGTTTGCCCCAGTGGAAGATTCAGGGAAACAGTTTGCCACTCTACCAGCACTTATGTAGCAACATGCTTCTTTGACACTACACAC
Organism: Kokia cookei; assembly: GCA_039519145.1. NCBI lineage: Eukaryota > Viridiplantae > Streptophyta > Magnoliopsida > Malvales > Malvaceae > Kokia > Kokia cookei. The sequence goes on from CM076901.1 coordinate 26,758,669, forward strand.
CTTTAATTACTCTGAGCTGGTACCTTAAGAAAGTCCCCCATCAGTCACTACCATGCAATCTAATGTGACTGGAAACTCTGCCAATGTATTTCTGAGTTGAGACACGTGAAATGTGGGATGAATTCGAGATCCTTCAAGGTAATGGCAGTTTATAAGCAACCTTCCCCACTTTAGCTTCCATAACATAAGGGCCAAAGTACTTATGGGACAGTTTTTTATTCAATATTTTCCTTATAGAGTGTTGCATGTAGGTCTAAGTCTCAAGTACACCAAAACTCCCACTTGAAACTCCCTATCAGACCTCCTACGATTAGCCACCTATTTCATTTGATCTTGAGTTCTCTTCAAATGGAGCTGAGAAGCTGCCTGGTTACATTCCTCATGTTGAAGGCTGTAATCCACTATGGCCATATGAGAAGAACCATCCAAGTAGGGAATGATGGGAGGATCATGGCCATAAATAGCTTCATAAGGTGTTGATTGGATGAATGGAATGGATAGTGGTATTATACCACCATTGACCAAGGGTAACCAAAGAAGCCAATCACTTGGTCTCTCACTTGACATGCACCTAAGGTATCCCTTTAAAAATCGATTTAATCTATTTGACCATCAGTTTCAGATGGTAGGTAGTAGAAAAATGAAGTCGAGTGCCAAGTTTCTTGAAAAACTCCTACCAAAAGCTGTTGATGAAGACTTTGTCTCTATTAGATACAATTGACTCAGGGGTACATGCAGCTTATAGACATGTGTCAAAGACTCGAGCTATTGTAAGAGCAGTGAACGGATGAGAAATGCTAGGAAGTGACCATATTTAGTCAACTTGCCTACCACCACTAGTATTGTATATTTTTCTCTAGAGAGGGCAACCCTTCAATGAAATCCTTATTGATTGTTATCCAATGCTCTATTAGGAATTGGTAGGGGCTGTAAGAGTCTTGATGAGTTGAATTGTCACTCTTACACCTCTGACAAGTGATACACTCTCTCACCAATTACTTCACAAGAATTTCCCAATAGTGGTTTACAACTATGGAGAGAACATAAATGAATCCATATTTTTATATATCTTTGGTTCATTTGTTCTATTGGTTTGTGATACACTCCCTCACCCAGGAACTTGACAATAATTTCCCAATAGTGGTTTACAACTATGGAGAGAACATAAATGAAAATCGGATATTTTTAAATATCCCTGGTTCATTTGTTTTATTGGTTTTTAACCTAATAATTTATAACGGAACTAGCACAGTAGCTCAACGAATTTGGCGTATAATACCTTTGGATATAACTTAATATACCCAAAGTATTCGAATACTCTTTCTTTACAACTGAACACATTATGGGAACAATCCATACATAATATTCTAATGTTTACTATGCGCTTGATCTATATGGCAAAGCAACAATTGGGCTGAATAGATGATGCCTCCAAATTCTTACTATGTGATATGAAGGAACCCCCACCAAAATGGTGTTATAATGGATATCGATGGCATGTGAAAAATCATACGAATCAGTTATACGAGCCGGACCTCGAGATAGAATGTGATCATTAATGAATCCGATTCGAAATTCAAAGCAAGACCAACCTAGCGACATGCTTGCCGAACGTATTGCTGGTCCAATGACTATGTGTCATCGTAAGTATATGAATCCTTTACGGATTATGAGGTCCGATGACTATATGTCATCATGAGAATATGAATCCTTTATGAATTATGAGGTCCGATGACTATATGTGATTGTGAGTATGTGAATCCTTTACGGATTATGAGGTCTAATGACTATGTGTTATCATGAGTATATGAATTCTTTACGGATTAAATGTCCGATGACTCCGTTTCATCGTGAGTATAAAATACACATGGAAACTACCCGGATGTATACAGCTTATTCAATACAGTTGATTTGATATTTATGACTCTTGAAGTTTGGTAAATCTAATTAACTTTTTGAACTTACTAAGCTTTGAAATGCTTACTTGTGGAAATTATTGTTGCTTTGTAGATTCAATATTTGTTGTTTAGAGATCGGGTCATCTTGGAGCATCACACTATCTCGGAGTTTGTTCGATGGTAATCATATCATTTGGTTTTGTGGCATGTACTAGGATGATATTATCCTTTTGTTTTATGTAATTGAGATTGAGGAAATCTGGTTATGTTTGATGAAATGACTAAAGTAGAAATGTATATTGCACAAGATAGATTATAGACTTAAAGGTACTATGTGATGACTTGGAAACTATGTATTTTGTGATAGCTTGATGCATAATTGGAGTTGTGAATGATTCGAGTTGATAAAATTGTGTTTTGGCATGATTCTTGAGATTCTGCATACTTGTTTCGGTAGAACCTACGCATGTATTAATAGAAGTACAAGGAAGGAGAGAGGTTGCTTACTGACTTGGGTTGTATCGGTAGTTGATTAGCAAGTATCGGTAATTATGTCTTTAGAAGCATCAGTAGTTTGTATACCTGTATTGGTAGAAGTTGCTGGTGAGATTTTTAGCTCTCTAGAGTTTTTAGTATCGGTAGAATCAAGACTTGTATCGGTAGAGATCTGCACTATTCCTGAATTGTTTATTGACTTGACAACTACCGATACTTGTCCAACAAGTACTGGTAGAAGTCTCTGAAAATGTTGGAAAGGATCCTTTTGCCCTTGTTGAATTGTGTTATAATTAAATGACGACATATGATGTGTGGAGTGAAATTTCCTTAAATAAAAAATAAGATTTAATGACATGATGTTAAAGACGAACAGGGATAAATGAACAAGTATGACACTAGAACCCTAATCGGTGACGATTTTAGGGTTTTAGGTGTTACATCTACCCATTTAAAGACGTAATCCACAGCCAAAAGAATTTACTGATTTCCAAAAGAACTAGGAAAGGTCTCATAAAATCAATCCCCCAAACATCAAATATTTTACCTCAATAATTCATGTTTTTGGCATTTCATCCCTTTTCGAGATATTCCCTGTTCGTTGGCATCAATCACAGTTCTGTACAAACTCATATGCATCTTTATTCATGGTTGGCCAATAAAACCCTAATTGTAATAGCTTTTGTGTCGTTCGTTTCCCTCCGAAATGCCCACTGCAGGGAGAAGCATAACATCCCTCAAGAATATCATTTACTTCTTCTGCCACACATCGTCGGACTAATTGATCAGCGCATTGTCAAAATACGTAAGGGTCTTCCCAAATATGGTTTTTTTACTTCATGAATGATTCGTTTTTTCTGTTTTCATGACACTTTTGGCGGGGATACTCCTTTTGCTAGATAATTCACATAATCTACATATCATGACATCCTTTTCTAATTGTCGGGTATCTACTCAAAATATCTGCTTGTCTACAAAAGTTTCCCTAATTTCCTCAGAAGATTTAAATGCGCTATTAGTCTCGAGTCGAGGTAAATGATCCGCAACCTAATTTTCAATCCCTTTTCGATCCATAATCCACATATCAAATTCTTGAAGCAGTAACACCCACCATATTAAATGAGTTTTGTCTCTTTCTTCATCACATATTTCAATGCAGAATGATCTTTATAAACATAAACATAATTAGCCATTAAAAACGGATGAAACTTTTCACAAGAAAATACTACCACGAACATCTCTTTTTCAGTGGTGGTGTAATTGCATTGCGCAGGGATGATAGTTTTACTTGCGTAATGAATTGCTCCAAACAGACGATCCTTCTTTTGACCTAAAACATCACATATAGCATAGTCACTTGCATCACACATAATAATAATAAAGTGTTATGACCAGTTTGGTGTGATAATTATAGGAGCCGATATTAAATTTTTTCCTTAAATTTTTCAAAGGCTTCCACACAATTCTTATCAACCACAAAAGGAACATCTTTTTGTAACAACAAATTTATAAGTTTTGAGAGGTGGGCAAAATCTTTAATAAACCTTCTGTAAAACCTTGCATGTCCCAGAAAATTCCAAATACCTTTGATATTTTTGGGTGCAGCAGGTTTTTAATTACCTTAATTTTTGCTTTATTCACCTCTACCCTTGTCGAGAAATATGATTTCCTAAAACTAACCTTTCTTTTGCCATAACATGACAATTTGCCAATTGGGTAGTAAGTTAGTTTCTTCGCACCTTTTTAGCACCTATTCCAAATTCTACAAGCATTCTTGAAATGAGTCTCTATATACAGAAAAGTCATCCATAAATACATCTAGTCCTTCTTCCAGCATATCTACAAAAATAGTTGTCATACATCTTGTAAATGTAACTGGAGCATTACAAAGCACAAAAGGCATTCTTTTAAATGCATAAGTACCAAAAGGACATGTAAATGTTATTTTTTTCTTGATCATCAGGATGTATTAGAATTTGATGATACCCTGAATATCCATCTAAAAATAATAATATTCTTTTCCTGTTAACCGATAGAGCATTTAATCAATGAAAGGTAACGGGAAATGATCTTTTTTTGTTGCATCATTCAATTTCCTATTGTCTATACATACTCTCCACCCAGTAACTGTTCACGTGGGGATTAATTCATTTTCATCATTACCCACTACAATCAATCCATCTTTTTTTGGCACACACTGTGTAGGACTAACCTATTTACTGTCTAATATTGCGTAAACAATACCTGCATCCAACCATTTTAACAACTCTTTTTTCACTACTTCTTTCATGGATGGATTAAGTTTCCTTTGTGCGTCCACCACAAGTTTCTTTCCTTCCTCCAAACGGATTTTGTGTTGACAGAATGCATGATTGATGCCTTTTATATCGTAATAATCCATCCAATGGCTTTCTTATGTCGTTTTAACACAGCCAACAAAGCTTCTTCTTGAATGCCACTCAGTCTTGATATGATGATTATGGGTAAAGTATTCTTTTCTCCCAAGTACTCATATTTCAAATGTTTAGGTAGTGGTTTTAGCTCCAAATCTAGTGGTTTTTCTGTAGATGGTATCATTTTCGGAGTACTCGGTATAGACTGTTCTAACACCCTTTTACTCTGTTGCCACCAATCTAACTGGGTTGTCACACATTCAGCACTTGGTTCATCTTCGGCCTGTTCTTCTCCTTCGGAATCTTCTTCTTCAGGCTCTGCTATATCAATCTGGTTACAATTTTGTTCCTTGCTATTATCTTCGAATTCACACTTGGCACCCTATATAGCATTTCATTCAAATTGGATATTCTGAGAATTTCCATGACATCTTTCCAAATCTTTGTCCAAATATTGCCTCCTATCATGATATCCACTTTTCTCATATTTTCAGCGTTTAATCCGTTGTAAAAATGTTGAATTTGGATGGCGATGTGAATACCACCCTCTAATATTGATCGAAGTATTGTTTTGAACATTTCCCAAGCTTGTCCCAAAGTTTCAGTGATAGTTTGTCTGAAATGAAATAATTGTACATAACTTTACATGATTTTAGGCATAGGGATCATACACTATAGAAATATTTGCACAAATTCTCTCCATGTAGTAATTGTGTTAGGTGGTAATGGCTCCAACCATAACTTTTCTTTCCCATCTAAAGCGAAAGAGATTAAGAGTAGTTTAATAACATCCGCAGGAACTCCCGTATAGGTGATTGTACACCAAATATTCTCGAATCTCTTTAGGAATTCAGCAGGGTCTTCTGACTGAGGATAAAAAAATTTAACATTATTAGTAATCCAAGTTATTAGAGACGAGTTTAATTCAAAGTGGGAATTATGAATTGGAGGTCGAATAATACTAGATTGTAACCATTCTAAATTAAAGAACATCCCTAATGCATTCCTCATCATGTTAGATTAATTAATATATATATATATTTCTTTTTTCTTTTTTTTTTCAAATTAAAACGTAACTATAATCTAACAAATCCCTAACTATTCTTCTATAAGTGCAATAATTAAAATTTCTAAATACGTTGCATCCCCAAAAACGGTGCCAACAACTTGATCGCCTCCAAACGTCTATTGTTTGGTATGCATTTTTGGGCTTTCGCAAGTATACAAGTCGAGTTGTATTATAGTTTTACAACAAAGTAACAAGTACTCCGAGGATCGTACCCAAGAGAGGCGGTGCAATAATAATTTTAATTTCCTACATAGAAAATATCTAATTAGTGATCTTTTTAGAATTATAGTATGAAAGAGAAATAAATGGTTTTGATTTTATAATAATAAAAAGCATAAAAATGAAATAAAGCAAAGCTAATTACATGAGAGATTTCGATAAACGGATTCATGGGAGATTAGCTCACTTCGGCATGATTTCTTCAATTGTTGTTTTTGGGTTTTTGTTAATCAACTAGTCGCTACCCTAGTAGGATCTTTTGATCTTCCACTAACATAATGAGTCAATAAGAACTACTTATAACCAGACCTCACAGTTCAAATTGGTTTGGAGTAAAGGTGTTCACGAATGGAAAATACTAATTTTGGGTTACTTCTCACCTAAATGACTTCCTTGGGTTGTCAAGCCTAGGGTTTGTTTCACGTTCTTCTTTTTCCAAACAGTTGATCCGTTGAAGATCCCTACACAATAATTAAATAATCATACCTCCACTCTCAAATCCCCTACAAAGAGATTAGTTCCTCATGGTTTCTTGAAACATCATAAATTCAATAATAAAAATATGCATAAGAATTGAAATTGAAAATATGATTGAAAGAAACCTCGAATTTGTATTGCAATTTGTTTAGACGAATCCACAATCGTTTATGCGAAGATTACAAATCTTGTTTCCATAAAACAAAAAATGAAAGAATTAAAACTTAAAGAAAATAACTAAAACCTAAATTACAAGAAGAAAATTAAATTAAGGAAAAGAGTGTGTAAAACTAAGTGCTAAAGGGCCTATTTATACCATTTGGTCTTTCATTTTCCTTAGCCCTAGGTCAACTATCGTTCTTCGGGTTTAAGTTGTGTTGTGAAGATCAAAATGCCCCTCACTCAGTGTAATTCTATGTTCAAGAGTCGATGTCGCGACATAGTAGGCAATGTACTGCTTTGGTGTAATTTCTCAGGCGTTGGCGTGACATGTTATGCTCATGTCACAACATAGAAGACAACTTCAAGATTCTGTGATTCTGGTCCCTGTGTTACGACATTGCTTATCCCGTCTCGTAACTCATTGATCGTTTTCAATATAATTTTTCTTCTAATAGTCTCCTTTACACTCACAAAGGTAATTATCCAACCTTTAGGCCTCAATCAGCCTTAAAGTCAATAAAAGACACTTTTTACACTTTTTACAAATTTTATTCATGTTGCTAAAACTAATGTAAATCCTAAATAATCCTAATGAAAATGCTTAATTTCAAGCTCCTAAAGTGCGAAAACTAGTTTAATCTGCTAGGTCGAATTATGGTAGATCACTTTATCTACTTTATTGGTTCTTTTCCTTTAGCATTGGACCTTCTCCCATTTCTTTAACTATAATAACGAATAAATTTCTTTAATCATAAAAAATTACCAAAAAATTCTGTTACAGTAAGAATCTATAAATATGCAAATGATTTATGGATAGAAGTTTCCTTTATACGCAATATTTAAAGAAATCATACCAATCTTTTCTTAATTTAGATTGTATCTATATGGTAAAGCTTACAGAAAGGTTTAAGAAATTACCAGCATATCATTAGCACGAAAGTTCTACTAAGTTTTTATAGTTAACACCCTTGTAAGAAAAGAAGAAATCTTTTGGTTTCTTTGATGATAACAAAGTCTGATGGAAAAGATGAATCATAAATCTTCTCTCCACTATCACGTTATCCTATTTATAGATAACCTACCTCCAAATCCCAAAAAGGATTATCTCTCATCATTTCTCATTCTCACACGCTTCCACTAATTAATCAAATCCTACGAGGCTCTATAAGTGTCCTAATTATTAACATGTTGCCTCCACTAGGATGTTAGTAACCTAAATGTATCCTAGAAGCCATCATACTTACCTAGGTAATGAAACTAAAACATAGGTGGCGATCTTATTAGCGATAAAGTCCTCATAACAAAGTGCTCGCCTTAATTGAAATTTCTCTATCACATAGGTGGCGACGTTATTAGCGATAAAGTCCTCCTAACAAAGTCCTCGCCCTAACTAAAATTTCTCTATCACTCGGACTGGTACTTCTGCATCATTGGCAAAGTTTCTTCGTAGCACTCTGCCACGATGTTACCAACCTTATCCCATTTAAGTCTCACAACTTAGGCAGTCTTTGCTAGTGTAGTCACCCAAACTGATTTGGTTCACCAAACTAGGGTGTGACATGCTACTTCAAAATGTTCCAAGTATGTGACTAAGAATAGAAGCTACCTTAAGGAATTCCAAGAGAATTATGAAGGAAAGGTCACCTTTGGTGATGGTAAAAAAGGAATAATACTTAAGAAATGAATACTCAATGTAGAAAGAATGCCATAACTCCAAAACATGTTCTTTCTTATAGGTTTGAAAGCCAACCTGAATAGTATTAACCAATTGTACAATCAAGGTATGTTAGTGAACTTCAAAAAGGAAAGATGTAAGATAGTTGAAAAGTCAAATAAATTGGTTATGGAGGGTGTCAGGATGTTCAAAATTTGTTATAAGTTGAATAAACCTACGACTTAAATTAAATTTAGCTCTTTAAACCTTGATTTATAGCATAAAAAGCTCGGTTAAGTACATTTTAGTGTGTTACAAATGCTAGCAAGGCTTAATGGTGTAAGAAGATTGTCAAATTTCAGCAGAGTAAATTCCAAGGGTGATGAATGCTTTAAGGAAACGCAATAATGTAAGTTGCATCCATAGCTTCAATTGATCCATGCAACTAGACCATTTGAACTACTACACATGGATTGGATAGGACTTACGCAGACAGAAAGCTTAAGAGTTAAACATTATGTTTTAGTGTGTGTGGATAATTATTCTACGTTCACTTGGGGTGAAATTCTTACAAGAGAATTCAAACACATTTGATGCCTTTAAGAAACAATTCAAGAAGTTGATGAATAAGAAAGGACAACTTGTTGAAAAAAATAGTTAGAATAATGAGTGAGTGCAAAAGAGACTTAAAAAATGATGAATTCTCTTATTTATGTGATAATGAAGAAATCCAACATGAGTTTTTGCCCCAACGACTCCATAATAAAATGGCATCATTAAAAGAAATAATAAAATTATTCAGGATATGGCTAAAGTCATGATGAATGAAAATAGCATATCACATAAGTTTTGGGCAATGATTGTTAACATTGCATGTCATGTGATCAATAACGCTTGTTGAGGACTAAGATGAGGATGGCACCCTATGAGATGTAGAGAGGAAAGAAACTAGCTATGGGATATTTCCATGTTTTTGGGAGTGTGTGCTACATACTCAAGGATAAAGTGGCTATTGTTGGAAAACCTAGGTTTAGAAAAACTGTTTTAGAACAATGAAAAATTAAAAATTTTGAAAATCGAGTTAGTTTGTGATTTTTATAGTAATAAACTTTTTTTGAAAGTACATGTGCTTTGAGTAAGATAGATCCTAAACATTCCCCACTTTCAATTGAACAAACTTCTCAGTTATTCTCATATCACAAAATTACTTCAAGTATGGGCTGGAACAATCGCGAACCAAACATAGATCTAGAAACAATTTATCACTTTTAGTTGGAAAGTAATTCTCTCTCAATAGGAATCGATAGAATTGTAATTTTCGAAAAATAGAATTTATACTTAGTAAATAAATTATATTTACTTTATGGTAGAATAATAATATCTCAAAGTTGTATGAAAAATGTGTAAATACCTCTACCAATGTCATATATTTCTAAGGAGAGATAGGAGAATTTTGGTTGAATTAGTAATAAATAAATAATATTTAGTTAATAGAAAACAATGTTCTACTCTAAGTAGAATATAGTGGGCAAAACAAAATTGTAAAACTACTAGGGTTGTCGCCCTTCTTATCTTGTTTGAGGGTTTTCGACCTCTCTTGTATTGAGCCTAATTATGTCTGCTTCTTGAACTTTTAATCCAATACTTTATAATTTAATACAACCTGATACATGTTTCTATTTCCCAAAATAAAATTTATTTATTTAATTAATTTAATTAGATAAATTACTTTTTCAATTAAATAATTTCCTCAACCCAATTCTAATTTCATTAAAGTCATTTTCATATTTAACAAATTCAAAATGATCGATTAATTTAATTCTATTTTTTATCTTCAATTATTTGATTATTCAAAAAACTTAAATTAATTTTCAAGTCATTTTCATACCTAGTGAGAAAACACATTCATTTTCATATGTTACTCGTTTCTCTAACTTTATCATTTCTATCCATTTTTGTTAATTTGATTTTTGATGTAATTCATTTATGATTTCAACGAGCTAACATAGAGATTGATTGGACATATATAATTAGGGCTCAAATGGTTTATAATTAAGTTCTATCTTTTTGCCTATTAACATATATAATTAGGGTTCAAATTATTTATAATTAAGTACAAGCTTTTTGCCTATTAATTATAAACTCATTTAGTTACAAAGTCATTACATTACAGTATTGTGATTGAGCTCTCCCTAATTGCATACCATTATAAAAACTACATGATCAATGCTCGTCCAATGATATTGTCATAAGTGTGTTACCCTTAAAGCATACCTTTAATCTCTTTCGGATAAATTTGTTCTCCAAATATAGTCATATTTTATCTCATGTTAACCATTAAATCTTCCTTCATGAAAAGTCAATTATTATCAAATAGTAATCAAGTCATTTATCACAAAGACAAACAACTCGTGGCCACGTTTACTTTTCATCTATCATGTAATTCCAGTGAGAGGATATCATTTACCCATTTCTTGGGTTATAAATTTCACTATTGTGAATGATGTTACATATTGTAGAAGTCATATATCCAACGAACCAAGTTTCAATTCCTTATGTAATATCTCTTTTTCAGTGGCGTCAGAAACTGTGGTTTCGGGAACCTAATTTTAACAAACAAGTTTGTATTTTATTGTCTATTTATTGTTTATAGAGTTATATTATAGTCGTATTAAGTTTTTGTTTAAAAATTTCAATGTTTAACTAGTTAATTTGGTAAAAAAGACTAAATCGCAAAAGTTGTTAAAAGGTGTTAAATTAAGCATTTAGCATGATTAAGTGACCTTGATAAGCAAATTGGCCAAGTATAGTGGACGATCATGGTTTGGTATTTAGTGAAATTTTTATTACTTTTAAAGGTTAATTTGGTAAAAGGGTAAATAAGTGTTATAAAGTAAATGATGAAAGAATTATATTCATCTTCTCCACTTAGCTAAAACCAAAAATCACCATTTTTGTTCACCTTAGGATCGGTCAAGCTTGTTCTCTCTTGCATGGTAAGTATTTAATCTTTGTTTTTAATAATTTTTATATTTTTGAGATCGTTGTAGTATTAAATCTGTGGATTAAATTATAAAAATTTTAAAGTTTTAGGGAATCGACAGTAATGGATTTCAGTGTTATTGAGTTTTTATAATGGATTTAAAATTTTGAATGGTGGTTAGGATGATTTTGTAAAAATAACTTTTGTTAAATTGAGTTTATGGACTAAGGTGTAAATAATTAGTTTTTTAATATAAAATACAGTAATTTTAAGTGTTTAGGGACTATTTTCAGCTGCTGGTATAATCGATTTTGGTTGTTGATAGTGAATTATCGAATATTGTTTAGTTTCGAATTAAAGGACTAAATTGAAAGAATGTAAAAATTCAGGAAAATGTGAAAATAATGAAAAATTAAGGTCACATGCATAGAAACAAGTTTGATAATGCACGTGAATTTAATTACTATATAGATCAAGAACCCGATCAAAAAGACAATAACCAAGGAAAAGGAAAATCTACGGAGTAGTCCCTACAAAGAAACCGGTAGCGGATAGTAGGTAAGTTAATAGTATAAGTGAATTAATTTGTATTTATATCTAAATTGAAGCTTTTATGAATTATATAATTAAATAGTTGTTAAAGATTTTATATTGAAATGTTAATTACATATTGATTGTTAATAAGTATAATTGAGTATATATTTGTTGGGAAATGGTTGTAATAATGACTTACGGAATCTTGGAATGAATATATTGATTTTACAGAATATATATGAACATTGTGGAATTGCCTCTGATGTGTTATTGTGATGAATTGTATAAATGTCCATTTGAACGTAGTAAATGATTAGGATACAATTGGCATGCCAATAGGGTTAGTATGCATGCTTTGTACGGGATTGCACTTCAATGCCTTTGGTTGCACATTAGTGCCTCTATTTGCACTTCACTACCTCTTTTACGCATCTATGATGCCTCTGGTGTAGTGTAGTTACCCGAGTATCCAAATCAAGTTATTATAGTTCATCAGGCTAAGTGTTAATTGATTTACAGCCTAATTATTTAATTAATTCTTTTGCATATTTATGATGTTATTATGTGACAAAGGTTACAATGAAATGCTTGTTTATATGTGGATGGTTACGTTGAGATAATTTGATTGATGGAATTGGTTAATTCCTGGAAAGGTGTTATTATGTTATACATGGATAAATACTAATATGGTGTGAACTTGTATTTGGTTATTAGGAATTAGAAATTATCTTCTTGTTTATTTATCATGGTTCAGGTAAGTTAAATGATGTTTAAACTATGAACTTATTATGCTTCTTAAGCTTACTTGTCCGTTTTTGGTTCTTTTGTAGTTATCATTTTGCGGACTAACTGGACGAGTCGATTTGGAGCTCACACTATTCAGCCTTCTCGGTAGTTTTTGTTTTTTCATTTTGGATTGTGGCATGTATATAGGTGTTATGTTGTTGATGTGTAAATTGTTAAGTTATTTTGGTAAGTTTTAGATGTGTACTTGTGTTGTTTGTAGTTAAGTTGATCCTAAAGGGTATATACTTGGTGATAATGATTTGAAACGGTTGCTTGTTGAGTATGATCATATTTTGGTCAATTAGATTGATGGTTTAGGCTTGATTGGATGCCATTTGATGTAGCTTTTATCCTAATTGTGTTACTTGGTTGAATGATTTAATTTGTGGTGTCAATGAGGGCACCTTGGTTATGCAGTTAAGTTGGATGATTTTAACATGTTTTGGGCTCATTTAAGTTTGTTTTAAGTAGATTTAGTGGTTGGTAAATCAGTTACTTGTGGTCCATGTAAGTTCATTTTGGTAAACATAAAATTCAAGGTTCATTTAGGGGCATATGGCTTAGGACTCGGGCTACCACACAGTCGTGTGCTACACATCGTCTACCACACAACTGTGTGATCCAAGTTAGTATGCTACACAGTTTGGCACATGGTCTATGACATAGTTGTATGACCCAAGTCAGTGTCACACATGGGCTGTGACACAAGTGAGTGAGTTGCACGGTCTAGAGATAAGACCATGTGATTTTGCAACACGGGCGTGTAGAGTAGCCACACGACCGTTTGATGCGCCACATAGGCTAATCCTTGTCACACGGTCGTGTGACCCTTATTTTGCAATTTTTACTTAAAATTTTATAATTGCTTTATTTTAATCTAGATTCAATTAAAGTTTGTTTTAAACGTTTTTAAAACCAGATTTAGGTCAAGTTAAGCTAGAATAGTGGGAATTTGATTGTATTTGATATTAATGATTGATAATTGTTTTTAAATTGAAAATGTTATGTAAATGTATTTGTATCTAATGTTTGTACACTCTATGTTGTGAAACGGTCGATCAATTCCGGTATAGGGTATTACACGTTATCTATTTGAACTCAAGCTTTTACTTACATCAAAGTATATGAGTTACGCATACATAGACTATCATTCAGTTAGGATTAAGGTATGTCACAATATGAACATCACAAGTGAATAAATCCATAAACGGATTCAGGATCTATTCTACTTGGGTCATGTTCGATGTACTGCCAGTCCAGTTAGTAACATTTATGTATCTATCTTCTGGGATTCATCCACTCCGATGCTCAAGTAAAAGCATCTTACCAATTGGAATTGATAGACGACATATTAGTCTTTCAATCGATTTTCTCATTTTCAGTTTAGACTAAGGACATGTTTAGGTTCATCTACTAATATAAGTTGTCTTTCCGTATTACGATTCAACCATGTAATATCGCTTAGTATTAATTAAACATTAGATAACTAGTAAGTCAATATTTTCTTCTATTTTGCTTAGCATGCAAAAAACCATTGAGGAAAATATAGAAAATGTATTAATGTATTTAATGGACATTATTGTTAAATCAAATTGTTCAAAAAAATACAAGTGTACATAAACGAAAAGACTACACTTAATGTACCAGATCCAATAGTTGGTTCTGATCTTGATGAAGATAGTTTAAGCTTGAGGATAACCAAAAGGAGAATGCTACTCCAATTACAATTAGGCTTGTAATTGCTAGTACAATTGTTGCTAAAAAAACAAGGTTGATCGAACATTTTAATGAGAAGGTATGTAACACCCAAAACCCATTGCTGTCGCTAGCTAGGGTCCCGGGGTTCCTTTGCTCGAGAATCTTAAATTAACTTTCAATTTTCTTCTTTATTTACATTTTAACGAACACGTCATAACACACATATAAGAGGCCAATGCAATTCAAACAAAGGTAAAAAGGTCATTTTCACATTTTTAGGAGACTTTTGTAGATACTTGTTGGATAAGTATCGGTAGTAGTCAAGTCAGTAAACAGTTTTTAAATAGTAGCAGACTTCTACCGATACAAGTGTACTTTTTACTGATACTTGATATACTTCTACCGATACTAAAAACTGTAGAGAGCTAGAAAGTTTTACCCTGCAACTTCTACTGATACAAGTAGACGTTCTACCAATACTTGTATGTTTAGAACTACCGATACATGCAAGAGAACTACCGAAACAAGTAAGAATATTACTAAAAGTGCACACAATTCTTCTAAGTATTGAAACTACCATAACAAAACATTTCATAGATATAGATGAAATATGATATTCATCCAAAATGTCTTAAAACAAGGTGACAACGGTTCATCACAAGTCATACTAACTAGATACAATCGAGCCAAACATTTTGGAAACATTTTAGAGTTTTACAATAAATCATATCAAGTTCATAGATCCTACTATATGCCATATAAGTCAGGTGATACGAAAGACTACCAAACGAGCTCCCGAGATAGTGTGATTCTTCTCGAGGATCCGATCTCCAACAATAAAATGAATCTACAAAACAGAGACAATACACAGATAAGCTTACAGAGCTTAGTAAGTTCATTGTACAATTAACTTACGAATAACCATAAAAATGAGAAAGTGAATGTGAACTATTATTTTCATTCCTTCTGTCTTCAATATTCAATATCCCTTTCGAGTCTTCTAGTGAAATAACTCCTAACGATCCAAAATTTACTCTAACGAGCCAGTATTGCTCTTACGAGCCATTATGCTCAAACGAGCCAGTATGCTTAATTGAGCCAGTATGCTCAAACGAGCCAGTATGCTCTAACGAGCCAATATGTTATTCCTTCTGCGTCTTCCATCACAATCCATCATCGAGAATAAAACCAACAAGTAAGATTAGCATTTAACAAGTAGAATATAGTACGTGAACTTACCGGACAAATTTTGTAGCAAAAGAAAACTTTAGAGATTATTTTGCAACTTTCCCTTTTCCTCGCTCAGCCGCTCGCTCGTGATCTAAATCAACAAATCAATAATTTTCCATATTAAATCATGAAATTTAGACTTTTTTTTGTATTCGTGTCTTTTTTTGGAAATTTACGAAATTATCCCTATACTTTCACTTTTATTCAATTTAGTCCTTTAAGTACAAAACATGCAAAATAATCTTTCTACAACTCAAATTATGGAAAACGATATTCATGAGTATTCACCCAACACCTACATGGAATTATCTCACATCAAGGACATGCATTTTCACCAATTTCACAATCTAGTCCTAAAATCCTAATTTCATCAAAAATCACTTCACAAGAGTTCTAACTCTAATCATCAAGCATACAAATCTATCAAAAACTTCCAAGAATAAGCATATTCAACAATGATGAAATAGTAACTTTTAACAGACTTATAAATTAGTCCTTTGATTAGTTAGATTAAGCTAACACGAACTCAAAAACATAAAAATCACTAAAAATGAACGAAGTTTGCTTACTCAATCTTCAACAAAAAGCTTGGCCAAATGTAAGCTTGTTCTTTAGGGTTTGTCTTAAAGAAGAAGAAGATGAAAAGAATAACAAAATGATGTTTAATTCTTTTAATTTTAACTAAAATAGGTTTTCTCATAATTTTACATAATTGCCCTTTAAAAAATCTCATGATTTTCCATTCAACCTAGTCAAAATTGTCCACTCTTATTGAGGATGATCTATTTACCTTTTAAGGACTTTAGCTTATCATGCAATTAACAGCTAGTGCCCTTATTTAATGGAACTCTACCTTTGTACTCTTTACGATTCAGTCCTTCTTATAAAAGTAACTATTTAAACGGTAAAATTTCTTAACCAAAATTTAATACGACATTATGACATCATGAATATCAAATAACTAATATTTATGACTTGACTCATCGGAGTTGTGGTCCCGAACCCACTATTTTCGATACCACTAAAAATCGGGCTATTACAAGGAAGTTGTATTGATTAAAAAATTACACTCCCTAAACAAGAAGATAATTAAGCTATTTGTTATGAAGTTAACCTTATTTTTCATGGGATCTAATAAGCCCTTAGATTTTAAAACAAAAAATAGGGAGACATATGCAATATTAGTGAATCTAAGTCAAGGGGAAGAGTTTTCATGACATGCGTTGATGACCCGAGGACTTTTGAATGATGCTTTTTTGGTTGGTTTGTACTTAATTTTGGATGGTTAGATACTTAAGATACTTGTGTTGTTTTGATATTATGTTTTTCTTTTATTAATGTTATAATCTTTGTTGTATCAGTGACTGGTTTTATAGCTATTAGATAAGCTTTTAAAGGGAGCATCATTCTAAAGACTTTGCATGATTACCTTGCTTGATATGATTTTATTTGTTTTAGTTAAAAATGTCAAATGAAGGTGAATGTTAGTGCCATTTGCTCTATCAGTTTCAACTCACTTTGCAAATGGATGTTGTGCAAACTTGCCATATATGTTGGCATATGAAGTCTTGTCTTATTTATTACATCTCTTTAAATATCAATGTAGCAATTAAGCGAATTGGATTATGATGAATATTGATTAAGAAACAAATATTACTTCAAAAGTCCTATGTGATCCACTTACCATGTTTAAAGATATCATGTTGTTATAAAAGTTGAAATTGTGAATTGGAGAACAATTTTAGTGGTATATTTTGTTCACACTAGTTGAGGATTACAAGTAAAAATGTGTATATATTGAAGACTTGTTTTATGTGTTTATGTATGAATAAAAAAGAACACTTGTACTATTCATTAGAGGGAGTTTGTTTTTAGTGCAAAATACTTGTAAACAAACAATTTTGATGTTCAGTTTGTCACTAAGCTTTTAAAAGGAAAGTCTTAATGAGAGAGTGATCATAATTGAAGTATAGGAATGAGGTTACAACTTGGTGAATAAGGAAAACTTAAATTTTGATTACTATCTGGGTAAAGCCCTGTAGACATAGGAAAATGTTCCTAACTAGGTAACCAATTATTGTAGGGGAACTTCTAGCATGAGCTCTGCTAAAAAAAAAAGCTTAGAAAATGATTTTACCAAAATATCTAATTATTTACCAATATTTTTAACAATTGACCAATATTGGTCTTACCAATATTTCTAATGATATATTAGTAAATCCTTAAAAATATTGATAAACCATTACATATTTTAGTAAAAGCTTTTAGTAAGTTTTTTTTAGTGAAGCTCACGCTAGAAGTGTTCATTCTTGTGTCCATCTCTACTATTTTACTCTTTCAATTGTTTCTTTAATTGCAACTTAACTTACAACCGATAAACAACTCAACACTTACAAAATTCATATTTAAACCTTCCAAAATTGTTACAAAAAAGGTTTAAATATGCTCCAAGCTCTTGTACTTTCATACCGTTGGAATTTAATACATTTATTTTCGGATATAAAAATGCAATTCGAATTGTTAACATCGTTAAAATTCGTTTGTTAAATTTAGATTCATTAAAATTATTTTTTAAAAGAATTTAAATGAAATTAACAATTGAATCTGATTTTTGAAATACGAAAGTAGAAAGACTAAAATTTAAAAATAAAAATAGAGACTAAATTTTGAATATACAAAAAAACAAGGACTTGGAATATATTTTAACCAAAATCTCTGATTTTAATAATCTATAAAAGAAAGAAAAAAGTAATCTAACTCCAACGATTTAGAAGGGGTTTGGAAGACAATTGGAGGGCGGTGGGGGAAAGCTGAAGATCTTACGTGTAAATGGAGGGTAACCGGCTTGTATTTTTAGTATTTTACATGTAGTATATGTAATAAAAATATAAGCAAAAATTTTACTGAGGGAGATTAATTATGAGAGATTGTACCTTTGTGGGGATGTTTCTGAAATTTGGGCCATCTTTCTTTCTCTCTCTGCCAGTGGGATCAAGCTTCAACCATTTTCATTGGCTGTGTTTCTTACTTCCCAGTTTTTATCGAGTCCACAATACCTGAGGATGATGAGGGTTACCTTCCAATGAAAGAGAGAAACAGATGAAAAAGCTGATGCTACTATTTACTATTACTAAAGCTGAACTCATGTTTTATAGCCTTTAAACCAAAGCTGATCAATATAATCATCAAACCCTAAGAACAGAAAACTAATCCTCCCCTTCTCTCCTCTCCATGATCTCTCAGCTTTCATTTCTTTTCTGTTTTCTTTTTCGTCTTCTTTTTTAATAAAGACTGTTCAACTTTGCAGAGTCCGAAAATTAAAAATATATATTGCCTTTCGGGTTATATTAAACTAGTTAATCGCTCGCATCAAGAAGAGAGCTTTTGGTGGAATAATTACTCTACTCATGTTGGCCAATAACTCTTGCTCCTCACTTCCTTCCTCGGAGCCATTTTCGTGCTTAGAGAATGGCACTACTAATATGAATAAGAGGAAAAGAAGACCAGCTGGAACACCAGGTACGTATCATATCATATTTATATATATAATATATATCCAACATAAAATTCATATATATTTTTCATGATTGCTTTTCTTTGGGTCGTAATTAGAATGAATATGCATATAATATACATGGGGTTGGGGTTCGTTATGTAGATCCAGATGCGGAAGTGGTTTCTTTGTCGCCCAAAACGCTGCTAGAATCGGACCGATACGTGTGTGAGATCTGCAATCAAGGATTCCAGAGAGACCAAAACCTACAGATGCACAGGAGGCGGCACAAGGTTCCATGGAAGCTGCTGAAGAGGGAAACACCAGTGGTGAGGAAGCGGGTCTTCGTTTGTCCCGAGCCCACTTGCCTACACCATGACCCTTGCCATGCTCTCGGCGATTTGGTTGGGATCAAGAAACACTTCAGGAGGAAACACAGCAACCACAAGCAATGGGTCTGCGATAAATGTTCTAAGGCCTACGCCGTTCAATCTGATTACAAGGCTCATCTTAAAACCTGCGGCACCAGAGGCCATTCTTGTGATTGCGGCAGAGTGTTTTCAAGGTTTTTTTTTTGGTTTTCCTTTTCACATACCATAATTAAATATCTCCATTCCTTTTCTTGTCCTCAAAAAAGTAATCAACAGTGTTTTAGATCTATACTAAAATTTTGCCGGTGTTTTTGCATCTTTTGGTGGTACATATTCTGAAGCAAAAAAAGACTATGATTACATGTTAAATTCTCTCTCAACCTGGTCCCTTTTCTCATGACTTGAGTTTTGACTTGGAAAGCAAAAAAGCAAACAAAGAAAAATACTGTATCTGCATTCCTTTGTTTTTGACTGATGGAACTTTAATCCACTAGTTAAAACCTTGTTTATTGGCAGCTCAACACATTTCCCGAAGATCAGTTCCCGTTGGTGGTGTGATTGTTCTTTTCAAAACCCCATAACACATCTTTATTTCATGTGACTGTATATGTCCTGAATGATTTGCTTTCTGTTTAATATGTAAATGTATTATTAAATAGTACCTGAAAGGGTTTGATGACCTCTTTTCCTTGTTTCTTCACCAATAAAGACATGCACCTACTACTAGATGAAGCCATTTGAATAAATCTGACTCATTTTTGTAATTGAGTTTTCCTTTCTATGTTTATAGAGTTGAGAGTTTTATTGAACATCAAGATGCTTGCCATATGGGGTGTGTAATACGGCCAGAATCACAAGGGGTGCAGTTGGCTTGCTTGTCACGAACAGCTTCAAGCCCGAGTCCCTCCAATGATACACATTTCAGTACAGCTCCTTGCCCTTGGGTTAGTTTGGCGTTACCAAAGACAAAGGATGCCATGTTCTTGAGCCCTACAAAAGATCATAATTCCCCTAAAAATGCGCACTCCCACAATTTGGAGCTTCAACTCTTGACCACATCAAATCCAAGTGAGGTCTCAGTTTCCCCCAAAAAACATGATAGCCATTCAACCCACTTACAACTCTCAATCGGCTCGTCTGATATTGGGGACAAAGTTGAATATTCAACAGTTACACACAAGGATGCAAGCAACAAATCAGGTCATCATGAGAAACAAGCACCCCAGCCGTTAAGAGTGGCAATGGAGGAGAAAACTTTTGCTGAAGAGGCAAGACAAGAGGCAAAAAGGCAGATTGAAATAGCTGAGCAAGAGTTTGCAAAGGCAAAGAGAATCCGGCAACAAGCACAAGCTGAGTTAGAAAAGGCTCAAGCCTTAAAGGATCATGCATTAAAGCAAATAAACTCCACCATCCTTCAAATTACTTGCCATGCTTGCAAGCACCAATTTCGAGCAAGGACACCACCCGAAGAGAACTCCCTTGTTGCGAGTTATATTTCATCAGCGGTAACAGAAGGTGAAGTTGAAAACGATATTCAAACAAGTCTTACAAAGGCTACTAACACATAAACCCATCTAAACATATGGCACCTGTATTTCGTCAACTTATTTTTCTTTCTTTCATTCATATTCTATCTACTGATATACCAAAAATATAATATTGTTGTATTAATTTGATAAGGTTGGAGTTTGGTTAGTGGAGTGCTGTATCCTGGAATTTGTGTGATGTAATTTGTTCATTAATTTGATTAAATTAATGGAAGTTATGTAGTGTTGGGTTTTGTTGGTAAAGTGTTGCAGGGTAATAATAAAGGTGATTCACAAGCATAACTGTTGCTCAGTAGGTCTTTTGCTACTCTCAACTATTACATTGGTTGGATTTGGATTTTGTGATTGGACTACGATTTGAAGATCTTTGTAGGAGTCAGCAAATGGAGGTGGCCTGGCCTTGCAAGGCATTGAAGAATACTACTGACGAATGTGTAATATACAACCTAAAAGCTTTGATAAAAATCAGAACAAAATAAAAGCATGAGTGAGAAAGAGAGAGAGAGAGAGAGAGAGGAATCTGATGGTCCTTTTCTAACGGCTGCATGCACTCTGGGACTGCAATGGTCATCTCAAATAAATGGTAAATTGAAAAGCCACCATGTTTTTCAGTGCCACGGTTGTATTGGTTAATGACAGACTCAGTCGTCCCTCTCAACGCATCCAAACACGCAGACACAAACAAACTCCATTGATTATCCCTCTCTCTCTCTCTCTCTCAGGGCCATAGGGGTGGGGGGCAGTGGGCTGTTCAGAACAAGAGTACCATCTTTCCATTTAGGAAGAGACCACCCATTGCTTTTCAGGTCAGTCGGAAGATAATAATAATAATAATAATAATAATAATTACTCAGGGTCCTATCGCTGTTATCTTTTTCACAATTTCAACCCCAAAACCAAAGCCGAACCGCATGGCTAAATAAAGCTGAAACCCTTTTCGATTATGTTACACTAGTAAGTAGCCTTGTCTTTCTTCTCTTCTGACTCGCAATTATTTCTCTTTTTTGGCTTTTCCTACTAAATTATTAGTAGTGTACACTTCAGAATTTGTTTAGTAGGAAGTTAACCTAAAAGATGATCACCCAGTTATCTATATAGTCATATACCCAGAAATTAGCTTTAAAGCGTTGGAATTGCATGCGTAAGAAGCACAGTTGGAAGGTGGCTGATTCTTCAACAGTTTTCATACTGTATTTTGCGGAGGCAGGTAGGGACGGGTGTCTCCATCGGAATTTACTATTACTTTTGTGCGTCCTAACCTTGTAGCCCAGTGCAAGTCACCACACCATACCATACCTTGTTTCCGCTTCTTACTCCATTTATATCGACTTGGCCCAACTTGGAACTTCTTTAATATAGCCTGAGCCACTCCATAAATTTTGAAACCAGCCGAAGCCTTGATCCAGAGGCCATACCCAGGACCCACTTATAGTCTGAAAATATTTAGTTGCTTTTGGGGCCGAAGATGAGTATTTTATTCTTTCGTTCATGCTTGTTTTATGTTTCATATTAGAGATTAGTCGTTTTTTTCAATAATATCATTTTTAAAATTTAAATTTGGATCACTCTTTAATAATGTAACGTGCATTATCACTACACTCAATATTTATTTGTGCTGAAAATTAATAATATAATTAAGTTATTCAATTTTTGAAAAGTTATGAAAGTTTTTCCTTTTCAAGAGTTTTAAAATAAAGGGGTTTGAGTTGGTATTACAAGATAAATGGAGACAAATTCACGTACAAAAATGTTTAGATTTTTTGAAAAAGGGAACAACATTTTTAAAAAATATTTTTATATAAAATCTATAAAAAACAATTTAAACCAAAGTAAATATCTGATAACATTAACATATAATGTCACTTAAACCTAAGGCATTAAGGTTTGTAGAGCTTCAATCTTAGCATTTCAACCAAATTCCTATTTATTTTTATATAAATATTTAATAAATATAAATTTACATAATTTTTTTCACTCATATGTCATAATCTAGTTATGTATAAATTGAAAATAAACCAAATGTTGACATTTCATCAAATTTTAAAAATTTTGAATGCATCATATTAAGTGCGTTCGATTGGATCGAGTTGAATTGAGTGAAAAACTTTTGAGTTAATTGAGTTCACGAAGCCTATTTTATCATCCTATTTCGAATTGAAATTTTTTTTTAATCGAATCAAGTGAAATGAAATTCGAGTTGAATCGAATCAAGTGAAATCGTTCGAGTTAAATTAAAAAAATTAAACATGTCAAATTAAAATCTTATTATAGTATAACTCATTTCATGTTAGATGATAAGTGCTAAAAGTAACATGTTTTAATCTCATTATTAATGCGATTTTAGGTGATTATTCGATGTTAATGATGAATTTTATGCTCATAATCCTTTAAATTCATGTTTATACTTAGGATAGCATTTGAGAGCAGAAGGAATGAAAAACAAGAAAAAACTGGAAAATCAAAGCAAGTTACAAGAACCACATGGCTTGACCTCTTCCACATGGTCATGTGAGCCACCCGACCATGTGGTAGGCCATGTCGATTTCATGAATTTGCACTTTGGACTGCGAGAAATTGCGTTTTTAGTCTTTTCGAGTATTCTAAGACGTATATATGACAAAAATAAGAAGATATGAGTGAGCTGTCATAGAATACTCAAGAAAACAACTTGAAAAACACCATTGAAGTTTATTTTAAAGTAGATTTTCGTCGAAATTGAAGATTCCCATTTGATTTCTGAGGAGATTATCATTAGTTTCTTTATTTCTTTCGCTTATACTGTGTTTTGGATGTTTCTATTTTTAAGCATGAACTAATTTTCTAAATACCTAGGAGAGATGAACCTTATGATGAATTCTATCTTTTGATTTTTATTTTACGCAATAAATACTTAGATCTTGTTCGCAATTATGTGTGCTTAATTTTGGTTTAATATTTCTATATTATTAATCCACGTTTAATGTGCTTAAATCAGAGAAGGAACAAACCTTGTTTAAGAGTAGATCTTGCGTAGTTGAGTGGAGCTGCATGCAATTTTAAAAATATTAAAACATAAATCTACCAGATTAGAGTCAAATCTAATAGGAGAATCCATAGATCGAGTTAATGTGATAATAGTGGTTATAAATAGAAATAAATTTCAATTAATCAACCTAGAGTCAATTGTTCTTACTCTCAAAAGAGGTATTAGCATAATTTAGAGGTTTTTACAGATCAAGATACTAAGTAAATAAATTGCGTAATTTAGATTGATAGTGATAGATGAAATCTAAGTAAATTCTTTCTTGGTATTGTTTCACTTCTTGGTTATTATTCAATTATTTTTTTTATTTGTTCTTTATCGTGTTCGTTAGCAATTAATTTAGTTAATTTTAGTTTTTAATCAATCACTCACATTATTCGATTAAATAATAGAATATAGTAATTACTAGTACTTTTAATCCTCGTGGAAATGATATCTTTTCTCACCGTAGCTATATTATTAATTGATAGGTGCACTTATCTTAGTTAGATTTTTAGTTAGTTTCGTCTACGCATCATTAGAACACATAAATTTGAAACTATATATATTTCAAATATCACATCCCAAAAACCGGGTCGATAGTATCGACATTGAATTAGAGACTTGAAATAGGGTAAATAGAAACTGTGCTAATGAACACGAGTAAAAAGGAATAATAGCTAAAGTAGAGAACTTAAAAAGGTAAATTAGGACTAATGGTTAGAGGGAGACTTGTTAAAATAAGGGTAAAAATAGGAAGGACTTATAGAGTAAATAAATTAATCTTAGCAATGAGTTTGGCTATATAAACCATCACTGTTCATTTTCTTCCTCACGTACATTTTATTTCATTTTTCACACTTTCTTCATTTCAAAAGTTATTGTATTTGGTAGTTAGCATTTCTCCCAAAATTTTCTGCACATTGCATTTTCTTGGCAACCAAACACTATTTTCTACTTTCATTTCTCAAATAAATCACTCTTTTCTTATTAAACTTTGGTTCGGTTATTGAGCGGACCACTCAAGAGTCGCGAAGGATAGTAAGATCGAAGGTAAGCAATATGTTTCTCATATCAAATCTGCACGAGTTGCTTTTTGACTCGAGAATTACAGTTTTAGATAAGAAACATAAATGATCTTTGGTTTCTAAATGTTCGATTTCATGAAAATGGTTGATCGGAGCTAGCGAAGCTAAGAAGTGTTTTCTAAAATGATTTTCAAATAATTTTTATAAGGTTTGAAGAGATCAAGAGGTTTTACGATCAAATCTAGCAACATTTTTCTGGAAAATGCATAAACTGTCTGACTGTGTTCTTGAGAAAGATGATGAACAATAACTGTTTTGAAAGAATAAAGTTAAGTAAATTACACTAAGTTAATAAGCTTAGATATGTTAATACCTGCAACGTAGGAAGGCTAAGAGATAGTAAATAGGTTAAGTATACTGTGTGAGCTCAGTAAAGATCGCATATGTCGTGAGCTGAAGTTGAGTAGAAAAAGTGTTTAACTATTCTAAATGGTAAGTAATATGTATGTTTTTATACGAAGCTGAAAACATTGGTGACGCATCGACAAGTAGATACAAAGGCAAGCAGAGTGACACATAGTTGATGTTGTGGTAAACTAAGGTGAGTACATGATAACTCTTGAAAAGAGTTATATTTCATGCCTTTATATTTGCTTAATTGTCTGTACTTAGGTGAATTTAGTTGCATTTTAGGAGATTGCATTATCATATTTTAGAATATTGCATTAACGAGCTTGGACTGTGCTAAAATGTTATATGTTACTTTTTATTGTTTGTGGGAAGGATTTTTTTGGATTGAGTGACAAATGCAGAATGAGGAAAAAAAGTAAAGGAGTGAAGATTTGTCATGATAAAAGATTGGTCAGTTTGCCAACACGAATGTCATGCAAAATATAAAAAGACGCTGAGTTAGCACTCAATGTGTGCCATTCTCAACCCAACTTTACTTGTACTAGAAAATCTAGAGGAAATATTATGTGCAGAGAGACCTACCTTAGAAGAGAAGGGAGCTCAAAACTGTCTATATGACTTGGTCTACCTCAACCATAAAATCAACCATAAAGAGAATCAAGCAACTCTTCCTCCCCAAATCAAGGAACCATCCACCTACATGGAGAAAAACAAGGGAGGGACTTACCTTAGAAGAATATATATAAAAGCCAAATGAGGGAACCCTAAAGGCGTGAAAAAAGTGTGGAAAAAAGCAGCGAAAAAAGATGGAAAAAAAAGAGAAGATCCTTAAGCAGAAATAGAGGGTAGTCATAGAGGCTAAGCAAAAGAACAAAACGCTAGGGAGAATACGAAGGCATTCAACCTAGTCTTCGCAAGACATTGCGTCACTAGAATTGAGGGCTAGATCGGCGAAAGCTTCCTGAAGTTCTTCCTTTATTTTCTTAAATTGATTCTTTGTGAAATTAAATGTTGAAGATGTTGAATGATATTTTGAATTTTGTTTTGGTTAACCAACCCATGAGCTAAAACTCATTGGGTTGGGATTGTTGGATGATACTCTAATTTTTCCATTACTGTTTAAGCTTAACTCTAATTTATTTACTGTTTCATTCACTTTGTGCTTTACGAAATATATGCATGCAGTCTTTAGACATAGTTGAATGTATAGTATGCTCATAAACTTAATCTAATTTTGAAAAGGTTAGGTTAGTTGGATCGAAATTGAATGATACGAGCGAGTATTCAAAAGATTACTCGTAGCAATATACAGACATGGAGCGACGTTCTATATAGAAGAAGGAAGAAACAGTTCAAGGATGATAAGTAAATTATTTAAGCAATTTATTTGTGTATTTTGGATTAATTTCGAGGAAACTACTTCTAATTTCCTATATTTTCTTATCAAGTACACAAATTAGTGTTGCGTTACCTAAAAGCAAGAAAAAGTGGATTAAATTGAAGACATGTGAAGAGATGGGTTATATTTGAATTTGGGGACATTTGAGGGCTTAATTGCAAAGGATTCCTTAGTTGAAGTGGTCAAATAAGCTTATTTAAAGTTGTTATTTTATTAATTTTATTTTGACTAAATTATTTAAAGTTGTTATTTTCATTTTAACTAAATTTACTCAAGCTATTTTTAGTAACCCAATTGTGTATAAATAATGTTGGAGCCCAATTTGTTCGAGCCCAACCAGAATATAAAATGAAACCCAAAAACAAATAATAAAAATTCTAAATTAAAATTTAATTTAATTTAAAATTTTACACCCAAAGTCCAAATCTAATACCACTTAAAATACCCAAGTCCTAAATTACCCATGACCTAATACCCATACAGGCCCAACAAGCCCAAAGACCTAAAAAATATCAGAAACCCTAATTTGCCTAAGCTTCCAACCGCCGCTGCCATGTCAACACCGCCATGTCAACGTCCACGTTAGCACCACGTCAGCCACGTGATCTCTCGTTGTCTGACCGTTGACTCCTCGACTCTCGAAACCGCTCGGCTCTCTAGATGTTCCTCTGCTCGAGATCCTTCCTCTTCCTGAAGCACCCCTCATTTGCCTTGCAATGAAATGGCAAGGGGTGCTCTCCCCGACGTCGGTTGACCACAAGAGACCTCCACCACTAGCATGAAAATGGACCTGCAAAGGAGAAGCAACAAAGAGCAAAACAGAGGTGACAGAGAACAGCAAAATAGGATAAAAGAACAGTGAATATGTAATTTTTATCGGCTATAAATTAGCCCAACAATTATCTTTGTAATTGAGAGACAAGAAATACAGAACAAATTCAAACAAAATCAATACAAAGAAGAATCACAAATTCAAGTACAAGCATTCCAGAACATTTTTTTCTTCAAAGTATATCGGTTTTTAGTATATATTCATATATGTTTCGTTTATTGCTTATATTTTTTATATATTCGAAAAACCCAAAATAAATAAAAAGGATTGAAGTTTAAAAGTCAAAATAGGAAAATATATGTGAAAATTTTTAAAACTCTAGATCTTTGCCCGTCTTCTACAAATTTTGTTTCAAAAAGAAAAAATCAAACTCTGATCTAAAAGATAGACCAAACTCAAATCTAGTTTTTTTTTTTTTTTTTGTAATAACAAATTCTTTTTTAAAAAAGGGAAAGGAACGGATTATGAGAAAAAAATACGAAATAAACGAATCAAAAGTTTTAAAATAAAAATCTCATTTTTTGGTCTTTTAAAAAGAGATCCAGGTTCAATATAAGGAGATTCGAACCTAGATCTACGTTTTAAAGAAGAAAAACTAAAAAGGGGATGTCGTTTTGCTTACCTGGATGGCGCGTGTGGCGTTTCGAACGGCGGAGGAGTGACGGAGCCACGGTGGGCCAACGATAAACCCTTCAATCGGAGAAGGGAAAATTCAGAGAAAATTGGGGGGGGGGGGTTTGCAAGTTTTTTTTTTATATAAAGGTTAAAATGATTTTTTTACTAAACTTTAGTTTATAAAGCTTAAGGAAACGGCGCTGTTTAGGGTCTAAGTCTGTGGCCCTGAAACGACATCGTTTCGACATTTTAACCCGAATCCTGACCCGACCTTGGTGAAGATCCGCGCGTTTTTATGTGTGGTCTATTTATTGTAGTAGTCCTTCTGCATTTTAAACTGCTTCAATTTCATCCCTTTTCATGTTTTGACAAAATTGAAATTTATCCTTATATTTTTGCTCCGTTTTCGACCTGGTCCCTAAACCAGCAACCCATGAGGAATTGACACCTATCAATGTTTGGGGAATTTATGCATGGAGTCCCTTTGCGTTTTTACTTCTTCAAAATTCGTCCTTCTGTCTTAAATTTAAAAAAAAAAAACAAGTCATTTGATCATATATAGTTTAAATCGATCCTATTATCGCCGTTTTAAATTTCTTTTGTGAAATAGTGTAAAAATCAGCATTTTTAACTATCCCTTTTTATATATATGTTACACATCACTATTCGTCCTTTTATTTTAAAATTGTGAATGTTTATAAAATATTTTTTTTTTTTGTGAAGTGAAGTTCCCCACGGTTTTGTTTTTTTTTTTTAAAATGGCGGGGGTCAGTTCATTTGATTTTTTTTAGTAAATAAAATTTTACTTTCTTTGAATTTAATCCCCAAGTCTTTTTTCATTGGTTATCACTTAAATTCTTTTAATTCTTTTTACTGTTTATTTAAATTATATAATTTTCATTTATCTTTATTAAGTTATCATACTATATTGTTCTTATGCACATCATTGTTTTATTTATTATTATTTTTTTATAAAACATGTTTCATGCAATTTATCCTATGTTTTCAACTACTTTTACCTTCTTAATTTAGGAAAGAGTGCATACCTATTCAAATATCTTTGCAAAATAGTTTAGTTAAATCGTGTTTTAAAAAAATATATGAATTATCCTTTTAAAGTAAAAGTTCATTTAGTTTGGAATTTTGAAAATAATGCTTTAACGTGTTGAATGTTATTTTCTTCAAACCTAAGAATCGAATATGCTACTTTAAAATCAAAATTGCTAAAGTATTTTTCAATAGATATAAAAAAAACACATGGATTTTTAAAAATAAAGGCAATGCTCTTTTAATTTAGGAATACGAGAAATTGTGCTCTAACGTGATGAGTACGACTTCTTCCTTAAACCTAAAATAATTGAGCATCCTGCTTAAAATCATTAGTTACTTGAAATTTCATTATTTTGGAGAATTCAAAAATTGTGCCCTAACATATTGGGTTTGATTTTGCTTTGAACCTAAATAATTGAATATCTTATTTTAACGTCTAATTCATGAATGACATTTTGAATTCCTACTCGAATTTTTGATTTTCAACAATTAAGAAACTAAATAATCGACTAGGTACCGATTTTGGGCGTGTGAGGGTGCTAACCCTTCCTTACACGTAACCGATTCTCGAACCTATTTTTCTGGATTTTGAAAACCAAACGTTTTTTACAAAACAAATTCAAACGTTTTAGGTGATCCAATCACCCCTAAATTAAAAGATTGGTGGCGACTCCCATTTTCGATTTTAAAAATATTTTCGAAACTCGCATATAAAAATGGTTTTGACAGCTTAGCGACTCCACTAGGGAACAATAAGAGAGTCAAGCCATGAGTCGATTATTTTTGGTCTTTTGATTGAAAACCAAAATTTGAGTTAAATTTAATTTGTGATCCTTGCATTTTATGTTCATATGTTGGTTTTTTTTAGTTTAATTTGTTTACGATCGAAATGAAGGTTAATGCATTTGCATTGATCGGTTACTTTACCCCTTAAGTGGAAGTGTGAAACTATACCTTCATAAGGTCGTCGCCTCCGTGCAGGATAGTGGATCACTTTCGGGAATACATCCGTACCTATGTTTCCGTGAAGTTTTCACTTCCGTGCAAACATATCGAAAATGTATCCCCCTGAACCAAACTCATCTGTATGAGCCTATAATGGGTGAGGATAGAGGAATTCGTTAGGTCAGGTACCCATACTTTAGAACTCAAATCGCATGTAGTTGACTTTAGGAGACTGCTGAACATCACAACAAACCTTTAGCGGACACCTAAATAGGAGAGACGTGTTATTATTTCTGCTCTTAATTGTAATTTCATGGTTAGATTTTACCCTTATGTTAACATACTGACATGTTTTATTTTGTCTTTGTTTTATTTCGTGCATTGCATTTCCATTAAAGAAAAGGTGTTGGTTCATTCTCGATTACCAAATAGAGAGCTTTGACATGAAAAATGGGTTTCTTGATAGAGTGGAAGACAACATGGCCGTGCGGTTATGGTCAGAAGGGAGATAGCACGAGAATGGAGATAGTTTGACAGAAGGGCATTTATCGAAATTTTGGGATCACACTCGAGTAAATGTGGCCCAAAACAATGTGCAAGAGCTAAGAGATATTTGGGGTCAATGGAATGATGAAATGAAGCAAGTGTTTTATAGAGAATATGGAGATTTACCCTATCTACTCGAGGTAAAAATAGACAAGCACCTCTTTTAGGCTCTCACCCAGCACTGGAATCCCGCGTATAGTTGCTTTTCCTTTGGGAGTTTCGAAATGACGCCCACAATGGAGGAGTACACTGCGTTAATCCGTTGCCCGAATATTCAAGTTGATAAGGTTTACTCAAGAGCTGCATGTGTCCCGACCTTTCTGAAGAGGTTGATGAATATAACCGGGATGAGTGAACAATGGGTGGCATCTAGGATCAAGGTAAAAAGGGATAATAAATGTATCACTTGGAAGAGTTTGAGGGATATGATATTAGCACATCCGAATATGAAGAAATGTGTTGACCTTTTCGCTTTGAGCATTTATGGGCTGGTTATCTTCCCGAAAGTATTAGGGCACGTAGAGGATGCGGGTGTGGATCTTTTCGACTGTCTTAGTAGGAATGTTGCACCTGTCCCAGCAATCCTCGCTGAGACCAGCAGATCGTTAAGTGCTTGTCGAAGAGAAGGCGAGGGGAGGTTCATTGGCTGTGCACCATTTTTGATGGTCTAGTTTCATAGCCATTTTTGGAAGAAAGAAAGGATTTCGTATAAGACATACTCGGTGGATTATTCGCCTTTGAAGGAATTTGTAGCAACACAAAAAGAGCTGAATATATCTGAAGAAAAGTGGATGGTAGTTCTTCAAAATCTCCGAGAGAAAGACGTAGAATGGAAGGCATCTTGACTTATCATCGACAAGATTCTTTATCGTTATGGCAATTTCGACTGGGTTCCCTTACTCGGAGTATGTGGAGCCATAGGATATGCCCTTCTACTTGTGTTGAGGCAATTCATACTAGCGACACAAGGTTTGGCCCAATGGGAGTTCACCTACAAAGGGAATAACTATAAGAAAAGGGTTAGAGAGATAACAAATGCATGGAGGCAAGTGCATAGGATGAAGGTATTCGTTGCAAACTCGATGACGATAATGGAATATGATTGGTGGAGGAGTAAAAGGGTCAATGATAATATTCCAGCAACGAACCCTGATGATGATAGATCAATAAAAGAATACTTGCAAGTAATTTCATTAGAATTGGACATCATAAAACAGGATTTTGAAAGGAAGAGCTTGGAGTTTGGGAAAAGGATAGAAATCTTAGAAGAGGATAAGATGAAGTTAGGGTTGGATGTAGACATTCACAAGTTAGAGGCTAAAAAGTTGAGAAAAGGGAAGAATAAAGCCAAAGAAGACTTGAAAGATTTGAAGAAACATTATAAGAAGCTTCGTCAATCCATGAAAAATGTCGGGCTTGGCAAAACATTTTAACAATGGCAATAAGAGATTCGAGAACGAGAAGACCGAGCAGAGTAAGGGAAAAGAAATTTTCAAAATGGTCAAGCTCGTAAAAATGTCATAAAGGGAGAATTGTTGGAATGCCAAGTTGAAAAGACTGAATTAAAAGCCCAAATAATTGAGATAGAGGCTAGAATTGTCAAATTAGAGGAATCTTTGCATAGACAGCGCAATCGAAATTCTGTTATAGAACTCAAGGCAAGTTGGGCCGAAAATAGAGAGTTAAGGAAAAGAGTGCAAGAGCTTGAAGCTTCATTCCAGAACAACGAGATAAGGATCCAGATTCTTGAAAGGAACTTAGAAGCAATTGAATAACACACTCAACAGGCTCAGAGGCAAGTTAGAGAAAGAGATTATGTTATAAGTGAAGCACTTACACGGATACGAGAAGCGGTTGATCACGTGTAAATGCTAGCCATTGAAGCTGATGAATTAAGCATACAATATGAGTCGAACCGAGCTTCTTAGGAAAGTTAGGGCTTTAGGCACTAAAGCAAAGCCATTTATGTAACTCATTTTATGTAAAGAAATTTGTCTTCTAGTAAAGTTGATCTAATGGAATTGAATTCAGAATCAATGCCTTCTCTTACATTGCATACATGCATTCATTCGCATCACATTTTCATATTTTAACACAACACTAATTAAGTAAAAATTTGAAACAGTTCAACCAGAAAACATAGAGAACCCACATCCTTACGATACCCGAAAGGCGATGGATCAAAGAATAGAAAGATTGAAATAGTTACAAAAGGAGATGCAAGAACAAATGAAAGCACAGCTACATGACCAGTTAGCAAGGGTCCAACAGGATATGAGAGACCAAATCATTGAGTCTCAGGGGAATATAATTAATCGACTAACTTAACTATTGCAAGAAACAGAGAAAGGAAAAAACCTTGTAGCGAGTCCAAGGGAGGAGAAGGAAGACCCTCGATACCCTCCTAGCTTTACTCCCGTGCATAATCAAGTTCCACCAGAAACACACTTGCGAGGAGTTCTAATCTTCATCAAAGCACAACAACATCCCATTGATACCTCAAGCCAGGCCAATTATTCGACTGAATCAGGGTCTAATCTAGGGGAAAATGCTTGCAAATCCCATCAATCTTGATTTTGATGAAATCATGGAGATAGAGAGAATGAAACTGGAACTTTCCAAATAGATAGAAGCGTTACAAGTGGCTGAAAGATAAGGTCAAGGCAATGGAAGGAGCTGATACCTACTGTGGGATAAATGCTAAGGAACTAAGTCTGGTCCCAAACCTAATGCTGCCCTCAAAATTTAAGGCTCCAAAGTTTTAGAAGTACAATGGGACAAGTTGCTCGGAAGCTCACATTACCATGTTTTGTCGAAAAATGATAGGATACGTCCACCATGACCAATTATTGATCCACTATTTCCAGGATAGTTTGGTAGGATCCACGGTAAAATGGTACAATCAGTTAAGTCATGCGAGGATCAATTCATGGAAGGACTTGACCTAGGCCTTCATGAAACAATATGACCATGTCACTGACATAGCTCCTGATAGAATCACATTGCAAAACATGGAGAAAAGGCCGAGTGAGAGTTTTAGGCAATACGCATAACGATAGAGGGATATGGCCACTCAGGTACAGCCACCATTAATAGAAAAAGAGACGACTATGCTTTTCGTCCACATGCTGAAAGCACTTTACCTCAATCACTTGTTGGGAAATGCTACAAGGAGTTTCTCGGATATGGTTATGCCCGGAGAAATGATTGAGAGCGTAATCAAGAGCGAAAAGATTGACCCCGGGGAAGCGTAAAGAGATCTACCCCCAGAAGAAAAGATGCTGAGATAAACAATGCAGGCATGTATAGGCCAAACAATGCAAAGTCAATCATGATAACGCAATCCAAAACCCCTACGAATAACTACCAAAATCCTCTGAAGATGAAACAAAGCTCAAGAAAAAACACCGAAAGAATTCAGTTCACCCCTATTCCGCTGACATACAAAGAACTTTACCAGCAGTTATATGATCAACATGTAGTGGCTCTATATTACATGGATCCAGTACAACCCCCATTCCCAAAATGGTACGATGCAAATGCCCAGTGCGAGTACCATGGAGGAGTAGTCGAATACCCCATAGAAAATTGTTTCGCCTTCAAAAAGATAGTGAAGAGACTAATTAAGGGGAAACGTATAAGATTAGATGAGCCATCTAGACCTAACGTGGTTGGGAACCCTTTACCCCCTCATCCCGATCATGGATAAATGCGATCGCGGGAGCAAAAGGTAAAAAGGTTAAGACCAACGTTGGAGAGGTCAAATCATCTTTAAAGTGGGTGTGGCATCAAATGGTTGATAGAGGGATAATCACATGAAATGATGGAGATATGACGATAACAGCCAAGAATTATTGTGATTTTTATGACATTGAAGGACATGAGATTCAACATTGCACACAGTTCAAGTATTTGGTACAGGTTCTGATGA
Source organism: Kokia cookei (assembly GCA_039519145.1). Lineage (NCBI taxonomy): Eukaryota > Viridiplantae > Streptophyta > Magnoliopsida > Malvales > Malvaceae > Kokia > Kokia cookei. Next base: position 26,793,436 of record CM076901.1, read on the forward strand.
ACCGTAAAGAACTGGAGTTCTTCGAAGAAGAAGAAGAGGTGAAAGGCATTTGTACCTCTGAAGAAAAAGGGACAAACAGGCTCGATCGCCCTGTAATAATTATCTCCACACCCATGGTTACCGAAACGAGAAAGCAAATGACACCCTATGTCATTATACAAAAACATGTGCCATTCCCTTAAGAGGATAGTAAAAAGGTCCCTTGGAATTACAGGTGTAATATAATAGCGCTTAAAGAAGAGCGATCCAAAGAAGACATAAGCCTTGTTACTCGTAATGGGAAATTCTATGACCTGAAAGTAGAAAGAAAAGAAGCATATAAAGGAAAGGCCTTGGTAACTAAACTAGAAAAGAAAGAAACCAACAAGCTCGAGCCAGTAGAAGAAAATAAGGCAAAAGAATTCTTGAAATTCTTAAAACATAGCGAGTATAGTGTAGTGGAGCAGTTGCACAGATAACCAGCACGCATATCAATCTTAGCCTTATTGCTAAGTTCGAAAGCCCACCACAATGCACTAATGAGGGTACTCAACGAAACGTATGTGGCTAACGACATATTCGTGTGCAAGTTGGATCGCCTGATTAATAATGTCAGCGCTGACAATTTTATTTTCTTTAGCAATAACGAGATCCCGCCTGGGGGAATGGGTCGATAAAGACTTTGCACATCATTACTCGCTACAAGGGGTATACCTTGCCCGGAGTGCTCATTGGTAATGGCTCAGCCTTAAATGTATTACCACTGGCCACCCTGGAAAGATTACCAGTCGACAGCTCTTATATGAAAACATGTCACGACACAGTTAGAGCTTTTGACGTAACGGAAAGAAAAGTGATGGACCAAATTGAAATACCGTTATAGATCGATCCAAATACATATGAGGTGGATTTTTTGGTAATAGACATTAAGCCCTCATACAATTATTTGTTGGGAAGACCTTAGATCCATTCAGCAGGGCGGTACCATCCTCACTTCATCAAAAGCTTAAACTGGTAACCGAAGGAAGATTGGTTACAATAAATGCAGAAGAGGATATTATCGCATTCGTGACAAGTGACGCCCCATATGTAGAAAGAGATGAAGAGGCTACGGAATGCTCCTTCCGGTTATTAGAATTCGTTAATGCAAATTCATTGACAAAGAGAGCAAAATCCTTGGATCGAAGTTGTCACGGACTACGAAGATGGGTCTACGATTAACACTTGGAAAAAGGGCACTACCAGGAAAAGGCTTGGAAAGTATCTGCGAGGGGCAATCAATACACCGATACCACTAGGAAAATGAGATCATTTTGGCCTAGGGTATAAGCTAGATGTGAAGGAGAAGAAGAAAGAGTTAGAAAGGAAGCGATAAATGAGAAAAGCACGACTAGCCGAGGAAGAGGTCAAGTGAGAGCCAATGATCTTTCCCTATGTATCAAAGATTTTTGTTTCCGGTGGAATAAGGATCGAAGAAGAGAAGAAGACTAAAAGAGTTATGATAAACTTGGACATTAATGCCATCCTTAAAGAAGACGAAGGAAGGATCTTATCACGAATTTGCCCATACACGCTAGGAAGAGTTCTAGGCAACTGGACTGAAGAGGAGCTCTCTGTAGCCTTTAGGATCTTTTCAGAGTAATACTCGACGCACACCTATTGCTCTAGGCCCGAGAGCAATAGAGATCCTTTGTAAAGGGAATTTGACTATTATCCATTATTTTAATGAAAATGCGTTTTATCCCATTTAGCAAATATCTCTTTATATTCTTTCATTCCATTTAGACAAATTGTTTACACTTAATCTACACAATTAATCATTCTTGAATTCTATATACATATACTCATACTCATACCATACAATCATTCTTATGTTTACTTTGTTCTTTGGACCTCCCTATTCTTTTGATAGATCTCTAGATATCAATGATATGAGCAACGCTGTCATTGACCCTAAGCCTTATTTTGAGCAAGATATGTGCCTCAAAGAGCCTCAGGACTTTGAAGATGACCAAGCTAGTAACTTGTCTCTCGATTTGCTACGAAGGATGGAACAAGAGGAAAAACAGATCATGCCCCATAAAGAGTTAATTGAAACTATGAGCATAGGGAATGAAGATGAAAAGAAAGAGGTGAAAGGAACCAGTATTTCAACAGAAACGTGAAAAGATCTTATTGAGCTACTCCGAGAATTCAAGGATGTCTTCTCATGGTCTTACCAAGACATACTTGGGTTAAACATCGACATTGTAGTTCATAAGCTCCCAATAAAGGAGGAATGCAGGCCTGTCCAGTAAAAGGTTCGAAGGATGCGATCGGATGTATTGTTAAAAATAAAAGAAGATGTTCAAAAGCAGTTTGATGCGGGGTTTCTCCAAGTGGTCAAATATTCAGAATGGGTAGCTAACATAGTCCTTGTTCCTGAAAAGGATGCGTATGTGTATAGATTATCGAGACTTGAACAAAGCTAGTCCAAAAGATAATTTCCCACTACCTTATATTGACACCCTGGTAGACAACACGACAGGTCATTCACTATGCTCTTTTATGGACAGTTTCTCTAGGTATAACCAAATAAAAATAGACCTTGAAAATATGGCGAAAACTACATTCGTTACAATGTGGGTGACATTCTGTTATAAAGTGATGTCATTCGGACTTAAAAACGCAGGGGCAACATATCAAAGAGCCATGGTGACGTTGTTTCATGATATGATGCATAAGGAAATTGAGGTCTACGTCGATGATATGATTGCAAAGACACGAACAGGGGAAGAACATGTAAAAGTCTTGAGGAAGTTGTTCTTGAGGTTAAGAAAGTTTCAGTTAAAGTTGAATCCAGCCAAATGTACTTTTGGAGCTACTTCAGGCAAGTTGTTAGGCTTTGTGGTCAGCCAAAGGGGAATTGAGATCGATCCAGACAAGGTTAAAGCCATACAAGAATTACCAGGACCCCGTAGGCGAAAAGAAGTTCAAGGTTTCCTCGAAAGATTGAATTATATCGCTCAGTTCATCTCATAGTTAACTGAGAAATGTGACCCCATCTTTCGTCTTCTTAGAAAACACAATCCAGGTGTGTGGGATGATGAATGCCAAAGAACTTTTGACAAGGTTAAGCATTATTTATCTGATGCTCCAATCTTAGTACCACCAAGTCCCAACAAGCCGTTGATCTTGTACTTAATAGTTTTTGAAAATTCATGGGGTGTGTACTGGTCCAACACGACGAGATTGAAAAGAAAGAAATAGCCATATACTACCTCAGCAAAAAGTTTACCGACTATGAAGCAAGGTATTCATCGATCAAAGAGCTATGCTGCACGTTAGTTTGGACTACTCAAAGATTACGACAACACATGCTGTACCACACAACTTGGTTAATCTAGAAATTAGATCCTTTTAAATACATGATGGAGTCAACTACATTGAATGGAAGAATGGCTAGGTGGCAAATCCTACTTTCAGAGTTTGTCATAGTCTATGTAAACTAGAAGGCAGTAAAAGGGAGTGCGATAGCAGACTTCCTAGCCAATAGAGCTCTAAAGGATTATGAGCCAATAAATTTTGACTTCCCAAACGAGGACCTAATGTATATTGTAACCACTGAAGAGGGGACTGCGTCAGAGCATCCTTAGCGATTAAATTTTGATAGTGCTTCAAATACCACGGGCAATGGAATTGGGGTAGTTTTAGTATCACCAGAAGGAGACCATTATCCCTTCACTAGTAAACTCAACTTCGATTGCATGAATAACATGGAAGAATACGAGGCATGCATTATGGGAATTCAAGCAGCCATAGAGCGGGGGATCAAGGTCTTGGAGATATACGGAGATTCAGCATTGGTGATCTACCAACTCAAGGAAGAATGGAGACAAGAGATTCCAAGTTAATCAATTATTGAAAGATGGTCCTCGAGTTAATCAAGGAATTTGATAAGGTTACGTTCCAGTACCTCCCACTTGAGGAAAACCAAATGGTTGACGCTTTGGCTACTCTAGCCTCAATGATAAAAGTAAACAAACCAGAGGATATGAAGTCCATTCAAATGAGCATTTACGAGGCTCCAGCCCATTGCTACGAGATTGAAGAGGAAGAAAAGGACGACCATCCTTAGTATCAAGACATCCCCCAATATGTGAAAAACCGTAAATACCCTGAAGAAGCTATTGAAAATGATAAAAGGATATTAAGAAGGCTTGTAAGCGAGTATGTCCTAGATAGGGAAATTTTGTATAAGATGAAGAAAGATCAGGTGTTGTTAAGATGTGTTTGATGCAATCGATGCAAGGAAAATCCTAGAAGAAGTTCATGAAGGTATTTACAGAACACACGCTAATGGATTCAAAATGGCTAGGCAGATCATGAGATTTGGATACTACTGGTCTACTATGGAGAGTGATTGCATCAACTATGCTAAGAAATGTCACAAATGTCAAATCTATGGAGATAAAATTCACGTACCTCCATCACATCTGCATGTCATGCTTCTCCATGGCCCTTTTCTATGTGGGACATGGATGTTATTAGGCTAATTTCACGAAAGGCTTCTAACGGGCATAGATTCATCTTTGTAGTTATCGATTATTTCACCAAGTGGGTGGAAGCTGCCTCTTACGCCAACATTACAAAGTCTGCAGTTAGCAAATTCCTAAAAAAGGAAATCATATGTTGATATGGGATGCCAGAAAGGATTATATCGGACAATGCATTAAACTTGAATAACAGCATTATATCGAAGGTTTGCGAGGAATTTAAGATCAAACATCATAATTCATCTCCATATCGCCCAAAAATGAATGGGGCAGTGGAGACGACAAATAAAAACATCGAGAAGACCATTGCAAAAATGATAGAAACCTATAAAGATTGACATGAAAAATTACCATTTGCCCTTCTTGCTTATAGAACTTCAGTCAGAACTTCTATTGGGGCAATGTCGTTCTCACTTGTATATGAGATGGAAGCTGTTTTACCTATCGAGGTGAAGATCCCCTCTCTCCGAGTCTTGTCAGAGCTAAATTTGGATGAAGCAGAATGGATCCAAGCCATATATGATCAGTTGAACTTGGTTGAAGAAAAGAGATTAAGAGCTATTCGTAATGATTAGATGTACCAAAAGCGAATGATGCTAGCTTACAACAAAAAGGTCCGCCCTAGTGAATTCCACGAGGGAGATCTAGTCTTGAAGAAAATACTCCCCATACACAAAGACTCTCGAGGAAAATGGATACCTAATTGGGAAGGGCCATATTTGGTGAAGAAAGCTTTCCCTGGAGGAGCTCTCATTTTGCTAAAATGGATGGAAAAGAGCTATACAGCCCAGTAAATTCAAATTCTGTGAAGAAATATTTCACCTAAAAAAAACGAAGAAGTCAAGGTGAAAACCCATAAAAAGGCATCTTGAAACCAAAGGGCTTTTGAGTTGAAAACCTGAAAAGGGCAGCTCAAATATGAAGCAAAAGTGGTCAATTGTTCCCTCAAATGTGACAAGATAGAAAAACTTTACATCTTAGGGCATCAACGAAGTGCCCCAAGTTTTCTAGGCGCATATCAAGCAAAAAAATGACCCTCAAATCATAGAAACTCATATCTGATATCTGGGCATCTAATATTGTTCCGTGTAATTATTTTGGTCCTTGTAAATAATTTGGCAATTGTTCTTTGGCCAATAATTCTTTGAGCTTTGACTCTAATACAATCTCATTGTTTTGCCACACTACCCATGTATTTTCATACGAAGATAATGGATAATAGACTAATATCATAAGGTATGCAAGGATCTACGAGTGTTATTTTAGAAATTTTCTAAATAATGCAGAGACACTAAACGGGACCCCCAATTAAAAGAATCAAACCTGAAAAGAATAGTTCAAATTAAGAATATTCTGCCCGATCCATTCGTAGATTTGAGAGGACATAAGGAAGTACACCACAACAAGTGACAAACCATGATAATCCCAAAGCGAAATAAATTAATTTATGAAATTAACATCGATCATGCACATTCATTTAGTTAGGAGCATTTGACTCATCCTGATAATGACATCCTAAAACAATCTGGCATATATAAAGGCCCATTAAAGCATATTCTACAGGCTTCAGTACCATGAAGATTTGAAGGGAAAGGTTTAAGTCGCAACGGCGAACCTTGTACCTCAGAAGCATGAAGGAAAAGATTTAAGCCGCAACGGAAAATCTAGTACCATGAAGATATAGAGGGAAAAGTTTAAGTCGTAAAGGTAAACCTTATACCTCAAGAGCACAAAGGGAAAGATTTAATCCATAATGGCGAATCCAGTACCACGAAGATAATGGAGGTAAAGGTTTAAGCCACAACAGTGAACCTTGTACCTCAGAAGCATGAAGGGAAAGATTTAAGCTGCAACGGTGAATCCAGTACCACGAAAATAATGGAGGAAAAGGTTTAAGCCGCAACGGCGAACCTTGTACCTCAGAAGCATGGAGGGAAAGATTTTAGTCGCAACGACAAATCTAGTACCACGAAGATATGGAGGGAAGGGTTACAACCGCAATGACAAACCTGGTACCTTAGAAATATTAAACCCACGACTGTGAAACTTTTACTTTGAAGTCATAATGGAGTAGATCAAGTCTTCATCTCTCTAAAGTTACAGTAAGAGCAAGATGAAGCCTCAACGTCAAATCTTATCCTCTTGAAGTTACAATAAAGTTGTATTAAAAACAAATAATAAGTCTTTATCTCTCTGAAGTTGCAGTAAGAGCAAGATGAAGCTTCAACATCAAAATCCTATCTTCCTGAAGTTGTAATGAAGTTGGATTAGAAACAAATAGCAAATCTCGATTTCCTCGAAGTCACAGTGGAATGTAGTGAAGCTATGAGGGGTAAGTACAACGAGGTTAAGTTACCTATGAAGTAATGGGTAGCTCAAAGAAGAAATACTTAAGGAACCAAACTCAGTGGGACCGAATGAAATTGGTCCTCCATTTATCTTTGCTCTATTCCTATTACACAGCAACGAGCAAAGAGGGGCAGCTGTTGGAGCCCAATTTGTCCGGGCCCAACCAAAATATAAAATGAAACCCAAAAACAAATAATGAAAATTCTAAATTAAATTTTAATTTAATTTAAAATTTTACACCTAAAGTCCAAATCCAATACCACTTAAAATACCCAAATCCTAAATACCCGTGACCCAATACCCATATAGGACCAATAAGCCCAAAGACCTAAAAAATATCAAAAACCCTAATTTGCCTAAGCTTCCAACCGCCGTTGTCATGTCAACACCACCACATCAGCATCCACGTTAGCACCATGTCATTGCCACGTCAACCACGTGACCCCTCATTGTCTGATCATTGACTCCTCGACTCTCGAAACTGCTCGACTCCCTAGACGTTCCTCTGCCCGAGATCCTTCCTCTTCCTGAAGCACCCTTCGTCTACCTTGCAATGAAATGGAAAGGGGCACTCTCCCCGGCATCGATTGACCACAGGAGACCCCCACCACCAGCATGAAAATGGACTTGCAAAGGAGAAGCAACAAAGATCAAAAAAAGTGATAGAGAATAGCAAAATAGGATAAATGAACAATGAATATGTAATTTTTCTCGGCTATAAATTAGCCCAACAATTATCTCTGTAATTGAGACACAAGAAATATAAAACAAATTCACACAAAATCAATACAAAGAAGAATCACAGATTCAAGTACAAGCATTCCAGAACATTTTTTTCTTCAAGGTATATCAGTTTTAGTATATATTCATATATGTTTTGTTTATTGCTTACATTTTTTTATTTATTTGAAAAACCCGAAATAAATAAAAAGGATCGAAGTTTAAAAGTCAAAATAGGAAAATATATGTGAAAATTTTTAAAACTCTAGATCTTTGCGTCTTCTTCAAATTTTGTTTCAAAAAGAAAAAATCAAACTCTGATCTAAAAGATAGACCAAACTCAAATCTAGGTTTTTTTTTTTGTAATAACAAATTCTTTAAAAAAAGGGAAAGGAACGAATTATGATAAAAAAAATACGAAATAAAATGGATCTAAAGTTTTAAAATAAAAATCTCATTTTTTGGTCTTTTAAAAAGAGATCCAGGTTCAATCTAAGGAGATTCGAACCTAGATCTACGTTTTAAAGAAGAAAAACTAAAAAGGGGATGTCGTTTTATTGTGTGGTCTATTTATTGTAGTAGTCCTTCCGCATTTTAAACTCTTCAATTTCATTCCTTTTCATGTTTTGACAAATTTGAAATTTATCCCTATATTTTTACTCCGTTTTCGACTTGGTCCCTAAACCAACAACCCATGAGGAAATGACACCTGTCAATGTTTGGGGAATTTATGCATGGAGTCCCTTTGCATTATTACTTCTTCAAAATTCGTCCTTCTGTCTTAATTTTTTTTTGAAAAACAAGTCATTTGATCATATATAGTTTAAATAGATCCTCTTATCGCCGTTTTAAATTTCTTTTGTGAAATAGTGTAAAAATCAGCATTTTTAACTACCCCTTTTTATATATATGTTACACATCACTATTCATCCTTTTATTTTAAAATTGTTAATGTTTATAAAATATGTTTTTTTTTGTTTTGTGAAGTTCCCCATGGTTTTGTTTTTTTTTTAAAATGGGGGGGGGGGTCAGTTCTTTTGATTTTTTTTAGTAAATAAAATTTTACTTTCTTTGAATTTAATCCCCAAGTCTTTTTCCATTGGTTATTACTTAAATTCTTTTAATTATTTTTACTGTTTATTTAACTTATATAATTTTCATTTATCTTTATTAAGTTATCATACTATATTGTTCTTATGCACATCATTGTTTTATTTATTATTTTTTTTATAAAACATGTTTCATGCAATTTATCCTATGTTTTCAACTACTTTTACCTTCTTAATTAAGGATAGAGTGCATACCTATTCAAATATCTTTGCAAAATAGTTTAGTTAAATCGTGTTTTAAAAAATATATGAATTATCCTTTTAAAGTAAAAGTTCATTTACCTCGGGAATTTTGAAGATAATGCTTTAACGTGTTGAGTGTTATTTTCTTCAAACCTAAGAATCAAATATCATACTATAAAATCAAAATTGCTAAAGCATTTTTCAATAGATATAAAAAAACACATGGATTTTTAAAAATAAAGGCAATGCTCTTTTATTTTAGGAATACGAGAAATTGTGCTCTAACGTGATGAGTAGGACTTCTTCCTTGAACCTAAAATAATCGAGCGTCCTGTTTAAAATCATTAGTTACTTGATATTCCATTATTTTGGGGAATTCAAAAATTGTGCCCTAACGTGTTGGGTGAATTTTGCTTTGAACCTAAATAATTGAATATATTATTTTAACGTCTAATTCATGAATGACATTTTGAATTCCTACTTGAATTTTCGATTTTCAACAACCAAGACACTAAATAATCGACTAGGTATCGATTTTGGGCGTGTGAGGGTGCTAACCATTCCTTACACGTAACCGATTCTTGAACCTATTTTTCTGGATTTTGAAGACCAAACGTTTTTTACAAAATGAATTCAAACGTTTTAGGTGATTCAATCACACCTAAATTAAAACATTGGTGGCGACTCCTATTTTCGATTTGAAAACTATTCTCGAAACTCGTATATAAAAATGGTTTCGACAAATAAGGTTACTCGGGTTCAATTGAAAATGTACTTAATTTTGTGAGCAATAGAACCAGTTTAGCATTTATTTATTCTCTTCCAGTTCGTCAGATCACTCTCTATCATTTCCATCTCCATTTTGATTTCTTTGTAAATTTATCCAATTGCTATAACAATCCCTTCCCCTTTCTATCCTTCATAATCACAAACAATTCACCATCTTCATCCACCAAGCATGATTAAAATCATGTGTCACTAAATTCTTTTTAGCCTTAGCTCGGTTATCACTCTGTCGAGAAATAATCGTGAGTTACGAAACCGTGCTAAAAACCTTTTTATCGGTACTCACGATCACTCCAGTTTATGGGATAGTACAAATTCGTCCCTCAAAATTAATTCTACTTTGATTTAAAAAGTGCACGTTGGATCGAAATAGGTTGGCGTACAGTTGGGGAGTCGAGTCGGTCGTGCTGCATTCGAGTTCTCATGAACAAATTGGCGTGTCCAGGTGAGAAAAAGCAAGTTGGATTCCGTCAAGGGTGGTAGAGACCGAATTTAAACAACCCACGCGGTTGAGGCCGTTAATTTGAGTTGGGCTTTTCAGAGCGGAAGGCTATTGAAATCTTAAATCGCGAGCACGTGCGGCCTGGTTTGACATTCGGCAAGGGTCAATTTATAAGTCATATCGAAATCGGCTACTAGAGGAAAATTTGGTGGTTGGGACGTTCTCGAGCGTTATAACCAGCTTACGATTAAAAAGGGAAGATTAATTTTCAAGGATTGATTCAAGTTTGGAGAAAACCGAGAATGAGACTAAGCTTATTAAATATAGTTTTTTGTTATTTTTTTATCTCGATTAATTATTTTGCTTCAAGATTTACTTCACTTTGTTTATTTCATTTTCGTTTTATTTTAATTTTATCTAGGTAGGAGACAATCACGAGTCATGGGCACGCCCTTCGACACAACGTTCAAGAGGAAAACACGAGAGTAAATTACAGTAACCAGTCCCTATGGAATCAACCCAACTGCCTTATACTACTGTTTTGTATTATTTGTCGTAGGAATATTTATATTTGGTGGATTTGACACCCATCAAATTTTGGAGCTGTTACGGGGGACAAGTAACATTTTTCTAACTTTTGTTTGTTTTTCTTTATAACAAGGTCTGAGTAGACACATCTCAATGACTTTCAACAGGAGATAGATAAATTAGCTTGAAGGTTGAGAAAAGAAGCTCACGGAAAACGTTTACAGATAGAGTTTGAAGAAGAAGCTTTCACTAGAGAAATATTCGGTGACGAGGAAACAAGGAAAATGGAATATCGGACTATTTGTCAACTTTCAGCAGCACCGGACGAACAACAATCGCTGGGTATAACTTATCCAGCGGGAGGAACACCGTTGGAGTTAAAGTCGGGTTTAATCCATCTCCTACCCACTTTTCGCGGGATTCAAAATAAGAATCCGTACACGCATTTAAAGGAATTCCACATGGCTTGCACGAGCATGAAACCTCAGGGAGTAACTTAAGACCAAATTAAACTTCGTGCATTTCCGTTTTCATTAGCCGACTCTGCTAGAGAGTGACTATTCTATTTACCATTGGGATCTGTTAACACATAAGCTAATATGTCTCGTTTATTCCTTGATAGGTTTTTCCCAGTAGCATGAGTAGTTGAGCTGAGACGAGACATAATGGGAATTCAACAAAAGGAGATTGAAACGCTCTACGATTATTGGGAGCGGTATAAAAAGTTGTGTGCAAGATGCCCCCAACATAGACTTTCTGAACAGTCACTGTTGCAGTATTTCTATGAAGGACTTCTCCCTATAGAGATGAAGATGATCAATACTGCTAGTGGAGGAGCACTTGTTAACATGACTCCTCAAATAGCTAGGGAGTTGATTTCAACGGTGGCTGCAAACTCTTAACAATTTCGACCGATTATAAAACCTACGAGACGGGTTCATGGGTTAAGCACTCTGACCTTAGAAAATAAAATAAATAAACTCACTAATATTGTGCAGAGTTTGCTTGTAGAGAAGTCAAACCTAGCGAAGCTGTGTGAAATTTGTACCATGTCAGATCACCCGACGGACTCATGTCCTATCCTACACGAGGATTCGATAGAACAAGCAAATGCTGTCAGAAACTTTTCAGGTCCACCCCAAAGACTGTACGATCCCTACTTGAACACATACAATGTGGGGTGGAGGGACCATCTGAATCTAAGTTATGGATCGAATCCTCGATTCCATCAGCCGTATCAACAGAGCTCACATCTAAATCAGCAGCTACCACCTCCAAAGACGTCCTTGGAAGCTATCGTAAAAAGCTTAGCCACTAGGACCGAAAAATTTTAAGAAAAGACTAACATGCATTTGCAATAGTTAGACAAATAAATGAGCAAGTTGACACTCACAGTTAGTCGACTGGAGTCTCAAGGAAGGTTACTATCCCAAATGGAACCCAACTCTTGACATAATGTAAGTGCTATGACGTTAAGAAGTGGTGCGATTTTGAAACCCGTGACTGGCACGAGTCGTACTCACGATGTTGAACGTGAAAAGAAGGAACCTGATTCAGAGACTCCAATCGATTCAACACCATAGAAATCATTTACAGTGACACCTTCATTTCCTAGAAGGTTCGTTAACCATAAGGAGCAAGAAGAGAAGGAGATTCTGGACACCTTTCGAAACGTAGAGATAAACATTCCCCTTCTCGATGCGATCAAACAGATACCACACTATGCAAAATTCTTAAAGGAATTATGCACAAGTAAGAAGAAGCTCCTCGGTAATTAGAAGGTAAGGCGTTGGAGAAAATGTTTCCGCTTTGTTGCAAAAAAAGATACCTCCATTATGCAAGGACCAAGGTATGTTTTCGATATCCTGCAAAATAGGTAGTGTAGGTATTAAAAAGGTCATGTACGACTTAGGTGCGTTAATTAATGTTATGCCTTTGTCTATTTACAAACTACTTAATGCGGGTCCTTTGAAAGAAACATTAGTAATTATTCAGCTTGCAGATCAATCCGTGGTGTACTTTAAAGGATTATTGGAGGATGTTCTTGTCAAGGTAAATGAGTTAATTTTTCCTGCAGATTTTTATATCTTTGACATGGAGGATGATAACTCGAAAAACTCTTCTGATATTATACTTGGAAGATCATTCCTCAGCATTGCGCGTACAAAGATTGATGTTCGTAGTGGGACACTCACTATGGAATTCGACGGTGAGGTTATAAAATTTAATGTTTATGAAGCAATGGGCCGATCTAATACAATGTCGAATGTTTCTTGCGTTGATGTTGTTGAACCACTAACAAAATTGCATTTTGAATATTATGAGGTAGATAGGTTACAAACTATCTTATGCAAGAGTTTAGACCTTGAAACTATGAAAAAATTGGAAGAACTCAGGAAGGACTTTGAGAATAATTGGCAAAAGTGAAAACCTTTCTACGAGAACTTCCAAGTGCACGTAATGGAAGGATTGACCCACAATACGCCAAACTGATAATGTTTAAGTTCGTCGAGCTAACGACGTTAAACAAAAGCATTGTTTAGGAGGTAACCCAAATTCATTTTTATTTTTAATTTTTAATTTTCAAGTTTAATTTCAGTTGAGTAAAGATTGTCATTTAATCCATTTAATGTGTCATTTTCAGGGTGCATCGTGGCATTTTATGAAAATTCAGTATCAGTCATGGTGTGGGCACGCCTTGTCAAATTTTAGTATTGCCATATGTTGAAACATACATCCAAGATTGAACCAGTTAGAACCAACCCGAACTGCCTAAACCATCATTCGTCTCATAAAAAACACGGGGAGTACACTTTGCCCAATCTTTTCCCATTATTTACATTTACACATTGAGGGCAATGTGGGATTAAGTAGGGGGGTTCATTATGCATGCCATGCCATATTGTTTCTTGCAATATGTTTATTTTATCTTAATTCTATTTGATAATTGGTTTTGCAAATGCATTTTTCTCTTATTGCTAGGTTCATTTAAATAATTTAGAAATCATGAATAAATGATTACTTATTTTAATCAAACATGCATTTTATAAACTTGAGAATATTATGGAAAAAGTCAAACAATTTCACAATATTAGAGACTTTTTAGACTTACCTAAGAATGTACCCAAATCAACTGAATAAATAAAATTTAGTTGTGAATAAATAAATTAGACTTGGTTACGAGAGAAGAATCGGAAATGTGACCGAATTGAGTAACTGGGTTGAGGTGCTTGGCTTGTCATCTCAATTCATGTAAAAAGATTCAAGTGACGAACCAAAACTTGTTACACTCCAATAACTGAGCTATCTTGAAAAATAAGCTACCAACTTTTCAAATTGAGTAACCGAGTTGAGGTGCTTGACTTGTCATCTCAATTCGCGTAAAAAAATTTGATTAAGTCTCAAATAAAAATACAAGAAAAATCAAGAAAAAAAATGTGCATATATTAAATAAAGTTGGGTACAATTATTTAGCAAGTGTAATTAGGTTGCAATTTTGTGAAGTGTTTTATTTTATTTCATAATATTTGAAAGTTTATAAAATGTGGTTTGAGTAGACATAAGTAATTATTTATTTTTAATTTCTTTAATTATTACATGATACTTAGTTAAGAAAAGAAATTTGGATTCATTAAATATTTTATCAAATAGTTTTAATATAAAATAAACATTATGCTTGAGGACAAGCATAGGCTAAGTAGGGGGACTTTGACAAGTAAATTATTTAAGCAATTTATTTGTGTATTTCGAATTAATTTCGAGGAAAGTACTTCTAATTTCCTATATTTTCTTATCAGGTACAAAAATTGGTGTTGCTTTACCTAAAAGCAAGCAGAAGTGGATTAAATTAGAGACATGTGTAAGGAGATGGGCTATATTCGAATTTGGGACATTTGAGGACTTAATTACAAAGGAGTCCTTAGTTGAAGTGGTCAAATAAGCTTATTCAAAGTTGTTATTTTACTAATTTTATTTTGATTAAATTATTTAAAGTTGTTATTTTCATTTTGACTAAATTTATTTATTTTTAGTAAATGGGTAATTTAGTTTAGAAGGACTCAAGCTATTTTTAGTAACCCAATTGTTTATAAATAAGGTTACTTGGGTTCAATTGAAAATGTACTTGATTTTATGAGCAGTAGAAGCAGTTGAGCATTTATTTATTCTCTTCCAATTCATCAGATCACTCTCTGCCATTTCCATCTCCATTTTGATTTCTTTGCAAATTCGTCCAATTGCTATACCAATCCCTTCCCCTTTCCATCCTTCATAATGACAAACAATTCATCATCTTCATCCACCAAGCATAATTAAAATCATGTGTCACTAACTTCTTTTTAGCCTTAACCTGATTATCACTCCGTTGAGAAATAATCGTGAGTTACGAAATCATGCTAAAAAATCTTTTTATTGGTACTAGCTATCACTTCGGTTTATGGGATAGTACAAATTCATCCCTCAAAGTTAATTCTACTTTGATTTAAAAAGTGCACGTTGAATCAAAATAGGTTGATGTACAGTTAGGGAGTCGAGTTGGCCGTGCTGCATTCGAGTTCCCGCTAACAAATTGGCTTGTCCAGGTGAGAAAAAGCTAGTTGGATTCCGTCAAGGGTGGTAGAGACTGGATTTAAACGACCCACACGGTTGAGGCTGCTAATTTGGGTTGGGCTTTTTAGAGCACAAGTCTGTTGAAATCTTAAATCACGAGCACGTACGACGTGGTCAGACATTCGGCAAGGGTCGATTTGCAGGTCATACCGGAATCGGCTACTAGAGGAAAAGTTGGCGGTTGGGACGTTCTCGAGTGCTATAACCAGCTTATTGATTAAAAAGGAAAGATTAATTTTCAAGGATTGATTCAAGTTCGAAGAAAATTGAGGCTGAAGCTAAGATTATTAAAAATATAGTTTTTCTTATTTTTTTTATCTCGATTAATTATTTTGCGTCAAGATTTACTTCACTTTGTTTATTTCATTTTCGTTTTATTTTAATTTTATCTCTAAAAACCCCAATCATTTATTTTTATTGTTCAAGAGGAAGACACGAGAGTAGATTATAATATTATAGCAACCAATCCCTGTGGAATTGACCCTACTACCTTATACTACTGTTTATTATTATTTGTTATAAGAATATTTATAATTGGTGGATTCGACACCTATCAGGGGAACCCCACTCAAGACCTATAAACATATATCGCCTTAGGTGAAGTAACTTGAGGTCTTGCTCTTGAATGAAGCATACCAAATTAGATCCATTCTGAGGAGTAAATTGATTAAGAGTTTGTCGAGGCATTATTGGTATATAAGGGTAGTTTCCTAGTAATTCTAACCTTTCCATTCAAGAGCGTAGACCTTCTTCATTTTATCTTAGTATCTTTGCCATAGCATTTCTAATTATTTTTTTGTTTTACATATTGCACACATCATCATTCTTTTAATTACCACTGCATTTCGGTTATTGTTTTTCCATAACATAATTCACACACTTTAATATAATAATTGGATCGAATTATACCTAACTGAACCCTATGGAGACGATCTTACTTATCATTTTATTACTTGATCTGATGGGTATACTTGCACAATTCGCATATTATATTCACACGTGACAAGTTTTTGGTGCCATTGTCAGGGATCAACAATTTAGAGAAATTTGGTTTTGTTATTGTTTATCTAATTCCATTAAATTTATTTGATTTAGTTGCATTTAATTTCTACAGATTTTTCATCAATGTATGAGAAGAGGCATTCCTACTAACGAAGAATATCCTTTTGACCAAGAGATCGAGAAAACTTTGAGAAGAAGGAGAAGAGAATTGCGAGATATGGTTAGGAACGAAAATGATCTTGGTATGGAAAGTCCATTACATCCGAATGGTCGAGATGTTGGTCTTCCAATTCCTTGTGTGATAGATGACCGAGACAGGCCCATCCGAGAGCTTGTTGTACCAATTTTGGTTGACTTGAATCCAGTAATAGTTATACCACACATACAAGCCCAACATTTCGAGTTGAAACCGGTGATGTTTTAGATGTTGCTAATGGTAAGACAGTTTAGTGGGTTGCCTACTAAAGATCCAAGACTACATTTAAGACTTTTTCTAGAAGTCTGTGATTTGTTTAGACAACAAGGTGTTCTTGAAAACAACCTACGACTTAAATTATTTCCATATTCCTTAAGAGATTATGCAAGAGCATGGCTGAAAGCTTTGTTGTCGGGGACAGTGGCATCTTGGAATGACCTTTGCTAGAGGTTTTTGCTATGGTATAATCCATCAAATATGAATGCGAACCTAAGAAATGACATCTCATCTTTTTGGCAATTGAAGGATGAGAAGATGTATGAAGCTTGGGAAAGATTTAAGGAATTACTTCGGAAATGTCCAATGTGTGGATTCAGCACTAGACTGAGATGGAAATGTTTTATAATGGGTTGAACACGCATACAAGGATGGTAATTGTTGCTTCTACCAATGGTAATTGTTGGATAAATCATAAAATGAAGCATATGAGATTTTGGAACGGATTGCCAAGAATGACTATCAATATCTTGCCACACAAGTTCGGACTGGCAGGAGAGCTACTGGCATTATGGAACTCGATGCAATCACTTCATTAGCAACCCAAGTATCATATTTAGCTAATATGATGAAGATAATGAATAGACCAGCTGCAATTCAAGAGGTTAAATCAACCGAGCTATCGTGTGTCTATTGTGGTGAAGACCATGTGTTTGATAAATGTCCATCAAACCTAGCATTTGTATGTTACATGGGTAATTTTAACCGGAATAATAAACCTTATTCCAACACTATAACAACTTATTTTTCAATGTTATCAAAAACAGTGGTTTCGGGACCACAAATTTGACGAGTAAATTCATATAATGAGTATTTAAATTATATGAGTCAATAATAATTTTTATATGGAATATTGAATTGGTGAATTTTAATTATTGAATTCAAAGTTAGTATAAGTGGTTTGGTTGAAAAGTCATGTGGTTTTAGAAAAAGAGGTATTAGGACCTCATTTCTAAAATTTAGGGCCGTATATATTTTTATTAAATATTTACAGAGTCTTATTATATGTGAATTGAAGTTTGGTCGGGTAATTTTGATGATTTATTTCTTAATTAAGGAAAAAAGAGTAAATTGTAAAAGAGGTAAAAGTTAATTGCTATAGATTAAAAATAGTAAAGGGACTAAGGGTAATTAAAACATGGTAAAAAAGTTCAAGCAATGGTGGATATGATTGAATCCACTAACTTTTAGGTTATTTATTCATTTAGTCCTAATTAGTTTAAGGTTAAATTGGAAACAAGTTTGTTTAATTGAAATTTAATATAATTGAAGGACCAATTGTGAAATTGGACTCTTCTTAAATGACCTAATAATAGAAATGATTTGGAATTCTTTAGATTTTGGTAAATTGCAATTAAATCCTAATTAAATGAGGATTTACTAATTAGTTTATTTTTCAGTATGGTTGGAATGGTGGTTTCAAGGACACTACTTTGATGTGTCAGACCGTAAATATTAATTATTTAATATTTACGAGGTTACTAGAATCGTATTAAAATTTGGTTATGAAATTTTATTGTTTAGGTAGTTAATTAAGTAAAAAAGGACTAGATCGTAAAGGCTATAAAATGTAGAAATCATTGATTAAATATGTTAATTTGTAAAGGAATGGCCTAGAAAGGTCCTTAAAAGTAATTATACCTTTAGGGAGTGTGGTGGACGGTTTTGGCCTTGAAATGGGTTGAAATTTGGATGAATTACTTGAGGGTAAAAATGTAAACAAGCTTAAAGGAAATTTAAACAAATAAATATGAAATAAGTGAAAACAAAAATCACTTTCTTCTACCTATTAGAGAACCGAAAACCCTAAAGCCATGGGAGAATATTTGGCCAACTTTAGTTCATCCATTTGATATGTAAATCTTGTCCGTTTTCAGTAATTTTTATGTTTTTGAGTTCGTATTAGCTTAATCTAGCTAGCCTGAGGACTAATTTGTGAATCTGTCAAATGTTATAGATTTTTCCATTGATGAATGAGTTATTTCTTGAAAATTTATGGAAGACTAACAAGCTTGGTCGTTAGATTTGATTATTTTGTAAAATAGTTTTTGATGATTTTAATGTTTAAGGACTAAAATGTTAAGGTGATAAATTTGCAAGGACTTAAGGTGAAATAATTGCAAAAGTGGGCTATGGAAAGGCACTTAAATATTCGTGTAAGCTAAAAGTTGAAATAAAATTGTTAATTTGCATGTTTTGAGTTAGGGACTAAATTGAATAAAAGTGAAAAGTTAAGGGTAATTTCGTAAAAATATGCCAAAAAGGACTTAATTGCATAAAATAAATTAATTTTACTGTTGGAATTAGTAAATTGAAGGGAATTATTATTTTAGATCAAGATCGTGTTCATAACCGAGGAAAAGATAAAGTAACGGAGTAGTCTCTATACTTTGACGATTATTACAAATCAGTATGGTAAGTTCGTACTATTAACTTTCAAATTTGATATTTGAAATTATATATTTATCTTGAATATATTCTTGATTACGGATCGAGACTGAAGGCTTTAGGAGTAATCTGTTTCTGGCTTAAAAGAGTGCTATTCTGTTCTGGGCTCATAAGAGCTAAACTTTGTTCTAGGCTCGTAAGAGCTGAACTCTATTTTAGGCTCGTAAGAGCTGAACTCTATTTTGGGCTCGTAAGAGCTAAACTCTATTCTGGGCCTGAATGAGCTACATTCTGCGACGACCACACTTAACCGTATTCTATCATGATTGAATCAAGTAATCTCAATTGTTTCCTTGTGTTATTGAATCATTAATTTTGGTAAGATTTACTGACTATGCGAACTTACTAAGCTATGTAAGCTTACCTGTGAATATGTCGATTGTTTTACAGATTTCATATTTGCTGTTGGAAGATCGAATCCTCTTGAAGAATCACACTTTCCCAAGAGCATCTTCGATAGTTTTTATATCAACTGGCTTGTATGGCATGTACTAGGACGAATGATGTTAATGAACTCTTGTAAGCTTAAACCCATGAGTTTTGGTTGAAAACGGTAGTTCAGGATAAAGTTGAATGGATAATGCTTAATATAACTTTATTGTTATACTATATTAGTATAGTTAAAAATGTGAGGAATTATGATGTTAATGATTGTGCTATGAATCTTGGATGATGCATGTAAGTAAAACTTTGGTAGGGAAATGGTATTGTTTTTTTAAAAGCTTAGAAATTCTTGCATTTATTGATTTATTTTGAAAAATGCATACTTGTTTCGATAGAACTCATGCATTTATCAGTAGAAGTACAGGGCATACTGAACTTTTGATGCTGACTTGCATTGTATCGGTATAAGTGTTTCAAAGTATCGGTAGTCAATAGTAGTAACGGTAGTCTAGTTACATGTATCAATAGAAGTTGTAGGGAAAATTTATCTACCTCTTTGGAACTTGCTGTATCGGTAGAAGTCTGGGTTGTATTGGTAGTACTCGTAATTGTATCGGTTGATCTTTAACTTCTACTGGTAGTAAACTATAGTTATTTTCCAAAGCTTACTAACTTGACTTCTACCGATATTTGTTCAACAAGTGCTGGTAAAAGTCCCCCAAATTTTATAAAACAATTTTAGCTTGAATTAAATAGAAGAAATTTTAAAACTCAAAAGTTACTTGCATAACTGTTTATGTGACATCGTAATGTCATGATAGGAGATTATAATCTGAGGTAAAGTCTAACCGGATTTGACGACTGGATCGACAAATGGGTGTTACAAGCGTGTACGTGAATTTCGAGCTTGCACACGGTCTGGCACACAATTAGAGACATAGGCATGTATAACAGGCACACGGGCGTGTGTTTGAGACACACAGTCGTGTGACCCCTGTTGGGAGAATTTCCGACTATGATCCTAAGTTCTTGTATGATTCAATTTGGTACTTGATTTGGTTGAAATGTTGTAAATGAATCTGTAAGATTAAATGGAGTTAGTATTCTGAGTTTCTAGTTTGTAAATGTACGAATTTGTGATTGATTTGTATGTTTAAATCAATAAAAAAAATCATAAAGTTTTGTAAACCCTTAAGACCCTAAATCGGTGATGGTTATAGTTTTTGGGTTTTACAAACACCTACAATTTCGGGTGAAAGCAACATCCAAACTTTGGTTGGAATAATTAAGAAGCGGGGAATTCAAACAATGTTGTTAGATAGAATGCCACAAGTGCACTGGCTGATTATAATCAACTTATGTCACGACACAATTTCTAGCAAGGTTCAACATCATATTCTTCATCTATTGAAACTTTGCTGAAAGAACATATGGCCAAGAATGATGTTGTGATTCAAAGTCAAGCTACATCCCTTCTAGATCTTAAGATTCAAGTGGTGCAGATAGTAAATGCTTTAAATTCAAGACCACAAGGAGCATTGGCAAATGATACTGAAAATTCGAAATCACAAGGGAAAGATAATTACAAGGCAATCACTCTCAGAAGTGGGACTCAATTGCTTGGAGTTATTAAAGATATCTCTACATAATAGGACAATGTAGATCTCCACCACGGAAAGAAGTCAGAAACATCTACGGAGTATCTTAGTTCTGAAAGGGCCAAACAAAAGATAGTTGCAGTAGAACTAGCTCATGTCGCCAACAGGAATGCCACAGTAAAACAATATGAGCAGCCTGAAGGACAACCACCACCACCTTTTCCTCAGCGGTTCCATAATGCTAAGCAAGATTTTCAGTTCAAAAGATTTTTGGATGTCCTAACGCAACTCCATATCAACATACTATTAGTAGAAGCTTTAGAATAAATGCCTAATGTTGGAGCCCAATTTTGATTGGGCCCAATAATTACACCAAGAGCCAAAAATAAATATTAAATAAATTTTAAATTTAAATTTACTTTAAATTTTTAAATGTCCAATAAAATTTTAAATTTAAATTTATTTAAATTTAAAAAGTCCATGCCCAAGTTACAAAGTCCAAATACCCAAAACACAAATACCACTAAACCCAACATGCCCAAGCCTAAACCCTAAACCAGACCCAAATAGCCCAACACCTAAAATCAACAAACCCTAAATTACAAGTGGGTTTGCTGCCACCCCTGCCTTGTCCAACCAAAAGTCCCCACGTCAGCCAAGGCCACCTACCATCTGCCACCGTCACCAGCAACTTGCACCACCGCCGAGTCTGCACCTGCAAGGAAGAAATGACAGTATTTTAATTGCAAGAAACAAAATGTAATCATTGTAAAACAAGCTATAAAGCCGAATTCAAAAACACTTGTAAATGAGCTCTTTTCGAATTTTTCAAGCAAAAATTAGAAAATCCATCAAGGCAGATTCAAATACAACACCAAGCATCCGAATAATCGTTCTTAAGAAGTTGAGAGGGCATAATCGGATTCGAATCGACACCGTCGGGGTGGTGAACGAATTCCCTTCGAGTCGTTCCATGCTTACGAGAGGCTCCATTATTCGAACACCTGTGAAGAAAAACAAACAAACATTAAAAATAATATCAAAACAGATCTCAAAGGCAAAAATACAATAACAGATCGTTCTTTAAAAAAATATATAAAATTTTTTCCAAAACATGTATTTTTTAAGATAAAAAAAATTTGATTTCACATTTATTTTTTTAAAATAAATAATAAGAAAAATCAAAGAAAATATAAGTCAGTTTCAATTTAAAAAACGCTTTAAATTAAAAAAACTCTTATGTTCTTCAAGATTTGGGTTAGATCGAGTTCGATCTACCCAAATCTATTTTTTTTAGAAAATAGAAACAAAATAAAGGAGCGAATCGAATCTGTTTTTTTTTAAATATTTTAAAAAGAGGAGATGAAGGATCGCTCACCTGGCAGCCATTCACGGTAGTTCGTGGTGCTGGAGACCAACGTGGATGACGAACCGGCGACAGATCGAAGTGTGGCGCCATGGTCGGACGTGAGAGTGTGTGAAAGAGGGTTAAGAGAAAAAAGAAGGTGAAAGCATATTTTTGGAAAGAAACTGAATAAAAAAATTTTAAAATAAAGTTTAACTTAAATATTGCTCCTGGAACGGTGCTTTTTTAGAGTTTTTTGAGAAATGGTATATTTATGCCCGAGGTCCCTTTCCCTTTTCTGGGGTTTCATTTTGGTCCAAAATTGATTTTTATATAACCTTACACGTCGTCGGATTGCACAGCTGGGGAATGACATTATTTTGACGTCATATTTTTAGTAAAAAATGGAATTTTCCTTCCATGGTCCCTCAACGTTTCACTTTATTTTAAATCGATCCCCTATGTGTTTCTCTCTTAAAATAATTTTTTTTTTTTAAATTTTACTAATCTACCTTAACTTCCTTTTTTTTTTTTTTTAAATTTTTCTTTAAATTTACTAGTTTACCTTTTATTTATTTTTCGTTTAGCTTTAAATTTTCTTTTCTCTCACCTTTTTATCATTAATTGGATCTCTTATTTTCGTACTTATTTATAAATCGTGTCTATATGGAACATGTGTATTGTTACAAGTTTCATTGTATTTGTGGTTATACGTGTTTAGGTCATGATATATCTTGTTATTACACATGTTCATATCGTGCTATTTCGTTCCTTTTTAAAAAAAAATATTTATGCTTTAAATAATTTTAAAAATAAAAAATTTATGTTCGTTATTTCATGATTTGAAAAGTCAAGCCCTAACTTACTGGGTGCGTTTTCCTTCGAATTGAAATATTCGAATGCTTTTCTCTTTAAAAAATAATAAACCTGAGATTTAAAAAAAAATCGGATTGCTTGTTATTTTTGGAAACATGAGGTGTCGAGCCCTAACTTACTGGACCCGACTTCCTTTCTCGATTTTCAAAATAACGATTCTTCCTCGTAAAGTTCATTATTTCTTGATTTGAAAAGTCGAGCCCTAACTTACTGAGTGAGGTTTTTCTTCGAATTGAAATATTCGAATGCTTTTCTCTAAAAAAATAATAAATCATGAGATTTTAAAAATAGGTATGTTTGTGATTTTGAAAACGTAAGGTGTCGAGCCCTAACTTACTAGACCCGATTTCCTTTCTCGATTTTCAAAATAACAAGCTTTTCTCGTAAAGTTTTGATTTCTGAAAATAACATTAAACTAGATAATCATGCATTAGGGATCATATTTTAATTTCCTACCCGAGTTTTCAAATTTTCAACAATTGAGACCTTAAAATAATCGACGTGATATCAATTTGGGCGTGTGAGGGTGCTAATCCTTCCTCACATGTAACCGACTCCCGAACCCATTTTTTTGGACTTTAAAGATCAAAATATTTTTTTAAAACGGATTTTTACCGTTTTGTGATGATCCAATCACACTGAATAAAAGATTGATGGCGACTCCTATTTTTCAATTTTTAAAATAATTTTCGAGACCTCTTTTTCTTTTAAAAAAATGGTTTCGATAGCTTGACGACTCCACTAGGGACATTTTTTCAAAATAAAAGAGAGTCAAGCCAAAAATTGATTATTTCTGGGTCTTTTTTGTCAAAATTTTTAAAACACTCGGTTTTGGTTTAATATACGATCCTTTGCATTTTGTGTGATGCCATTGCATTGATATTGCTAGTATAAGATTGCATTCATATGCATCTTTTACTACACCTGTGAGGTTTTCACCTCCGTGCAGGATAGTGAATCGTTTTTGGGATTACATCCGTACCCATGTTTTCGTGAAGTTTTCACTTCTATGCAAACATGTGGGAAATGCGTCCCCCTAAACTGAACTCATCCGTATGAGCCTGTAATGGATGAGGATCGAGGAATCTGCTGGTTTTGGTACCCTTTACTTTAAAGACTAAACCGCATGTAATGAGCCATAAGTACTTGCCTTAGAAGGAGTTATACCGAACCTTTTAGCAACTATCCAATACAAGTTTTTAGGCTCTTTATTTTATACTTGTATACTGATATTGATGTGTTTTGCTAACGTGTTCTATTTTGGCTCTTTTGCTTTTGCATCATCATACTAGGAAAGGTATTGATTCAAACTCAATTATAGATAAGAGAATTGATCATGGAGAAGAAGTATCTCGAGAAGGTGGATGACAAAATGGTTATGCGTATATGATCAGAGTAAAATCAATGCCAGAAAGGTGATAGCTTAGTAGAAGGGCATGAATCTGACTTTTGGGATTATACCAGAATTAGTACAGCTCAGAAAAATGTGCAAGAGTTGAAAGAAATATGGGACAAATGGGATGATGACATGAAGCAAACCTTTTTCCACGAGTACGGGGATCTACCATACTTGCTCGAGGTTAAAGTAGATAAGTACCTTTTTCGATCTTTGGCGCAACATTAGAACCCAGCCTATAGTTGCTTCACTTTTGGGAATGTGGACATGACGCCCACAATAGAGAAATACACCACTTTAATCCGTTGTCCAAAGATCTCGACTGATAGAGCTTACTCAAGAACTTCGAGTGTCCCAACTTTTGTCAAAAGATTAATAAACATTACTGGCATGAGTGAGCAATGGTTTGTAACTCGAGTTAAGGTGAAAGGCGACAACAAATGCATTACGTGGAAGAGTTTGCGAGACTTGATCCTGGCCCACCTGGATGCGAAGAAAAAGATTGACATCCTGGCTCTAAGTATATACGGGTTAGTAATTTTCCCAAAGCCTTGGGACACATAGAAGATGCAGTTACAGACTTGTTCGATAGGTTAAATAAAAAGGTTACACCGATCCCGATAATATTGGCTAAAACTTTCAGATCGTTAAATGCATGCAAAAAAGAAGGTGAAAGATGGTTTATCGGTTATGCACCATTGTTGATAGTATGGTTCCACAGTCACTTTTGGAAGATAGAAAAGGTCTCTTACCAGTACCTTTCTAAAGATTATTCTCCTTTGAAAGAGTTTGTAACTACTCAAAGATAAGGAAACTTCTCGGAGGAAAAATGGATGGCAATACTTCAGAGTCTCCGAGACGAGGACATAGAATGGCGGGCATCATGGTTTGTTCTTGATGAAATCCTGTATCAATGTGGAGAATTCGATTGGGTTCCATTGGTTGAAATTTGGGGAGCTGTAAGGTATGCACCTTTATTAGTTTCAAGACAGTATAGGTCGAGACAATTCATACCAACAACTCAAGGATTAGCCCAGTGTGAATTCGCATATAGAGGAGAGAATAATAAGAAGAGAATTCGAGAGATTTCGAATGCATGGAACCAAGTTCGGAGAATGAAAGTGTTCAGTGCCAATCCCATGACAACTACAAAATATGATTGGTGAAGGAATAGAAGGATCAATGACAACATTCCTATACCAAACCCAGAAGTTGTTTGTCCAATTGAGGAGCACTTGCAGGTTGTCCCAACAGAATTGGAAATTATCAAACAAGATTTTGAGAGAAAGAATTCTGAAATGGAAAATGATAGAAAAATTGGAAGAAGAAAAGGTACTTTTGGGATTAGATGTTGATGTTCAGAAATTAGAAGCAGAAAAATTGAGAAAAGGGAAGAACAAGGCTAAAGAGGATCTCGATAGCTTAAAGAAAGACTACAAGAAACTTTGTTTGTCAATGAGGACTGCTGGTTTGGGAAAAACGTCAGAGCAATGGCAACGAGAAATCCGTGAAGAAAGGATTAGAACGAATCAGTGGAAGAACAAGTTTCAAGATGCCCAAGTTTAGGAAAATTCCTGAAAAGCAGCTTGTTGGAAAGTCAAGCTGAGATAACTGAGTTAAAAGCCCGAATAAGATAGTTAGAGGAATCCTTGTATAGACATCATAGTCGAAACTCGATGGTAGAACTAAAAGCAAGTCAAGTTGAGATCGAGAGGTTGAATAAGAGGGTGGAAGAATTGGAAGCCTCGTTGTAGAATAGTGAGATACGAATCGAGATTCTTGAGAGGATAATGAAAATAAATGAATGGCATCTTCAGCATACTCAGAGACACAGGGATTATATTATTGGCGAAGCTCTGAATCAAATGTGAAAAGTAGCTGACCATTTGCAAACACTAGTAGTAGAAGCTGATATGTTAAGTATGCAGTATGAGATAAAGTCAGATTGGGGTCAAAAATTAGCTGGACTTCTCGAGAAAATCAAAACTCTGAGCATTAGGGCAAAATTGTTTATGTAAATCTGCTTTATGTAAAGAAACTTGTTATCTAGTGAAGTTTTCTAATGGAGATTGAATTATAAGTCAATACCTTTCTTTTGCATACATGCATTCATAAGCATTGCATTTCATCAACATGCATCCTTGATTAATTAAAATCTTAAACAGTTAAATCAGAAACCATAAAGAAACCACATCGCTCCAGCACTCAAAAAGTAATGGATCAAAAAATCGAATGTTTAAACAAATCCAGAAGGAAATGTAAGAGCAAGTGTAGTGCAACTGCAAGACCATTTGGCAAAGGTACAGCAGGATATGAAGGACCGGATTATAGAATCTCAAAGGAGCATGATAAGTGAGCTAACACAACTGATAAGAGAAGGGGTGGATAAGGGAAAAGGTCCTGCTATAAGCTCAGAGGAGGAGAGTGAAGAGCCTAGATATCTTCCAAGCTCTGCTTCTGTGCATACTCAAGCACAGCCAGAAACGTACCCACATGAGGTACTTGTAACAATAAGAGCACAACAACACCCTGGCGGCATGTTAGGGCCAGTAAATTTTTAGATGGGATTCGATTCCAACCCCGGAGATAATGTAGCCATTCCCGTCGTCCATGACTTGGATGACGTAGAGGAGACGGAAAGAGTAAAACCTAAGATCCCTAGACAACTGGAGGACAGATACAAATGGTTAGAAGAAAAAGTGAAAGCAATGGAAGGCATTGATACCTTCTATAGCATTTACGCTAAGGAGCTGAGCCTTGTCCCAGACCTAGTGCTCCCCTCGAAATTCAAAACACTTGATTTTGAAAAATACAGCGGGACCAGCTGCCTCGAGGCACACATTACCATGTTCTGTAGAAAGATGACTGGCATGTCAATAATAACCAGTTATTAATACACTATTTCCAAAAAAGTCTAGCAGGATCTGCGGTGAAATGGTATAATCAGTTGAGTCGTGCCAAGATAAGCTCATGGAAGGATTTGACACAAGCATTTATGAAGCAATACAGTCATGTAACTGACATGGCACCTGATAGACTAACCTTGCAAAGAATGGAGAAAAAGCCAAATGAGAGTTTTCGACAATACACTCAAAGATGGAGAGACATAGCAACCCAAGTACAACCACCATTATTGGAAAAGGAAACAACTATGTTGTTCTTTAATACTCTGAAGGCCCTTTCCATTAACCATATGTTGGGAAGCACTACCAAAAGTTTCTCTGACATGGTTATGTCAAGGGAGATGGTTAAGAACGTGATCCGAAGCGAGAGGATCGAGGCGGGGGAAGGTGTCAAAAGTACAGCTCCTAGAAAAAAGGAAAATGAGGTCAACAACGCAAACTCTTACAAAACAAATTACTTAAAGCCAATGGTGATGGTGTCACCCAAGACCACAGAAGGAAACTATCAAAGAAATCCAAGGCAGAGGTTTGGTTCGAGTCCAAGAATGGAATTCACACCTATTCCCATGACATACAGAGAACTTTATCTGAAATTGTATGATGAACGTCTCGTGTCGCCAATCCATGTAAAGCCATTGCTACCGCCATTCCTAAGTTGGTATAATGCAAACGCATGATGCGAATATCACGCAGGAATAGTTGGACATTCAATTGAGAACTACGCGGCCCTAAAAAGGCACGTACAATAGCTCATCGATGCCAAGGTATTGAGATTCAAGAACCCTATGAATCCCAATGTATCAGGGAATCCGTTACCCAAACATCTCGATCAAGGGGAGAATGCAATAGTCGGAGGAGAGGGAAGGAAGATCAAGACTTGCATTGAAGAGGTAAGATCACCATTGAGATGGGTATGGCACGAAATGGTAAAAGTGGGTTTAATTGCCCAAGATTCGGGAAAAGTAGTGAGAAAATGTCGCTACTGTGAGTTCCACAATAACAAAGGGCATCAGATTCAGGAATGCGACGAGTTCAAAACTGTGGTACAGGGATTGATGGACAATAAGTAGTTAGAATTTTTGAGGAAAAAGAAGAAATGGAAGAGGTGTGTGCCTCTAAAGAGGACACAGTTAAGAAAACTTTTGGGGTTAATAATCCAATAATAATCATATCATGACCAAGGAACGACGAAACTGAAGCAAGAGTTGCTCCCATAATAATAATCCAAAAACCCATAGCCTTCCCCTACAAGGATGACAAAAAGGTACCTTGGAATTACAACTGTAATGTAATGGTATCAAGAGGGAAAAATTCTAAGGTTGAATCAGAAGGAGCTCAGGACATGAGTCTTGTCACGCGTAGTAGGAAAGTCTATGGCCCTACAAGAACAGAAAATGAAACACTTGGAAAAAACATAAAATAGCCGAAAAGAGGAAGTATTAGTGGACTAAAGTCACCAATTAATGAGCCAGTGAGAGAAAAAGAGGCTAGGGAATTCTTGAAGTTCCTCAAGCACAGCGAATATAGCGTGGTGGAGCAATTACATGAGCAGTCGGCTCATATATCCATTCTAACGCTGTTATTAAGCTTGGAAGCATATCGCAACGTGTTAATGAAAGTATTAAATGAGACTTATGTAGCTGATTAATTTTCACTGAACAAATTAGACCACTTGGTCAATAATGTTAGTGCTAATAATTTTATCTTTTTTAATGATAACGAAATACCCCAAGGAGGTTTAGGGTCAACAAAAGCGCTACATATCACCACCCGCTTGTAAAGGTTACACACTACTTGGTGTATTGATTAACAACAGTTCAACCTTGAACATTCTACCATTGACAACATTAAAGAGGTTACCGATTGATAGTTCTCATATGAAGACATGCCATAATGTAGTGATAGCGTTCGATGGAACAAAAAAGGAAAGTTATGGGTCAGATTGAGATACCATTGTTAATCGGTCCAAACTTGTACGAAGTAGACTTATTAGTAATGGATATCAAACCAAGCTACAACTGCTTGCTCGGAAGATCGTGGATCCATTCGATAGGGGCAGTGCCGTCATCATTACACCAGAAGCTGAAATTTGTGACCGAAGGTCGATTAGTCACAATCAATACTGAGGAGGACTTAAATGCATCAATAGCGAATGATGCGCCATACATTGGAGTAGATGAAGAAGCCTTAGAGTGTTTTTTCTGATCTTTGGAGTTCGTTAATGCAACCTTCATCACCGAAGGAAGGAGAATCCCTGTACCCAAAATATCAAAAATTACGAGGATGGCCCTACAAATGACAAATGGTAAAGGAGCCCTAACGAGAAAAGGACTAGGAAGGTTTCTCCAAGGGAGAATCAGGTGCCAATGTTCGTAGAGAAATGAGATCACTTTGGCCTAAGGTATAAACCAGATGCGAGGGGAAAGAGAAAGGAGCTGGAAAAGAAGTAGGAATGAAGAAGAGCTCGATTAGCCGGAGGGGAGATCAAATGGGAGCCAATGATTTTTCCTTATATATAAAAAACGTTCATATCAGGAGGAATAATCAATCAAGGCCAAAGGTAGAAGAGAAAGAGGGGAGACTAATTGAAGCAATAGGGATAATGAAGGGTTTGAGCATCGACGTTGTGTCCGAGGAAGGAAATGAAGAAAGAAACCTATGGGAAATTCGTCCTTTCATCCTGGGAGTACTCTCGACAACTGGACTGAAGAGGAACTCCCTGTAGTCTTTAGGGCTTCTTCAGGGTAATGCTCAGAACACACCTATTGCTTTATGCTCGAAAGCAATATGGATTTTTTTTGTAAAAGGGCCCATGATCATTATCTGATTATTTTGAATGAAAATTCATCTTCTATCTTACATGACAAATTTTTCGCTAATTATTCTTTCATTCTTAATCCAACTCAACAAACCGTTCGTACATATCCAATAAACAAAATTAATCATTCTTTAATACATACATTCTTGTCCAATTTGACAAACATACTTATATTATACCATATAATCATTCTTTCGTAAGTTTATTTTGTTCTTTGGACCTCCTTTTTGATTCCTTTGACAGGTCCTTTAATATCAATAATATGAGTGACCTTGATGCTAACTTAGAGCCTCGTTTCAAGCAAGATATGTGTTTAGAAGAACTTTAAGACTTTGAAGATGATCAAAATTGTAATTTGTCTCCTGACCTGTTAAGAATGATGGAGCAAAAAGAAAAATGAATCTTGCCTCATTAGAAACCGGTGGAAGTTATAAGCCTAGGAAACAAGGATGAAAAGAGAGAAGTAAAAATTGGGACAAGCATCTCCCTAGAAACCAGAAAAGATCTTATCGAGTTGCTTCAAGAGTTCCAAGATGTCTTCGCATGGTCCTACCAAGACATGTCTGGCCTGAGTACTGACATTGTGGTACATAAACTCCCCATAAAGAAAGAATGCAAGTCTTTTCAGCAAAAGCTCCGACGGATGAGATCATATGTGTTATTGAAAATAAAAGATAAGGTCAGAAAGCAATTTGATGCTAGGTTTCTCCAAGTAGTTAAATACTCAGAATGGGTAGCCAACATAGTCTCTGTTCCTAAAAAAGATGGGAAAGTGTGTATGTGTGTGGATTATCGAGATTTAAATAAAGTTAGCCCAAAGGATAACTTTCCATTACACCTTAGTAGATAATACAGCAGGTCACTCCTTATTTTCATTCATGGACTGTTTCTCCGGGTATAACCAGAAAAGAATGGATCCTGAAGATATGGAGAAAACCATGTTTGTCACGTTGTGGGGAACATTCTATTATAAGGTGATGCCTTTTGGACTAAAAAACGCAAGGGTAACTTATCAAAGGGCCATGGTGACTTTGTTTCATGACATGATGCATAAAGAAATTAAAGTTTATGAAGACGATATGATTACGAAATCTGGAACAGAGGAAGAGCATGTAAGGATCTTGAGAAAGCTATTTGGAAGGCTAAGAAAGTATCAACTAAAGCTAAACCCAGCAAAGTGCACTTTCGGAGCCACTTTTGGAAAGCTATTAGGCTTTGTGGTCAGTAAAAAGGGGATTGAAATTGATCTAGATAAAGTCAAAGTCATACAATAGCTACCGCCACCCAGTACGCAAAAAGAAGTTCGAGGGTTTTTAGGGAGATTAAATTACATTGCTCGTTTAATCTCACAATTGATTGAGAAATGTGATCCTATTTTTCGTTTCCTTAGAAAGCGCAACCCAAGTGTATGGGATGATAAATGTCAGGAAACTTTTAACAAGGTCAAAGATTATTTGTCCAATGCTCTCATCTTGGTGCCTTCAATTCCTAATAAAACATTGATCCTGTACATGGCAGTCTTTGAAAATTCTATGGGATGCGTACTAGGCCAGCACGATGAGTCTGGAAAGAAGGAAAGGGCGATATATTTTCTCAGCAAGAAATTCACCGATTGTGAGACTTGATACTCGGCAACTGAAAAACTATGTTGTGCTCTAGTTTGGACCACACGAAGATTAAGGCAATACATATTGTACCATACAACTTGGTTAATCTCAAAACTAGACCCTCTAAAATACATGATGGAGTCGGCTGCATTGAATGGAAGATTGGCTAGGTGATAGATCTTGCTTTCTAAATTCAACATAGTCTATGTTAATCAAAAGACAGTAAAAGGGAGTGCATAGCAGATTTCTTAGCTAGCAGGGCTTTAGAGGACTATGAGCCAATGAACTTCGACTTCCCGAATGAGGATTTAATGTATGTTGCAACCACTGAAGATGGAACCACAGTAGAACATCCTTGGAGATTAAATTTTGATGGAGCTTCAAACGCCTCAGGTAATGGAGTTGGGGCAGTCTTGGTATCACCAGAAGGAGACCATTATCCTTTCACTAGTAAACTCGATTTTGATTGCACAAATAACATGGCAGAATACGAAGCATGTATCATGGGAATCCGTGCAGCCATAGAACGAGAAATCAAAGTTTTGGAGATATGTGGAGACTCCGTACTAGTAATCTATCAACTCAAAGGAGAATGAGAAATGAGAGATTCTAAGCTAATTAATTACCAAAAATTGACTCTCGAGTTAACTAAGGAGTTTGATGATGTCATAGTCCATTATCTCCCACGAGAAGAAAATCAGATGGTTGATGCTCTTGCCACTTTGGCCTTAATGATTAAAGTAAATAGACCAGAAGATATGAAACTCATTCAAATGAGCATCTATAAGGCTCCGGCTCATTGTTATGATATTGAAGAAGAAGAATAAGAAAGGGATGACTGCCCATGGTACCAAGATATTCTTTAGTATGTAAGCGATCGCAAGTACACTGAGCAAGTTTCTAAGAATGATAAGAGGACATTGAGAAGGCTTGCAAATGAATATGTCCTAGATGGGAAAATCTTGTACAAAAGAAAAAAAGATTAGGTGTTGCTAAGATATGTCGACCCAGTTGAAGCTAAAAAGATCTTAGAAGAAGTTCATGAAGGCATTTGTGGGACACACGCCAATGGTTTCACAATGGTCAGGCAGATAATGAGATTTGGGTATTATTGGTCTACCATAGAAGGGGATTACATCAATTATGCTAAGAGATGTCATAAGTGTCAGATCAATGGAGACAAGATTCATGTACCTCCATCACACCTTCATGTCATGACTTCTCCTTGGCCATTTTCTATTTGGGGCATGGATGTTATTGGGTCAATTTCTCCAAAGGCTTCTAATAGTCATAGATTTATCTTCATTGTTATTGACTACTTCACCAAATAGGTAGAGGTAGCTTCTTATGCCAATGTCACGAAATCTGCAACTGGTAAGTTCTTGAAAAAGGAGATCATTTGTCGATATAGGATGCCAGAGAGGATCATATCCAACAATGCCTTAAATTTAAACAACAGCACAATAACGAAAGTTTGCAAGCAATTCAAAATCAAGCATCAAAATTCATCTCCCTATCGCCTAAAGATGAATGGAGTTGTAGAGGCAACTAACAAAAACATCAATAAGATCGTTGCGAAAATGACTGAGACCTACAAAGACTGGCACGAAAAACTACCATTTCCCTCTTTACTTACAGAACTTCAATCAGAACTTCTACTAGGGCAACACCATTTTCACTAGCATTTGGTATGAAAGCAGTCTTACCTATCGAGGTCAAAATATCTTCTTTCCGAGTCTTGACAAAGTTACAATTAGATGAGGTAAAATGGATCCAGGCCTAATATGATTAGTTGAATTTAATCGAAAAAAAAGAGGTTAAGAGCTATCTGCCATGGTCAGATGTACCAGAAAAGAATGATGCGAGCTTATGACAAAAAGGTTCATCCTAGAGAATTCCATGAGGGAGATCTAGTTTTGAAAAAGATACTTCCCATACATAAAGACTTTCGAGGGAAATGGATGCCTAACTGGGAAGGGCCCTATGTGGTAAAGAAAGCTTTCTCAGGAGGAGCTCTCATTCTAACAGAAATGGATGGTAACCTTGTCAACTCGGACTCGGTGAAAAAATACTTCGCCTAAGAAAAAGGATCGAGATGAAAACCCACTAAGGGCGTCTTGAAACCAAAGGAATTTTGAGTTGAAAACCTGCAAAGGGCGACTCAAATTCAAGAATGAATTCGAAGTGATCGTTTCTCTCTCAATTGTAACAAGATGGAAGAAAATTACAGCTTGAAGCATCAACAAAGCACTCCAGGTCTTCTAGACACATATTTGGGCTCAAAATGATTGTCAGCGAGACGGCTCAAAGAAGCTCATTCTGCGATATCTAGGGCATCTAATTGTCTTTTATTGTATACTTGGCAATTTCTTAACTAAAATTTGCCTCCTATTGATCTTTTCTTTTGAATTGTCTTCAATATATTTCGACTTTATTCTTTCATAATCTCATTTGAGTATTTTGCATTTAAAATAACGGATAATGAACTAATAATATGAATCATACAAAGATCCATACCTGAAACAGGACTACCAATTGGAAAACAAACTTAAAAACAAGCAGTTCAAGCTAAGTCTAAAAGAACACAAGGTGGTATGCTAGTGACAGAATTGCAACAAGTGACAGACTATATCACTCTAGAGACGAAAATAGAAAAATAATTAATAAAATTGAATCTAACATCGATCATGCACAATCATTTAGTTAGGGGTATGTAATTCATTCTCATCAAAGCATCCTAATAATCTGACCTACAAGGAGGCCCATTAAAGCATATTATACATGTTTTATTACCATGAAATGGTGAAATGAACCGTAGTACCATGAAGATTTGAAAGGAAAGGTTGAGGTCGCAACGGTGAACTCGGTACCTTAAAAACATGACGAGAAAGATTGAGTCTATAACAACGAGTCTTATACCCTAAAGAAGAAGAGGAGTAGATTGAAGCTGTAACAGTGAATCTTCTACATCGAAGTTACAGTGGATCAGATCAAACTACAATCCAAGTCTTTATCTCTCTAAAGTTTCAATAAGAGTAAGATGAAGTATCGACATCAAATACTATCTTCCTGAAGTTGTAGTGGAGTTGGACTCAAACTACATCATTCCAGTTTTACCTTTAATCAAGAAGGGCAGATTGAAGATTTCGATCTCTTACCCCAAGCCTGGGGCAGATCACAGCCATTTGATATCTTACCCCGAGCCTGGGGCAGATCACCATCAACCAATCTCTTACCCCGAGCTTAGGACAGATTACAGCCATTCAATCTTTTACCCCGATCTTGGGGCAGATCACCATCAGCCAATCTCTTACCCTGAGCTTGAGGCAGATTACAGCCATCCGATCTCTTACCTCGAGCTTGAAGCAGATCACCATCAGCGAATCTCTTACTCCAAGCCTGAGGTAGTTTATAGCCGTTCGATCTCTTACCTCGAGCTTGAGGCAGATCACCATCAATCAATCTCTTACCCCGAGCCTAGGGCAGATCACCATCAGCTAATCTTTTACCTCGAGCTTGAGGCAGATTGCAGTCATTCGATCTCTTACCCGAGCTTGGGGCACATCACCATTAGCCAATCTCTTACCCCGAGCTTAGGGCAGATTGCAGCCATCCAATCTCTTACCTCGAGCCTGGGGCAAATTACAGCCGTCCGATCTCTTAACCTAAGCTTGGGGTAAATCACCATCAACCAATCTCTTACCTCGAGCCTACAGCAGATTGCAGCCATCTGATCTTTTACCCTAAGCTTGTGGTAAATCACCATCAACCAATCTCTTACCTCGAGCCTAAGGCAGATTACAACCATTTGATCTCTTACCCCGAGCCTAGGGCAGATCACCATCAACCAATCTCTTACCTCGAACTTGGGGCAAATTGCAACCATTCGATCTCTTACCCCGAGCTTGAGGCAAATCACCATCAGCTAATCTCTTACCTCGAGCTTGAGGCAAATCACCATCAGCTAATCTCTTACCCCGAGCCTAGGGTAGATTGTATCCATCTGATCTCTTATCTCGAGCTTGGGGCAGATCACCATCAGCCAATCTATTACCCCGAGCTTGGGACAAATTACAACCGTCCGATCTCTTACTCTGAGCTTGGGGTAGATCACCATCAGCCAATCTCTTACCTCAAGCCTAGGGCAGATTGCAGCCATTCGATCTTTTACCCCAAGCTTAGGGCAGATCACCATCAGCCAATCCATACCCTGAGCCTAAGGCAGATTACAACCATTCGATCTCTTACCCCGAGCCTGGGCTAGATCACCATTAGCCAATCTCTTACCCCGAGCATAGGGCAGACTGCAGCCATCTGATCTTTTACTCCGAGCCTAGGGCAGATCACCATCAGCCAATCTGTTACCCCGAGCTTAGGGCAGATTGCAGCCATTCGATCTTTTACCCTGAGCTTGAGGTAGATCACCATCAACCAATCTCTTACCTTGAGCCTGGGGTAGATTGCAGCCATCTGATCTCTTACCCTGAGCTTGGGGCAGATCGCCATCAGTCAATCTCTTACCCCGCGACAAGGGCAGATTGCAACCTTCCAATCTCTTACAAAAAAACCAATCTCTTACCCCAATCATGAGGCAGATTGAAACCACAAATCCCATCTTTTACACTCAAGTCAAAAGGGCAGATTCAAGCTACCATCTCACAAAAGTGAATATCAATTTCTCTGAAGTTACAGTGGAGTGGAGTGGAACTTCAAATACCATCTTCCTGGTGAAATAGAAAGAAGTGGACCAAGAGATGAAGCCACAACACCAAACACCTGAATTGTTAGTGGATTGAATTAAAGACCAAACACCAAGCCACAATGACAAACCTCAATGTCTTTGAATTTGCAAGTAAATTGGGTGAAGTCACAGTAGCAAAATATTGTCTTTTTTTATCCCTTAGAGCAAGAAGGAATCACAACACCGAAGATATAGAGAAGCAGATGTAGTGAAGTTGAACGACTGATAAAGCGAGGGTGGGCTAGTTGAAGAAAGAGTGTCGAAGAAATGAGACATGACAAAATTGAGCCTCTTTTTGGTCTTTGCTCAGTTCCTGTTACACAGTAATGAATAAAGAGGGGCAGCTGTTGGAGCCCAATTTTGATCGGGCCAAACATTTAAACGAAGAACAAAAAATAAATAATAAATAATAAATAAATTTTAAATTTAAATTTACTTTAAATTTTAAATGTCCAATACATTTTTAAATTTAAATTTAAAAGGTCCATGCCCAAGTTACAAAGTCCAAATACCCAAAACACAAATATCACTAAACCTAAAACCTAAACCGACCTAAACCCAACAGGCCCAAGCCCAAGCCCTAAACCAAACCAAAATAGCCCAACATTTAAAATCAACAAACCCTAAATTACAAGTGGGTTTACTGCCACCCCTGCCTTGTCCATCCAGGAGTCACCACGTCAGCCAAGGCCACCTACCATCTACCACCATCACCAGCAACTTGCACCACCGTCGAGTATGCACCTGCAAGGAAGAAATGACAGCATTTCAATTGCAAGAAACAAAATGTAATCATTGTAAAACAAGCTATAAAGTCAAATTCAAAAACACTTGTAAAGAAGCTCTTTTTGAATTTTACAAGCAAAAATCCGAAAATTCATCAAGGCAGATTCAAATACAACATCAAGCATCCAAATATTCATTCTTAAGGAGTTGAGAGGGCATACTCAAATTCCAACCGATGTTGTCGGGGTGGTGAACAGAGTCCATCCAAGCCGTTCCATGCTTACGAGGGGCTCCATTATTCGAACATCTGCGAAGAAAAACAAACAAACATTAAAAATAATCAAAACAGATCTCAAAGATGAAAATACAATAACAGATCGTTCTTTAAAAAATATATAAAAAATTTTCCAAAACATATCTTTTTTTAAGACAAAAAAAAATTTGATTGCACATTTATTTTTAAAAAATAAATAATAAGAAAAATCAAAGAAAATATAAGTCAGTTTCAACTTAAAAAACGTTTTAAATAAAAAAAACTCTTATGTTCTTCAAGATTTGGGTTAGATCGAGTTCGATCTACCTAGATCTATTTTTTTTAGAAAATAGAAACAAAATAAAGGTGCGAATCGAATCTTTTTTTAAAAAAAAAAATTGAAATATAGGAGGTGAAGGATCGCTCATCTGGCCACCATTCATGGCGGTTCGAGGCGTTAAAGACCAACGTGGACGACTAGCCGACGATGGATCGAAGTGTGGCACCATGGTCGGACGTGAGGGTTGGTGAGAGGGGGTTGAGAGAAAAAAGAAGGTGAAAGCAGATTTTTGGAAAGAAAGTGAATAAAAAAATTTTTAAAAAAATTTAACTTAAATATTGCTCTTGGAACGGTGCCTTTTTTAGATTTTTTTTAGAAATGGTATATTTTTGCTAGAGGTCCCTTTCCTTTTTTGGGGTTTTGTTTTGGTCCTAAATTGATTTTTATATAACCCTACACGTCGTCGTACTGCACAGCTAGGGAATGACGTCATTTTGACATAATTTTTAGTAAAAAATGGAATTTTCCTTCCATGGTCCCTCGACGTCTCACTTTATTTTAAATCGATCCCCTATGTGTTTCTCTCTTAAAATAATTTTTTTTTAAATTTTACTAATCTACCATAACTTCCTTTTTTAAAATTTTTCTTTAAATTTACCAGTTTACCTTTTATTTTTTTTTTGTTTAGCTTCAAAATTTTCTTTTCTCTCACCTTTTTGTCATTAATTGGATCGCTTGTTTTCATGCTTATTTATTTATTTATTAATTGTTTTTGTATGGAACATGTGTATTGTTATTGGTTTCATTGTATTTGTGGTTATACGTGTTTATGTCATGATATATCTTGTTATTATACATGTGCATATCATGCTATTTCATTCATTTTTTTTAAAAATAACTATTTATGCTTTAAATAATTTTAAAAATAAAAAATTTATGTTCGTTATTTCGTGATTTAAAAAGTCGAGTCCTAACTTACTAGGTGTGATTTTCCTTCGAATAGAAATATTTGAATGCTTTTCTCTTTAAAAAATAATAAACATGAGATTTAAAAAAATCGAATTGCTTGTTATTTTTGGAAACATGAGGTGTCGAGCCCTAACTTAGTGGACACGACTTCCTTTCTCGATTTTCAAAATAACTAGTCTTCCTTGTAAAGTTCATTATTTCATGATATGAAAAGCCGAGCCCTAACTTAGTGGGTTTGATTTTTTTTTATCAAAATATTCGAATGCTTTTCTCTAAAACATAATAAATCATGAGATTTTAAAAATAGGAATGTTTGTGATTTTGAAAACGTAAGGTGTCGAGCCCCAACTTACTGGACCTGATTTCCTTTCTCTTTCAAAATAACAAGCTTTTCTTGCAAAGTTTTGATTTCTGAAAATAACATTAAACTAGATAATCATGCATTGGGGATCATTTTTTAATTTCCTACCCAAGTTTTCAAATTTTCAACAATTGAGACCTTAAAATAATTGACGTGGTACCAATTTTGGGCGTCTGAGGGTGCTAATCCTTCCTCACACGTAACCGACTCTCGAACCCGTTTTTCTAGACTTTGAAGATCAAAATATATATTTAAAACAAATTTTAAACGTTTTGTGGTAATCCAATCACACCGAATAAAAGATTGGTGGTGACTTCCATTTTTCGATTTTTAAAATAATTTTCGAGACCTCTTTTTCTTTTCAAAAAAATGGTTTCGACACCTAATTATGTGAAATTCATGAAAGATATATTATCAAAGAAGCAAAGATTAGGGGAATTTAAAATTGTTGCTCTCACTGAAGGGTGCACAATAATACTGATGAACAAATTGCCTCGAAAGTTGAAGGACCCAAGGAGTTTACTATCCCTTGTTCAACTGGAAATCATTATGTTGGTAAGACATTATGTGATTTCAGAGCAAGTATAAATTTAATGCCTATGTCTATCTTTAGGAAGCTGGGAATTGGGAAGGCAAGGCCTACTATAGTTACACTATAGCTAGTTAATCGATCTTACGCACATCCAAAAGGTAAAATTGAAGACATGTTGGTAAGAGTAGATAAGTTTATTTTTCCAGCCAATTTCATTATATTAGAATGTGAAGTTGATAAAGATGCGCTGACTATTCTTGGAAGACCTTTTCTTTCTACAGAAAGAACACTAATTGTGTACAACAAGCTTAATTGAACATGAGGGTTAATGATCAACAAATCACTTTCAATGTATTCGATGCCATGAAACGTGCTGACGAGAATGATGAGTGCCACACCATTGAGTGGATAGAAATAGAAGTGGAAGAGGAATTTGCAAAATTTTGTCACATCAATTCTGATGGTGATACAAATCCATTTGAGCTGAGTGAAGCAAAAACTTTTGAGGAACTCAGTAAACTTATGGATATCAAGCAATTTGTGGATAGACCAGGGAAGAAGTTTGAGTCCTTGGATTTATCAAATCATTCTTTTAAACTTCCAAAACCTTTTATAGAGGAACCTCCCACAGTGAAGTTGAAGCCCTTGTCATTGCATTTAAAGTATGCTTACTTTGAAGACAATAACACTTTGCCAGTAGTTATCTCTATGAAGTTTGCACCTGATCAAGAGGCCAAGTTGTTAGATGTTCTACGGTGATCTAAGAAGGCATTTGGATGGACGATTATTGACATCAAGGGAATCAAACCTGTTATTTGCATGCATAAAATTTTGTTGGAGGATTGCCCCAACAATTCTATTGAACAATAGAGAAGGTTCAATCCCATTGATCGGTCTGTAAACGTCACAAAAATTATGTGCAAGCGGATACTATCAATGCAAGTATAGTAGATAGAGATGAATCGATCGGATATCGATCCCACGAGGATGGTGTTCTTGATGCTTAAATTTGTCGAAGCAATTAGAGTTTAAATGAACAGAATTGTTAAGGGTAATGTCAATGCAATTTAGTTAAGACTGGACAAATCAAATAGTAAAATCTGTCAATGCAAATACAACAAAAAATGACAGGGCAAATTAATAGAAAATGAATTGTTATGGGGGATGCTGTAAATGTAAATTTAGAAAATTAAAAGAAATAGATCAAGTGAAAAGAAATAGGGGGATCCCTTTCTTCACAAGTTGGCAACGCTAAATGTGACTACAAGGTAACCGATAGATAAATTGTCACCATAATTAATTTCTAATGAGATCTTACTGCTATCAACTTCTCTGTTTAATAAAGACCCAAGTACTCACAATTACCACACCTTCCAGTGCTGATAATGCTTTGCACTTAAGAACAAGTGGCCAGAATTCCTTCTTGCCTCAAGTAACTTCCATTGTCTTGCTTGTTAATCTAACTTGTCACCGCACCTTCCAGTGACTGTGACTGCAATTGCACTTCCGTGGTCAAATAGTTAAATCCAAATATAAACAGATGAGAAGAATTGAATAGAAATCAAAATAGATCTAACATTAATAGATACTTTCATATACAATTAATAGTCAATAGAATTCATTAACATTCAAGAGGGATTAAAGAAAAAATTAAAGCATGCTATTCTTAGTCTACTAGAATCCTCCCATAATCGCTCCTCTTGCGTCACACCTAGGCACTCCTTGTTAGGAGTAGCCCCCTCCTTGTTGCATCAAGTCACCCTCCTTGGAAGTCAAGCTTCCATGACAACTTACTTTGAGAAAGATTGAAAGAAATTTTGGAATTGTTTTCTTCACTGCTTTCTCTTGATCTTCTTTCTTTCCCCTCTATTAATAACCACTCCTTAGCACAGGTCATCCTCCTACTCAGATCTAACTTCCCTTTTTGCAGCTATACAAGTTTGTTATTGCCAACTGTGCACTCATGTGTATTTGGTTTGTGCGTTAGGCAGTTGCAGATTGTCGCAACATCTCTAGACATAAATTATAATTTAAATTTGTTGTGAGAACTTGACATTCTCATGCGTTGGTGCTTCTGAATGTGTTAGCAGCGTAAAATCCCTGATAAAATGTAAAAGCATTTATGTGGTGACATCTTTGGTCTCAGTTTTAGATCAAACTTGTGGCCACAACTCTAAATGCTTTCCCACTCAAATCTTCTAAGGTGGATTTCTGCGTTAATAACTTTAGATGCAAAATTGATACTCAATACAGTGATATTAGTAGCACAAAAGGAATAAAATGAAAGAAAGTAAGACCATACAACACTGATTTAGAAAATGTAAATACTAAGTATGAAATGCTGAAAATGTAGGCTAAATATGATACAAAAGGAACAAATTATACACTAATTCAAGGAGAAATTAAGTGTCATTTCTAATGCTATCACCCATCATGAAGAAAGTTGTCAAGAAAGAGATTATCAAGTGGCTCGATGCTGGTATAATCTATCCGATCTCCGATAGCGCATAAGTGAGCTCTGAACAATATGCACCCAAGAAAGGAGGTGTCATAGTGGTTATCAATGATAATAATGAGCTCATACCAACTCGTACTGTAATGGGCTGAAGAGTATGCATGGACTATCACAAGCTAAACAAGGCAACTTGGAAGGACCATTTTCCCTTATCTTTCATCGA
The DNA here is from genome assembly GCA_039519145.1 of Kokia cookei. NCBI lineage: Eukaryota > Viridiplantae > Streptophyta > Magnoliopsida > Malvales > Malvaceae > Kokia > Kokia cookei. Next base: position 26,836,064 of record CM076901.1, read on the forward strand.
TCAAATGTTGGATAGATTAGTTGGGAAAGCCTTTTACTATTTCTTTGATGGTTATTCAGGGTATAACCAGATTGCTATAACTTCAAATGACCAAGAGAATACCACTTTCACATGTCCATATGGAACTTTTGTGTTTAGATGAATGTCATTCGAGTTATGTAATGCCCCAGCATCATTTCAACATTGTATGAAGGCAATATTCTCTAACATGGTGGAAAATTTCCTTGAAGTCTTCATGGATGATTTCTTTGTGTTTGGCAATTCCTTTGACAGCTGCTTGAAAAATCTGGAATTGGTACTTTACCGTTGTGAAGAAATAAATCTTGTCTTAAATTGGGAAAAGTGTCACTTAATGGTTCATGAAGGCATTATTTTTGGACATAAGGTTGACAACAAGGGATTTCAAAAGACAGAGCCAAAATTGAGGTGATAGGAAAATTATTGCCTCTCACCACTATAAAGGGTATTCAAAGTTTCTTAGGCCATGCGGGATTTTATAAGAGATTCACTAAGGAATTCTTGAAGATCTCTAAACTTTTGTGCACCTCGCTAGAGCATAATAAACCCTTCAATTTTGATAAATCTTGTTCAATAGCTTTCGAAGAGTTAAAAAGACGATTAGTGACAACACCGATTGTGATAACTCCGGAGGGGACATTACCATTCAAACTTTTGTGCGATGTCAATGATTATGCTATAGGTGCAGTGTTAGGGTAAAGGAAGGATAAGGTATTTCATGTAATATATAATGCAAGCAGGAACTTAATAGATGCACAACTTAACTACACCACCACTGAAAAGGAGCTATTGGATGTGGTATTTGTGTTTGACAAATTCAGATCCTATTTAGTTGGTACCAAGGTCACAGTCTACATAGACCATTTCGCTATTAAGTATTTAATGACCAAGAAAAATTCCAAGCCAAGATTGATCCGATGGATACTTTTGCTGTAGAAATTTGGTTTAGAAATTTGAGATAGAAAGGGGACTGAGGATCAACTAACTGATCACTTGTTAAGATTAGAAGTTGGAATTGAAGAAGGCAATGTTCAACTTATTAAGGAAGATTTCTAGATGAGCTATTGGTTTCCACAACATTACCATGGTATACCGATATAGTGAACTTCTTGGTTAGTGGGTTGATGCCACCTGATCTCAACAACCAAAGAAGAAGGAAATTCCTTCATGATGTTAGGCACTATTATTGGGATGAGTAATCGCGTTTGAAACGTCATAGTGATTGTGCAAGCGAACACACATCAATGCAAGTATAGTTGATAGATAATTCTATTAGATATCGATCCCACGAGGAAATGAGTTCTTGATGTTTAAATGTCGGAGCAACTAGTACTAAAATTAAGTAAAATGTGAGTAATGATGTCAGTGCAATTACATCAGATATGCACATTAAAATAGCCAATATTGTTAACGCAATCAAAGTTAAATGTCAATGTACTAAAAGTAAATCAAGTGTGTTGAGTGTTGAGTGCTGAATATTTAAATGCACGAAATGTAAATATGATCAAGTGTCAAGATCTGGAGTTGATCACTGATTTTGCTAAGTTGCAACGCAGGATGCGCCGACAAGGTTTTGCATAGATAAACTACCGCAGCAATGAAGCTCCAATGAATTCTTACCAATAACAATTCCCTGTTTAGTCACGACTCAAGTACCCACAATTACTCCACCTCTCGGTGTGAACAACGTTATGTACCCAAAAACAAGTGATCAGAATCTCTTCTAATCCCAAACAACTCTCGCCTAACTTGTTAACCTAACTTGTCACCGCATCTCTCGATGTCGCCAGACTGTAAAGCCATTCTCGTGTTTAATGCAGTTAGATCCAAGAATAAACAGATAAAAAGCATTAAATAATAATCAAAGTGATCAAATACTGAATGATACTCTCGTATTCATTCAAATATTAATAATAGTTCATCATCCATAACAAAGGAGTTAACGAATAGATTGGAATATACTATCTCTAGGCTACTCGGATTACCCCTTTAACTGCTTCTCTTGCTCAGCATCAAGCACTCCTCGTCAGGAGTTGCTGCTCGTCGGCTCAGCCAGCTCACCTATCTCTAGCAATAAATTCCAAAAAACACAAAGTAATTTGCAAATTTAATTCTTCAACTCTTGATATCTCTCTCCTTCTTCTTTCCTCTATTTATAGACTTCAAGAAATTGCTGATTTCCTCCATTCTCAGATCCAACAACTTTGTAAAGTTGTAAAAATTTGTTATTGACAGCTATGCAGATCTGATTTATTTTCTGGACAGTTGCAAAATGTCAGTGCAAATTATAATTTACGACAACAATTTGTCGCATTTCTAGACAAACTTGTGGCCGCAACTCTGAATGACTTCAAGAATGATAGATCTCATCTTTTCTCAGATCCAAATCTAATTATAGCTGTCAAAGTTAGTTAAATTCCAGCTGTGCACTCATGCAGATCTGGTGTGATCTATATAAATCTGCAGATTGTCGTCGCATCTCTGGTCGCAATCTAAAATCTTTAATTGCGGCGATAACGTGTGAAATTTCTGTGTTGGTGCTTCCAGATGTGCTTGTAGCTTGAATTCACTTAAACAAAGTAAAGATTTCTATGCGTCGACATCTCTGGCCGCATTTTCAAGCTATACTTGTGGCTACATTTTGAATTCTTTTTAGCCTTGATCTACTGAGATGCATCTTTGCGCTGACAATATTTAGACGCAATATATATATGCTATATGTGGCAACATTAGTGCACAAAAAGAGATAAAATAACAAGAATTTAAACCAAACAACAATAAGTTAGAAAACATAAAAACTATGTATGAAATGTCTATTATACATGCTAAATATGCTACAAAAGAGAAAATTAATATACAAATTTAGGTAGAAAATCAGTGTAATTTCTAATGCTATCAATGAGCGCTTCATATTCAAGCATTGTGCTGACTAGATCATTAGGAAATGTATCCCCGATGATGAGATACATAGCATTCTGCAACATTGTCTTTCAGCTGCTTATGAAGGACATTTCGGAGGAATGAGAACTACTACCAAGGTTCTTCAATTTGGTTTTTATTGGTCGAGTCTGTTCAAGGATGCCCACGAATTCTATCAAGCATGCGACCATTGTCAAAGGACGAGTAATCTATCTAGGAGACATTAAATGCCACTTCAAAATATCCTGGAGATTAGATTGTTTAATGTGTGGGGAATAGACTTTATGGTCTATTTCCACCCTCCTTGGGCAACTTATACATACTTGTGGCAGTGGACTACGTTTCAAATTGGGTCAAAGTTGTAGCTCTCCCAACTAATGGTACCAAATTAGTGATGAAATTCCTACACAAAAATATCTTTACAAGATTTGGTACACCTCGCGCCATTATCAGTGATGAAGGATCCCATTTTGATTGCAAATTAGTTGCTAATGCCTTGCATAAGTATGGGAAGAAACACAAGATTGCCACAACATATCACCTCCAAAAAAATGGACAAGTTGAGATATCTAATAGAGAATTTAAGAATATTTTGGAAAAAGTGGTGAACCCAACTCGCAAGGATTGGTCATCCAGACTAGAGGAAGCTTTGTAGGCTTATTGCACTACATTTAAAACATCGTTGGGGATTCACCTTTTAAGCTTGTTTATGGGAAGCCTTGTCACCTACTTGTTGAGGTAGAGCATAAAACATTTTGGGCCATTAAGAAACTAAATATGGATTGGATCTTTACTGGACATAAAAGGTTATTAGAACTGAATAAAATGGAAGAATTCTAGTGACAAGCATATGAGAATGCTAAACTGTACAAAGAGAAGAGAAAGCGACAAAAATTTGAACCGGGACTACAAGTGTTGTTGTTCAACTCAAGACTCAAATTATTCCTTGGAAAATTAAAATCTCGTTGGACCGATCCTTTCGAAGTAGCCCATGTATATCCTCATGGAGTTGTGGATGTAAAAGATATAAAGAGTAGGCTCACATTTATGTTAAAACATTATTGGGGTGCTTCAGTGACTTGAGACAAACAATCCATTGATCTACGAGATGTCTAACTTCAGCATCTAAAAAAAAATTTATTTTTATTTTTACTGATTTTAAATTCCTTCCAGTTATTTCATTTACTTTGTTTAATAAATTTTATTTCCTTTTTTTGCAGGTATTTTTGCATTCTTGATGTTAGTATTGCTACTGATCATGAGGAAGAAGAAGAAGCAAATCCTACTTCTGAATACCAATGAACAACACTACAACTATCTCACCTCTATTTACTGAACCAATGACAGAATAGGATCATGAAAGTAGTTGGCTTATTGATGATCTCACCAGGTCCGATAATGAAAAGGAGGATGAGCCACTCACTTCATTAAAAAGGAAAATGCGTTATAAGCATAGTGCACGTAAATCCACTCGTTGTAACGAAAGTAACACCACTCAGCTCCAAGCCAGTGAAATTTTTCTCCCTTTATTACATCATGCATTTATAATTTTTGTACATATATATGTTCTTGCATTCTTAATTCATGTTTATACATGCATTAAGGACAATGCATCCCTTAGGTTTAGGGGTGTGTTGCACATAGGCTCTATTTAGTTGAGTAGGTTGATTTTAGTATTTTTTTCATTTTTTCATTCATTTTTCCATGACACACATAAATTCCAAGGATTGTTTAGACTGTGATGAGTGTATTCTTGTCTGTAATGTTCGATAAGGAGCTTAAATCTTCAATAAACCTATAAAACTGTGACAGTGAATTAGGTGATTTTGGCTTAGGAGTGTTTGCTTGAAAATTGATCCCTAAAAATAGAATGTCCTAACTCCAATTACAATTGGTCTATACTAAGTTTCTTTTAATAAGCTTCGAGATTCTTGAAGCTAAGTTCAGTAAATGGCAACACTCAATAATGAATAAAGTGGCAATGCTTAAGAAAAATCAAGAAAAAAAAATCAAAGTGCCATCATACACTCTAATGCTTGAAACTACCGAATAGGTCAGCAACATATTGTTTGCTCTATTGTGTTTTTTTTTAGAAAAGCAAGTTTAAGTAAGAGTGTGTAAAAAAAAGTAGTTTAGGGGCACTCCACTATTGTAATAGGCTGAGTAGCTAAGAAGGTAGTTGTTTGCTTCATCCATCATCTAAGTCAAAAGCCTTAGCTTCATTAGTGAATCTTATTCAAATCATGACATGATTGAGTACTTGGCAATTCAGTGTACGCTCTACTGTGATTGTCAAGTCAAAGAACAATGTGACGAGTTGAATCCCCTAGTGAAAATATATAATAAATAGATATGTATGTATTTCTTTTGAGGATATACAAGGTCAGATTTAAAAAGAAAACTGAATTTAGGTAAATGATGAACTAAGTAAATTAGGAGACACTAGCTATAGTTGAAATTGCATGAGTATTTAGAATTTTTATTTTTAGGTCAATATTTTATGCATTGCCTTTGCTAAATAAACTTATGAAACTTGGACAAATATTTAGACACAGAAGATTGTTGAGGACTAAAGTACAAAATATGCTCTATATGGTTCAACAGTATAACGGTGATTATGTTGTTGTGGCCATTCTTGCATTCATGCATATTTTGCTTGAGGATAAGCAATAACTCAGGTGTGGGGATATGATAACTCTTCAAAAGAGTTATATTTCATGCCTTTAGACTTGGTTAATTGTCCGTACTTAGGTGAATTTAGTTGCATTTTAGGAGATTGCATTAGAATTTTTTAGAAGATTGCATTCAGGAGCTTGGACTATGCTAAAATGTTATTATATATTACTTTTAATTGTTTATGGGAAGGATTTGTTTGGTGATTAAGTGACAGGTGTAGAATGAGGAAAAAAAGTAAAGGAGTGAAGGTTTGTCGTGGAAAAAGGTTGGATAGTTTGCCAACAGGGATGTCGTGGCAATTCCAAAAAGACGCTAAGTCAGCACTCAATGCATGCCATTCTCAGCCCAACTGCACTTGTACTAGAAAATCCAAAGGAAAGATTATGTGCGATGGGACCTACCTTAAAAGCGGAGAAGGGAGCTAAAAATTGTCTATATGACTTGTACTTCACCTACCTCAACCATAAAATCAGCCATAAAAAGAATAAAGCAACTTCTCCTCCCCAAATCAAGGAACCATCCACCTTTTCCCCCAAATCAAGGAACCGTCCACCTACATGGAGAAAAATAAGGGAGGGACTTACCTTAGAAGAATAGATATAAAAAGCCAAATAAGGGAACCCTAAAGGCATGAAAAAAGTGTGGAAAAAGGTAGCGAAAATAGATGGAAAAAAGAGAGTATCCTTAAGGCAAAAATAAAGGATAGCAATAAAGGCTGAGCAGCAGAGCAGAACACGAGGGAGAATAAGAAGGCATTCAACCTAGTCTTCACCAGACATTGCGCCGTTGGAATTGAGGGTTGGATCGACGAAAGCTTCTTGAAGTTCTTCCTTTATTTTCTTAAATTGCTTCTTTGTGTAATTAAATATTAAAGATGTTGAATGATATTTTGAATTCTATTTTGGTTAACTAACCCATGAGCTAAATCTCACTGGGTTGAGATTACTAGATTATACTCTAATTTTCCATTAATGTTTAAGCAAAACTCTGATTTATTTATTGTTTCATTCAGTTTGTGCTTTATGAAATACATGCATGCAATCTTTAGACATAGTTTAATGTTTGGTATGCTCATAAACTTAATATAATTCTAAAAATGTTAGGTTAGTTGGATCGAAATTGAATGATACAAGCGAGTATTTGAAAGAATACTCATAGCAGTCTTTAGACAGAGAGTAGCGTTCTGTATAAAAGAAGGAAGAAACAGTTCGGGGAACCCCACTCAAGGCCTATAAACATATATCGCCCTAGGTGAGGTAACTTGAGGTCTTGCTCTCGAAATAATCAAACCAAATTAGATCCATTCTGAGTAACAAATTGATTAAGAGTTTATCGAGGCATTATAGGTTTATAAGGGTAGTTTCCTAGTAATCCCAACCTTTTCATTCAACAGCATAAACCTTCTTCATTTTTTCTTAGTATCTTTGCCATAACATTTCTAATTATTTGTTTGTTTTACATATTGCACACATCATCATTCTTTTAACTACCATTACATTTCGATTACTGTTTTACCATAGCATAATTCACACACTTCATTATAAAAACTAGACCGAATTATTCCTATTTGGTCCCTGTGGAGATGATCTTACTTATCAATTTATTACTTGATCCGACATGTATACTTGCACAATTCACATACTATATTCACATGCGACAGTACACTATATACTGTATTTGAAAACAAGGTTGCACTTTAGTGGAAGCCAAGTAAGAGATGCGAACCCCTATCTTAATGTTACGAAATCTTTTATATGCTATGAGAACTCTTTTAGATGTTATGCGAACATTTTCACATGTTGTACGAGCTCTTATGTATGGAATTAATCTATTTGTATGTGATCTTACATGTTTTGTGAACCTCGATAAATGTATATATTTTGTGTACGAACTTTAAAAGTGATCTAAGAACTCATGTGATATGCGAGATCTATTGTAATGTATACGAACATTTGTTACTATGCGAACGTATGTTATGTGCGAACCCTGTTATTACGTGGTGATGTTCTGTGTTTACGAGCTTAATGCTTTGTGAACTATATGACAATGTGTTGTGAATTGAGATAATATGGCACACTGTATAACCATTGTGAATTGGGTATTGTGAGCTCTTGCAGACTGTGCATTACGAGCTTCTGTGAATTATGCATTGTGAGCTCTATTGCTTACGAACAATGTCATACCTTGTATTGCGAACTGTGAGCTTGAACTGATGTTATTTATAAATGTGTATAAATGTGTTATATTGGCATTATGAATTCTGGAACCTTTGGATATAGTTGGCATGCCATAGGATTGTGAGCGCTCACCCATACTGTGCGATAAGGCATTGTGGCCTAGTGATTTAATAGAGGGATATGGGAATGTTGAGCAATGCTCCATTCATTGGCGATTCGTAAAGCAGTGTTTTCGGAGAGTGCGATCATTCGTGCTGCATTTATATGGTGATTCAAATGACTTTATGAGTCTCAGGCAGTGTTTTAGGAGATCCATTTATCCAATTAGTATATCGTATGATTATGTGTCCATTTCACAATTTGTCAATATATCACAAGATTGAATTGTTTTGCTTACATGCATGTGAACTGTTTATATGCAAACTGTTTATGTGGGAGTATATGGAATGTGAATCATTTATGTGTTTTTTGGGGTTACATGTATGTGTATTCACTAAGCTTTCCCAATCTCATTCATTTATTTTTCCCTTTCAAACAAGTAGCTAACGGAATAGTGAGGAGGGTGGCATATTGATGATCCATTGCACAAACTTTTTTCTTTCCTACTATATGTGCGCCGAGCTATTAAAACCCCAAGAAGGCAATGTGGGACATTCCCAGTATAAAGACTTTGAATTGGACTTAGATAATTTTAGACAATTTAAAAATATTTTTTAGCTTGTATTTGGACTTTTTGGTTTGTTTAATTTCTTTTGGCGACTTTTTAAATCTCTGTGTTTGCTTGTTTGGCTAAAATATCTATTTGAATTTTATGATATTGTCTATATGAACTAACGAGACATTTTGCAGCTAATGGAGACTATCGAAATTCAGGTATGTCTTATTCCACTCATTGTATGACTTGTTTTTTGACTTAGGGAAGCATGCTCTTAGAACTAAATGCTTGTATGAGATATTTTGTATATGCATGGTGTGTTTGGGTGGTTGGTTTGATTTGTGATAGTTTGTGATTTCTGTCTTTAATTTCCAAGTCAAACTCTTGCAATAGCAAAATCCATCGAATCAAGCGTGGCTTGGAATCCTTCTTTGCTATCAAGCATTTTATCACAGCATGATCCGTATAAACCGTCAGATTTGTGCCAATCAAATACAATCGAAACTTATCAAATGTGAAGACCACTACCAACAACTCCTTCTCTGTTGTTGTGTAATTGATCTGCGAATCATTTAAGGTCCTATTCGCATAATAAATTGCATGAAATATCTTCTCTTTCCTTTGTCCTAATACTACTCCAACAGCAAAATCACTAGCATCGTACATTAGTTCAAATGGAAAATCCCAATTAGGAACAACTATTATTGGCACAACAATTAATTTCTTTTTCAAAATCTCAAAAGCATTTAAACATTCATCAGTGAAAACAAAAGATTTATCATGTTGTAATAATAAATCTTTGAAAAATCTTTTATAAATAATTTATAAAAACCAACATGTCCTAGAAAACTACTAATACCTTTTATCGAAGTAGGTGATGAAAGTTTTTCAATCACCTCAATTTTTGCTTTGTCAACAACAATCCCTTGCTTTGAAATTTTGTGACCAAGCACAATGCTTTCACAAACCATAAAATGGCATTTCTCCCAATTTAACACCAAGTTAGTCTCTTCACATCGACCCAAAACAATCTCCAAATTCCTTAGGCAATCATCAAATGTGTCTCCAAATATTGAAAAATCATCTATGAATACTTCTAAGAATTTTTTTCACTATATCCGAAAAAATTATCATCATGTAGCACTGAAAAGTTGTTAGGGCATTGCACAACCCAAATGGCATTCTTCTAAACGCATAAGTACCATACAGACACGTAAATACGGTTTTCTCTTAATCTTCCAATGCTATAACAATTTGATTGTAACCTAAATAACCATCAAGGAAATAATAAAATGCCTTACCTATAAGCCTATCTAGCATTTGATCTATAAATGGTAAAGGAAAATGGTCTTTTCTTGTGGCTTTGTTGAGTCTCCTATAATCCATGCAAACTCTTCATTCCATAAAAGTCCTAGTAGGAATCAAGTCATTATTGTCATTACGAATGATCGTAATTCCTCCTTTTATGGGAACACATTGAACCGGACTGACCCATGAACTATCATAAATTGGGTAGATTATTCCAGCATCTAGCCATTTTATTACTACTTTTTTCACAACCTCCTTCATAATAGGATTTAGCCTCTTTTGTTGCTCTATTTAATTGCTATGACAATCTTCCAACATAATCTTGTGCATGCAAAAAGTAGGACTAGTTCGCTTAATGTTAGCTATTGTCCAATCAATTGCCTTCTTGAACCTCTTCAAAACTTTCAGCAGCTTCTCCTCCTGCTCAACCTTTAAACCTGCAGAAATTACTACTGGCAAAGTTTTGTTATCACTTAAAAATGCATACTTCAAATGTATCGGCAAAGGTTTTAATTCTAATGTTAAGGGTTCTACAGTAGAAAGTTTCGGTACTTTAAATGAACGATCAGTTAAATCTAAAGATTCAAACCTTTTTCCTAGCTTTTATACCACTTACTTGGCATCAAAAATTTCAAAAACCTCAACATAAACATCCTCACATAAATATGTAGCAACGTCAATATTGCTATAGCAAAAATTTGCTAAACTTTCTTCCACAACTAACTCTTCCAAATTTATCATGTGGCATTCTTCACTGTCATTTGCACACTTTAACGCATTAAACACATTAAGAGTAACTTGTTGCTTGTTAACTCTCATAGTTAATTCACCTTTTTGAACATCTATTAAAGTTTTTCCCATAGCAAGAAAAGGTCAACCCAAAATAATGGGAACTTCCTTATCAGCCTCAAATTCTAAAATTATAAAATTAGCTGGAAAAATTAACTCATCTACTCTTACTAGCAAGTCTTCAATTTTACCTTCAGGATGTTCATATGAACGATCTGCTAGTTGCAGCGTAACTGTAGTAGGTCTTACTCTTCCAATTCCTAGCTTCTTAAAAATAGACTTTCGCATTAAATTTATGCTAGCGCCTAAATCACACAATGTTTTACCAATGTAATTATTGCCAATTGCACAAGAAATAGTAAAACTCCCTAGATCTTTCAATTTTGGTGCCAATTTATTTACCAACATGGTCGTGCACCCTTCAGTAAGCATGATGGTTTCGAACTCACCCAACTTTCTTTTCTTGGATAAAATGTCTTTCATGAACATCACGTAATTGAGCATTTGCTCCAATGCTTCCACTAGAGGTATATTGATATGCAATTGTTTAAGTACCTCCAAAAACTTCTTAAATTGAACATCTTGCTTCGACTGTTCAAACCTTCGAGGAAACAGCGGCGTTGGCCTTTCTTCAGACTGATGACAAAGTTTGGTCATAGCATTTTTCCCCAACTCACAAACTTTATCTTTCTCTTCTTTCCTTGGCTCAACTTCTTCTTTAATATCTTCAATTTCAACTTCCAGCAAAACATCTTCAACATCTCATTTTGCTTCAACATCCAATTTTGGACTTTCTTCTTCCTTTGTTACAGCAAACTCGTTATCATAAATGTCATCCTCAAGTAATTGTTTTTTACCTTTAAGCGAAATAACTTTACATTGCTCCTTTCCTTGCAATCTCGCATTTTCAGTATCACTTGGCAATGCTCCTTGTGTTCTTGAATTTATTGCATTCGCAATCTGGCCAACTTGATTTTCCAATGCTCTTAACGACGCACCTTGGCTTTGGATGATAGCATCATTTTGGACATGTATTCCTTCATCAAATTCTTGATAGACGAGAAATCTCCATTTTGCTATTGATTTTGCTTTGAAAAATTTGGCTCAAATCCAGGTGCTCTGTCTTAGAGAACAACATTTGAATTTATTGCATTAATCTGGCCAACTTGATTTTCTAATGCTCTTAATGATGCAACTTGGCTTTGGATGATAACATCATTTTGGACATTTATTCCTTCAACAAATTCTAGATGGAAGAGAAATCTCCATTTTGCTATTGATTTTGCTTTGACAAATTTGGCTCAAATCCATGTGCTATGTCTTGGTGAACAGCATTACTCGAACCAGCTCCTTGAGTATTGCTCCAATTAAAGTTTGGATGCTGCCTCTAACCTGAATTATATGTATTAGAATAAGGATTAGAGTTACCTCTATTTAAATTTCCCATGTAACAAACAGATGCTGGATTGGATATTCATCAAAAACATGATCATCCCCACAATACACACATTTTGCTTCAACAATGTTCACCTCTTTAGTCATACTTGATTTCTGCATAGTCTTAATCATATTTGCTAATGAAGACACTTGGGCAGTAGCATCAAGCTCCATTGCTCCAGCATTTCTTCTGCCAGAACCCAATCTTGCTGTAGGATACTGATAATCATTATTAGTAATCCTTTCCAAAATTTCATATGCCTCATTATACGTTTTATCCAGCAATGTACAATTTTCTGACGCATCTATAACCATTCTTGTGTGCTCATTTGAACCATTGTAAAACATCTCCATTTGCGTCTAATGTGGAAATCCATGCATAGGACATTTCCTAAGCAAATCCTTATATCTTTCCCAGGCCTCATAAAGTGTTTCATCATCTAGCTGCCTAAATGATGTAATATCATTTCTTAACTTTGCATTCATGTTTGACGGATTATACTGTAGCAAAAATCTTTAACGGAGATCATTCCAAGAAGAAATTGTTCTCGATGGCAAAGAATTTAACCATGCTACAACACGATCACACAAAGAATAAGGAAACAATTTTAAACGCAAGACATCTTCAGGAACACCTTATTGTCGAAACGAATTACATACCTCCAAAAATAATCTCAAGTGCATTCTCGGATCTTCCGTAGGCATACCTCCAAATTGCCCAACAGTTTGTAACATTTGAAACATAACTGACTTAAGCTCAAAATGAGGAGCTTCAATTTGTGGTCGCATAATGCCTAGACACAAATCATCCAAAATTGGCAGTACATGCTCTCGAATTGGTCTATCTCGATCATCAATTACTTTAGGAACATGCACTTTAGGCTCACGAATTTTTGGAATAGGAGCTTCAAGAATCTCTCTATTCTCTAACCTATCCGTTTCTTGTTGCTCTCGTAATTCTCTTCTACGTCTTCTCAATGTCCTTTCAATCTCAAGATCTAATGGAAAATTTTCTCCACTGTGTCTATTCATAAAAATACGACAAAAATCTGCAATATCAAAAACTAAACAAAATTAAAAATAATAATAACAAATGTCAACTTAATATTTTCACAAAAATCTTACTCAATTACACCGATCTCTCTAGCAATGGCACCAAAAATTTGTTGCGTGTAAAATATATTGCTGTAGCAAATGTGCAAGTGTACATAACGTTCAAGTAATAAAGTGATAAGTAGAGTATCGTACCCATAGAGAGATAGGAATTCAATAGAAATTTCTCAAACTGTTGACAAAAGAATTATGCAAACAAGTAAATGTTATAACAAGATAATTTGTGATTGCATATTGCGTGTCATAACAAAAGCAAAAACAATAAGTAATCAGATAAATCAACAAGGCATCAGATCTACTAAGTATTCATCACTCTAAGCATAAATGATTGGCAAGATCTCAACACAAGACTAAGTTGCGGTCGCTAAACTTAGGATTTCTCAGATCTAAATTCCAGATCTATGAATGTTATAACAAATATCTGCTTCTATAAATTCCCCAAAATGACTAAGCAATGACGTGCTGTGTTATAGCAACTTTTACGGTAAATCCATATTATATTTCTATAACATGAATTGTTCCAACAAAGACTTATCTCACTCCTAATGAACTTGATTTATGTCTAGAGTCATTACAAATATCTCTCGATACTTGTTCATTATACTAAATTATGCTCCAGCAAGTCTGTCCTGCTTTCAATCGAGATTATGCACATGCAAAACAAGAGCTTATATCTAAGATTGCCAGCATGTAGAATTAAGAACAAAGAACATAAGTCAAGTAAAGAAATTCATTAGAAAAGATATCAGTAACATTCATAAAGATAGAATAAAGTATCTAAAAATATCCAACCCTTGAATGATTAGTAAAAGGTGCAAAATATTGTTTTAACAAATTCAGCATTCAAATTTAGAGATCAAGAGTACTCCTGTTAAGACCCAAAAAGAACATCAAGCTCGCTGCTTAATTCTACTCTGCATTGCCACAGTAACGTATCTTTGCTTAGGTGGTTTTGCAAGGACGTCGTCAAGCCTCCACTCCTAGCGTTGGCTGACAACTCCACCTCTACACTTCTGATCTGTAGTGCGACTCTCCTAATTCTCCTCCTCTCAAAGTATTTGCTTCAGCAATCTGCCTTTGCTAATTTAATTATGATTTTTCTGTATATTTTTCTCTTCCAAGGTGCTACTTTTATAGGAGCTGCGCCACACGTTCTACATTTCTAGATCCGGATTTCTAGGGGCATTCTAGTGCCATCCTAGAACCTTTATTGTAGATCCACATAAATTCGGCTTGCTATAGCAGAATCTTGCGAGCCTGGTATTGCTAGAACGTTTAACAGCGAAAATCTTTTACTTCTTCTACTCTCCAATAGTCTTTCGTTATTGGGTTTCATACTTCTTCTCTCTCATCAACTCCTGCATCAATTCAACACATACCAACAAGCGTAACATTGCTACAACAAAAGGGTAAAGTATACTAATTTTGTCAATTAAGCGCAATACAACTCCAAAGACAAAAACATATAAAAAAATACTACTAATGCTGTAACAATTTTACTTAAGAACAGACAGAAAGTTCTAGCAAAAGTATGTTATATAGCTATTTTTCAAGAGTTATCAGTAATGTGTCCCCAAAATTCGAGTCAAACTGTTCCAATCGGGTTTGGGGTGTCACATGAAAACTTTTTCAAAGTAAGATGATAAAAAAGAGTAATTTAGTATGATAAACTTTAATCACTAATTAACTTATTTAGGTCCTAAAATTATTATTTTAGAAAAAAAAATCAATTTTTAACTTTCTTTATATATTATTTAAGTTTTTTTAAAACATTATAAATTTTTTAAAATATAAATTTTAGAATTTTTATAAACATTTTGAATTTTAAAAAATTATTTTAAATTTTTAAAATTTATTTTGATTTTTTGTAAATTTTATTGAGAGACCAATTTGTTCATTTTCAAAATTGATAGGGACCAAATGGGTATTTACACCAATTTGTTATTCGAAATATTCGATTTATTCGAGTTATCCAAATTGTAAAATTCAATTCGATTCAAACTCGAAACTTGAAACTTGATTTACTAATTCAAGTTTACTCTAATAACTTGATTCAATTACTCGAAATTTATTTTTTTTTATTTTTAGAATCAAATCGAATTTTACTCATACCTACTTCATATAATTCATTATCAATGCACTACAAGAAATTTGACTTTTCATGACTTTTTTTGTGACTTTTAACAAGTGTCACGGAAAGTACCACTTTTCTTGACTTTTAATAAACATCATGGTAAGTCATTATGGTGACTTTTTTTTTGCGTAAAAGTAAATTAAAGAAAAATGTAAGGAAAAAGGACACTTTTAGTGACATTTTTAAGTAGCTACTAATGCTGTTTTAGAACGACACGAAAAGAAATTTTTTGGATAGGGTGAGTATTTGATCGAATTGAGTGAAAATATTTTGAGTTAATCGAGTTCAAAAGTCCTATTTAATTATCTTAACTCAATTTGAAATTTTTTCGAATCGAGTCGAGTGAAATGAAATTCGATTCGAGTCGAATAGAGTGAAATTGTTCGAGATAAATTAAAAGAATTAAACATGTCAAATAAAAATATTGTTACATTTTAAATAGTTTTGTGTTGGAGCATGTAAATTTGAAACTATATATATTTGAAAATTTTTTAAAGTAAAAAAATATAAAAATAAAAGATAATATGCTTGAGTATGATAAATTTTAATAATAGATTAAGTCCTAAAATTATTACTTTAGAAAAATTTTAAAATTTTAAAATTTTAAAATTTTATATTTTTTAAAATATAAATTTTGAAATTTTTATAAATATTTTAAATTTTAAAATTTATTTTGAATTTTTGAAAATTATTTTGCATTTTTCTGCAATTTTTTTGATAGAAACCAATTTGCTTGTTTTCAAAGTTGATGAGGACTAAAAAGGTATTTATACCAATCTATTATTTGAATTGTGAAATTCAACTCAACTTTAACTCAAAACTCGAATCGAGTTATTCAAGTTGACTCGAATAATTCGAATAACTTGATTCAGTTAACTCGAAATTCGAAATTATTCTCGATTTTTTCGAATCAAATCAAATTTTGTCCACCCAACTTTTTAAACGCTTTAAAGATATTTTATGATGTTTTGAAACCTTACTAATGTAAAATAAAATTGTGATGATTTTCTTTTTATATCTTTTCGTAACGCTTAAAATCCTCAACTATATAAATATTTTTTTTGTGACTTTTTGTATACACTTTTTGTGACATTTTGCATTTTTTTTTTATGTTTTTGGAAAACCTCACAAAAATTTATTTATTTCAACCGATATTAAATTTATTGTTTTCCTACTTAGTTTTTTTGGACTATATAACAATGCTTTTATATTAGAAATTTGATTACAATGTTAAACCATTAGGATAAACAATAAAAAATTTGGGGACATTAACCCCAGATCATATACCGTGTTAATATATAAATATATACAATAATAGGGCAAAGCCCAAATAACAAATCCGATTAGCGCGATTCAAACCCAATTCACATATAAGACAGTGAACACTCTTGATCATCAGATCATCACATAGAATTTTTCCGTGCTAATATATTTGATCATACTCAAGTTAAACAAGGCATTATCTTATTAATTAAACTAAAGAATTCAAACATTTAATAATTTCTTACTAGGAAATATTTACTTTTTATAGTAAGCATGTAGTTAAAATTATTGTAATATATAATTTTAGGGATGAAATTCTCGTATTGTCAAATTAAAAGATAATATCATATTTGGTACGATGTTAATTGATGACATGATCAATTCATATGACCCACTTAAAAAGTGACATAAGACAATCAAAATCAGAGTTTTTTGTCTTTTTAATTTGATCAAGAACTCGATGATAAATATAACCTTAAATATTTTAAATAGAAAAAAAAGAGGAGTAAAAAATTATTCACTTTAACTTTAATTACTATGTCACAAAAAATATTAAGGTCGGATCAAAATTAGAGTTGTCATGGCTTGGCTCAAAGATTCGTTTGAAAGTAAGAGGGTTTGGGTAAAAATATAGATCCGAAAAATGAGATTGGGTAAAAAAAATAAGACCCGTTTAAAAAATGGGTCGAGCCTCGAGTAAGATATTTTTGGCCCAAGCTCGGTCCAACCCAAAGTTGTAAAAAATGTGTTGTTTTGTTGTTGTTTTCTCACTATTTTACTACCATTTCACTATTATGTTGCTACTATTATATTGTTATTGTTTGGATATTGTATAACTCTTGCTTTATTGTTAATTTTGGTACTATTTTAGATGCATTTTCTTGTTAAGTTGCACCTGTATTAATGTTATTTAAGTATACAGGCCTTTTTACAATTTCAGTTTGTTGGGAAACATTTTGTGGGTCGGGCCTGAGTTTTAACATTTTTATTTGAGTCGGGTTTGAGCAAAACTTTAAGCCCATTTTTCGGGTCGGGTCCAAGCCTATCAACTGGTTTTAAATTTTGTTAGGACTAGATTGAACCCAAACCCGACTCATGGGCAACTCTAATCCGAATTTTACTACATCAGGAAACTCACAAACTGTTCGAATTTTACTACATTGGTTTCCAACTAAATCCGAATTAATGATATAAGCCAAATATGCTGAACAACCTTGCTGAAGTAACTTATTAACCTTTATTGTTGAAATAAGACGTGCTGGCCCATTAGTACGGATACCATTTACCTCAATCTAACCTCCATCTTCTATCTGAATACTGAATTTCTTTTTATAGCAGTCCAAAATCACTCCATATTTAGTAACCAATCCATTCCCAGTATTATATCAAAGTCCCCAAATGGCACGATCAACAAGTCAACAGGAAAAGTTTTATTCTGTATAATCAACGGGCATCTCGGACACACTTGATTTACTAACACTGTTTGCCCTAATGAACTCGACACCTCTATTGACACTCTAGACACCAAGGACTTTAATTTCCCCAACTCAGCTAGTTTTAAATTTATATATGAATGTGAAGATCCGAGATCAATCAAAGTATAAACAAGCTCAGAATGTTATAAAAATATACCTGTTACTACATCATGGGTATCGGGTTCTTCCCGTGTTTTGACCACATAGGCTTTGGCCGGTACTTTAGCTTCAGATTGTTGAGTAACAATATCACTGCTTCTTCTAACACCTCCTCATTTGAAAATCAAACCACCTCTACCAAATCCTCTGCCTCTAGCTATAAATACTGATCTCTATGATGTTACCGATGCAACACTATCAATTTTCGGGCAATCTCTGATGAAATGATCTGTAAAACCACATCGGAAGCAAGCCCTAGTTAATTTCCAGCATTCCCCTCTGTGTTTCTTCTCATAGTGCTGACAATCTGGAATTTCTATTTCCCGAGATGAACCTCTCACATTACCAGTGGATACCATCATCTGTTTACCCCTGCTTCTTCCACTTCTATCCGGTCTAAAATTGGATCTCCATCCACCTTGAGATTCCTTTGATTTTTTTTCCCAAGGATTCAAACTAGTAGTTCCCGTACGCTTCCCAGTTGGTCTAACACTTTCAGTCTTTTTATCGAGGCCTAGAACTTGCTCCACCATTTTGGCCCGTTCAATCAAATCTACAAACTCAGTAATACGGTGAAATACCAACTGTACCTTGATCTCGTCTCGCAAACCCCTTAAAAATCTTTTGCAACTATCAACTTCTGTTAGTATAAATTTTGAGGCGTATCTGCTGAGTCTCGAGAATTCCCTCTCATAATCTATTACTAACATGTCACCCTGTTGCAGCATTAAAAACTCTTGCTTCTTTCTTCGATATACATTTCTCCGATAAATTTCGTTTGAAACTCTTTCTGAAATAGGTCTCATGTTATCTGATCCTCCGGTAGATGTCGAACCACTGATTCCTACCATAAATAAGCTTCACCTTGTAGCAACGATACAGCACAAATCAAGCATTCCTAGGGAGTACATTCCAATTGCTATAAAATTCTTTTGGTCGACTCCATCCAATTTTCAACTATGGATGGATCAACTCCTTTCAGACCCATAAATTCAGTGGCACCATATTTTCTCAATTCCTTTATCGAGGCCCGTCTTTGAGTTGGTACTGAAGTCGTAGCAGGAGCAATCCCCGCTACTCTTTGTAATGCATTGGCAATTACTCTTAATATATCAAAATCATCTCTATCATTTCTTCTATCTACTCTAGGCGGTGGATTTCTTACTAGGTTTACGCTAGGTGTTATTGACTTCGTTTCATCGAACCCATACGACTCTTCGCCTCTAGTGTACATTTCTTGGTCAATATCATCTATTCTTTCATCTGACATCTTTAATCTATAAAACAAAAACAAACAAATAGGTCAGCATCCAAATATCCCAACTTAGTTTTGACCTAACAGTGGCATGTACTTCTAGACTTAATTTTCGAGCTCGATTTAGTCCGAGAATCGACTAAACCTGATAGCTCTGATACCAATAATTGTAACACCCCTAACCCTAAATCGTCGTCCAAACAAGGTTATAGGGTATTATCAGACATATCGGACAACTTACAAATAATAAATAAATAATTGATGAACATACTATAAAATAATCATAAAATTCCTCAATTTGACCCTCGAGGCTCAAAATACGTATTAGAAAATAATTGGAACTTGTTTTGGTGCTCCGTAAAATTTTCGTAAATTTTTTTTCGAACGCGATATGACCCCCTTTATAAACATCTAACCTTCCCTGCAAATTCAACCCGCAACCAAAACAATTTATACTAAAATTTACCTAAATCATAATCATTTCATCAACATATTAATTCAATAATTAAACATTCTTAATATTATTCAAAATTTACTAATAACTTTATTCATTTTTTTCATTCAAACATAATGTCAAATTTTATAATATACTCTATACTATTTTATTAAACTAATATCAAAATATAGTATATATATATATATATATATATTTACAACCAACATTACGAATATATACATATAACCTATACAACACCTAGTACATGCCACTTTTATCAAAAGAGGAGAATTACATCACCGAGTTTATACTGAGGTCGGGACCGATCTGGATACTGAATCAGTACCTTAATTTCTACTAACCTGCGCACGGAAACAAACGTACGCTGAGTATTTCATACTCAATGGTATTACTATAATTCAAATTATAAATAACCAAATAAATTTCACATAATCAATCATATAATACATGAACACATATTATCTTAATTTATACACCACTTTCATTCCATATTAATATCAAATCAATTTAACCATTTCATTCTCATTTCTCAATTACATCACATATCACTTTATATGCCTCAATTTTTCATTTTTATTCAATTTTTCTTTTTCACATTGTTTACCCCTATTAACAAGACTCGGACCTTAGTGGATACATAGATCCAACCAAACACACTAGAATGACACCCAGTGCCTCATCGGATAGTTCGAAGCAATAAAGTGACACCAGTGTCTCATCGGCCTAGCCGAAGTAAAGTGGTACCTAGTACCTCATCGAATCTATCCGAAGTAAAATAATGACACCAGTGTCTCATCGAATTAAGGTCGAAGTATCCCTGAACTCTTTCAATCCTATGGCATGCCAACTATATCTGACTTAGCCCGACTAGTTAATAGAGACTTTCAATTTATAGTTCATATCACTTTCAATTTCAATTTCACTTATTAAATATAAATATCGAAATGAACATTATATAATGAATAATTTAAATTATAGTAATACAAACCCGGATTTCGCGATTACTCCTCGATAACTTTCTCCTTTCCTTTTTGTGCCGATGCTTCGGGTTCTTTGCTAGCCACAAAAAATAATAATAATAATTTACACTATTAATTACAGCACTAATTTATAATAATAATTTATGTCATTTTAGTCTCTCTTTCTTTCTTTTAATCTATAATTAGACTTTCACCATTTATTCAATTTAATCCTTTTTACTAATTACTCTAAATTAAACTAAATTCATCTAATTAAAGCCTAATTAAACACACTATTAAACTCATAATTACTCCTAATAATTATTTGCGAACCTGGTTTACTAAGACGGAGGCCCTATAACTCACTTTTTCCGGTGCCCGTGAATTTAGATCATTACAAATCAATAGAAACATTTGGGTTCTTTCTTCTCTTTTTCTTTTTTCAAATTAATCGATAGAAACATTTGAGTTCTTTCTTCTCTTTCTTTTTTTGCAGTTACACAATAAAAACATTTAAGTTCCTTGGTTGGTCAGAGTCACTTAAATCATATATTTTATTATCATTCACATTTATGTTCATGTTTGAAACTTTAATTTTTCTGCAACTTCAAATTTCAAATGAAAATTTTAAGTTTTCATTAAATTATTTATTAACCAAAATAATAAAACCGAAAGAAAAAAATTCCTTAGAAACCGGAATCCCTAAAACCCATCAGCTGAGCAAAAAATTAACATCACAAAAAAACACCATCAATATCTCCAAGAACAATGAACCTAGAAAATTTCCAAACCCCAACAAACATATTGGTGGCGGCTCGCAGTTGCTAGCTCCACCACTAGTGATGGCGTAGGCGAGCGAAGGGCGTGGTGGTTCTGGTGGTCTTCAAAAAGTTACTTTGACCAAACCTTGGTCGGAAAAAAAATGCTGCAGAAAACTCAGTAGTTGACCCTAAAGATCCCATGTACTGGAATGCTTTCTATTTTTTAACTGGAAGAAGAACAAGAAGAAACGAAGGCTTTAAATGGTGAAAAATCTGTTCGGAGATCAATTTTGTGAGAAGAT
Organism: Kokia cookei; assembly: GCA_039519145.1. Taxonomy (NCBI): domain Eukaryota; kingdom Viridiplantae; phylum Streptophyta; class Magnoliopsida; order Malvales; family Malvaceae; genus Kokia; species Kokia cookei. The sequence continues at coordinate 26,857,921 of CM076901.1, forward strand.
TTTGTCTTTGTTTTTTGTTTGAATTTAAAGTAATTAATGGTGAAAGTGGGATGACAAACAAGAGCAGCCATGGAAGCTGCCATTAAGAACTTTCGATCATTTACTTTTTCGTTTCTATAAAACACATTTTATTTTTGGCTGAAGTTTGTTTCTAATGGGACACATTGAAGATTACAACAATGAATAATTTAATCAATTAAGTCTAGTTTGATTGATATTAATATTATTGTTAATATATTATCCTTTTATTTAAGAGTTAATAAAATATTATGATTAATTTTAGGTATTATATAAAAAACCAGAATAATTTCATTTGCTTTTATTTTTTTTAATTTAAAATAGTTAAAAGTATATTTATGATTAGATCCTTGGTGGAATTAAAAAAGAGAAAAACTATGACATTGATTGTCATGTGTCACTTTTTAAGTGAGCCACATGTATTGACAGATCATCAACTAACATCATCGTTACACATAAGCATCACATTCATAAATGAACTTAACATTCAAGTATTAAAATCAAATTTTTGAAAACTTAAGTACCAAAGGTTTATCAAAGTTTAAATATAAAAAGAAGTCATTGTACTAGGATAGTAATACTATTGTTTTTAAAAATTTTGAACGCATGGCTTTTTTATTAGTTATAGTTATAATAGATATAAAACTAAAATAATGAAGAAAATAACACTAACATTATATTCACAAAAAGATTTGAAATCATGCTTTCAAGTTAAAAGGCTAATGCAATAACCATCACACCAACTACCAAAATCAACAATTAGCTATAAAATATAAAAATAATTAAAAACTCATGGCTTTTCATTTCTTCATTTATATTATCTTATTTAATACTTTTCGTAACTTAATCTAAAATCTAAAAATAACTAAAAATCATTTTAGATATGTTGATATATATGATCAACGGATATAAAATAAGAAAGAAAAGAATCCTGGTCAAATTATTTTTATTATAATTATATAACAAGATAAAAAAATAAAAGTAACTAAAAAATATCATTATGTGACTTCTTTTTTCAAATTTTATGGCATTTTTCCAACATCACAAATAGCCAAACATTTGGCGACATTTTTTGTCACGTTTTTAAAAGTCACAAAATAAAAATATTTTTTATGTCGTTTTGTTTGGTTATCGTGACGCTTATAAAAGCAAAGCAATAGAACACTTTCCATGACTATTTTTTTTACTTACAACGACGTTTAAAAGTGTCAAAAAAACCTTTTGAGTCGTTTTGAAGTGTCACAAAAACTTTTCTTTACTCATGATACCGCTTTCCTATGTTTTGTTGAAAATGCCACGAAAGCTCAAAAACTATCTTTCCGTGATGTTTTTGTGTGTTTTTGAAGACGTCACGAAAAAACTATTTTCCGTATAGTGATGTATAAATTTATACTATTAAAATATATTATTAATAAATTAAATAATGTCACCTCATTTATACTGCTTAGCCTATAATGGTACATGCGTTACATGTGGTTTTATGTGTTTAATTTTTAATTAGATTTTAAATAACATGTTTATAATGTTTTTATCTATTATTGATAAAGATAATTTTTTTAAATTTTTAAATAATATAAATATTTAGAACTATATAAGAAATTAAATTAGAATACTAATTTGAAAAAAAAAAAAAAAAGTTAAGTAGCATGCAACAATTATCATAATAGTTATTAATAAATACGAAATATATTTACATTAAATTAATAAACAAATTTAATAATTGTGATTAAAAAATAATTGTTGAACTTCGATTTTCTTTCCAAAACAAACCCACAAAATAATTTTCACCTAAAATAACAAATAGATATAGAAAACGATTTTAAGATTGTTTGCTTCACACAATGAAAACAAACAAAAATTTAAAAAAAGTATCTGGGAAGAACCGTATGCCTTCCAACAATGTACTAACCAACTAATTAGGTGATGTGTAGCAGAAGAAGATATGGACAATATTCTAGCTGGATGCCATACCTCACCTTGTGGTTGTCATTTTAGGGGGAAAATAACTACACAGAAAGACTTGCAATCGGGATTCCATTGGCCAACAATGATTCGAGATGCTTATGAGTTTGCATGAAAATGCAATAGATGTCAAAAAAGGGGAAATATTTCCAAATGTTATGAAATGTCATAACAAGGGTTTTACAAGTCAAAGTCTTTGATATATGGGGCGTAGATTTTATGAGACCGTTCCCTAGCTCATTCAAAAATCAATACATACCGTTGATAGTTGACTATGTGTCAAAAAAGGTGGAAGTTGTCACACTACCTACAAATGACACTAAATTTGTGGTACGGGTCCTCTACAAAAACATATTCTTTTGCAAATGGAACTAGATTTGGGACACCCAGAGCTCTCATTAGTGATGAAGGATCCCATTTTTGCAACAAACAAATAGAATTTGATTTAGAAAAATATAGCGTCAGACATCGGATCACCACTACACATCATCAACAAGCCCGTGGTTAGGTAGAAGTTTCTAACCAAGAAGTGAAATAGATCTTGGAAAAGAGTGTAAATCCAATTCGGAAAGAATGGGCAGTAAGGTTAGATGATGCATTATGGGCGTATCGGACGACATACAAGACTCCTTTAAGCATGTCCCATTGTCGGTTGGTTTATAGAAAAAACTGCGATCTACTAATCGAGTTGGAGAAAAGAGCATGCTAGCTATAAAAGATCTGAACTTGGATCCTATGTTTGTTAAAGAAGCACGACTATTCCAATTTCATGAATTGGAAGGATTTCGATTTTTAACTTATGAAAATGCAAAATTATAAAACTAGAAGAACAATTTACAACATGACTCCATGATAAAGAAGAAAAATTTATTGCTAGGTCAACAAGTGCGACTCTTCAATTCCTGATTGAAATTATTTCCTGGCAAGATGCGATCACAATGGAAATGTCCTTATATAGTCAACCACATCCTAACCCATGGTGTAGTAGAATTAATAACCAAGGTCGAACAATTATTCCTTGTTAACAAAAAATGGTGAAACATTACTGTGGGGAATAATGAAATAAATTAGTGAAAAAAAATACCTAGATCGCAAAGTCATAGCTAACAAAGAAGATAGGGTAGTGGACTAGAAAGAAGATTGGAGGTTGGATACGTATATATATCAATAAAAGAAAATTTGTTGATTATATATAGGTCCCCATGCAAAGGTGCACAACTATTTGAGCTGAACATGCAAGAGGAGGACATCCCGACTACACCTCATAACACTTTCATGATAAAAAGGGAAGTCCTTACTCTTATCTTTAGATTGGGGCACATTAGAGACAATGTGTACTCTAAATTGTTGGGAGGGGGGAACAAAGAAAATTTTATGGTTTTTTGTTTTTGTTGTTTTTGCTATTATTTTTGTTTAATTTTTAGTCCAAATTTTTTGTGCATGGTGCTTGAGCTTGTGATGCGAGCTCGTCCTCGAGGGGTGATTACGACTCGCGTGAGTTTTCGATTGAAATTAAGAAGTATCATTCGTAATGACTTTGTGAAGGTTGGAAATGAAAATGATAGGCTTTGAAATGGTGGATGAATGACTATGTAAAGGATATAGTTGGATAGGCTTGAATTTGATTTTAAAGACTCAAGAATGAACCAATATTATAGAAGAATATTAATTCGATTCCTATATTAGTACTTAGAATGAAAGCAAGAAGAACCATGACCCTCTATCTAGCAAGATAGAAACCAATCAGTATAAAGGTGAACGCCACACTTCAAAGAAGTGATAAGTTTTAAAGAATCAAATTGACGCCACATGGGTTACTTGATAAGTCAATTTGAGTCAAATAAGAACAAAGAGTTTACAAACTCACAATGAGATTAATATTCATCAAAAGTTTTTTTACAAAATGTTCCAAGCCTCATATTTAAAGGCTTACAAATGACCGACTGAAAAGACATGAAATAATTAATAAAAAATTACACCATAAATTCGTCCAATATTCCCCATGAACTTTAAGTTAATGTAGTGGCTGCTTCAATGGAGTAGTTGGCCGAATTTAGTGCTTGGTTGGCTAGGAAGAAGTGCTCTTAAATTCTGCTGAAATTCTCCAAGCACTTGGAATAAATGTGGGCGGTGCATTAATGATTTTGAGTAAACCGAATAGCTACTTTTCATGTTCCCATGATCAGCCTTTGAGCATTCAAACACCTTGAGACCTTTGATGAACCTAATCAGCCATGCATGAAGAGAACATTGAATTCCTTTGCTGATCATGAAATGCCTTTTTGGAGAGGTGTTTTCAGCACTTCAAATGTTGGTAGGTGCATTAAAAGCTTATGTTGTCCAGTCATGGACATCCCCACATCATCTTAAACATGTTGGTTAGGACATATTAAAATAACACAAAACATAATTAAGACATGGATTAAAATAACTAAATGGTTAACCAAAATTTAATTAGATTAAAATTAAAGTTCAATGTGCAGCACATTGCATGGAATGCATGATGGGTTGTATGAAATGCGTGGAATGCATGAAATTTCTTCCCAAATTCATTTAATTAAACCCGTGATAGCCTGATTGAATTTCTTAGCTTGTGCTCGCGTGATTGGTCCTCTAGGTAGCTCGATTGAGTTGTGTGAGGCTCGCCCTTCATCCATGCTCGCAACATGAGTGTTCACAACACTAGTGTTCACAACATGAGTGCTCGCAACACTAGTGCTTGCATCTTCCAAGCTTGCAAGGTCCATGCTCGTATTATTAGACCTCGCACTACTCGTGCTTGCATCATCCCCTCCCTCTTCAAAGCTATTTGACTTCAAATTGTCGCCTACATCATAAGGGGATAGATAAAAAACATTAAAGCTTGCACTAACAGAATACTCACCTGGAAGATTCAATTTGTATGAATTTTCATTAATTCTTTCCAGCACTTGAAAAGGGTCATCGTCTCGTGGTAACAACTTGGATCTTCTTTGAGCTGAAAATCTTTCTTTTAGCATGTGAAGTCATACCCAATCTCCAAGTTCAAAGACTACTCATTTACATCCTTTATTGGCTTTACTAGCATATTGCTTGGTCCTCTCCTTAATGTTCTCCCTCACTTTTTGGTGTAGATTTTTCACGAATTCAGCCTTCTTCTTGCCATGTTCATGCACAAGTTGATTAGAAGGTAAGGGAATTAAATCTAATGGAGTTAAAGTATTAAAACCATAAACAACTTCAAATGGTGAATGCTTGGTGGCCGAATGTACAGAATGGTTATAAGCAAACTCGATGTGCAACAAGCATTCTTCCTATGTTTTCAAATTCTTTTGAATGATTGCTCTTAACAAGGTAGAGAGCACTCGATTCTCAACTTCAGTTTGGCCATCAGTTTATGGGTGGCATGTCGTAGAAAATAGCAACTTAGTACCAATTTTGCTCCATAAGGTCCCCTAGAAATGGCTAAGAAATTTAGCATCATGATCGGATACAATTGTTCTTGGTACTCCATGCAATCGAACAACTTCTCTGGAAAACAAGTTAGCTACATTCAAAGCATCATCAGTTTTGTGGCATGGTATAAAATGAGTAATTTTAGAAAATCTATCAACTACCACAAAAACAGAGTCTTTTCCATTATTAGTTCTACGAAGGCCTAATACAAAGTCCTTAGAAATGTCTACACAAGGTGCTTCGGGAATGGGTAGTGGCGTGTACAGACCATGAGGTTTAATGCGTGATTTTGCTTTCTTACAAGTAATGCATTAATTGCGAACCCTCTCAACATCTCGTCTCATCTTAGGCCAAAAGAAATGTTCATGGAGTATAGCTATTATTTTGGCCACTCCAAAATGTCCCATGAGACCTCCACCATGCACCTCTTTTACAAGCACATCTCGAATGGAGCCTTGAGGAATACATAACTTACCTTCCTTGAAAAGGTAGCCATCATGCTTATAGTATCTTTCAAAAGGCCCCTTTTCGCAAGCTTTATAAACTTCACAAAAATCAGAATCATTTTCATAAAGCTTTTTAAGATATGCAAAACCAAGTAACTTAGAATCTAAGCTATTGAGTAATGCGTACCTTCGTGATAGTGCATCCGCAACAACATTCTCTTTACCTTTCTTGTACTTGATCACATAAGGAAATGATTCTAGGAATTCAACCTATTTGGCATGTCTCTTGTTCAACTTGTTTTGCCCATTGAGATGTTTCAATGCCTCATGGTCAGTGTGAATGACGAATTCCTTAGGCCAAAAATAGTGTTGCCATGTTTCCAATGCTCGGATTAGTGCATACATTTCCTTGTTGTAAGTTGGGTAATTGAGAATAACACCATTTAATTTTTCACTAAAGTAGGCTATGGGTCGCCCATCTTATGTTAGCATGGCTCCAGTCTTTATTCCTGATGCATCACATTCAATCTCGAAAGTTTTTGTAAAAAATAGGTAAGGATAATAATGGTGAATTAGTCAAACAATCTTTAATTAAATCAAAAGATTTCTCTTGCTCCTCACCCTAATGAAAGTTGGAGTTTTTCTTGATAATTCCAGTTAAAGGAGAAGCTAGTGTGCTAAAATTAGGAATAAACCTTCGATAGAAACTAGCAAGACCATGGAAACTTCTAACTTGGCTTATGCTAGTAGGGAGTGGCCACTCTCGGATTGCTGTTACCTTTTCTTGGTCGACTTCAAGACCTTTATAACTAACCACAAATCTTAGAAAAACAAGCTTGTTAGTATAAAAGGAACACTTTTTAAGATTTGCAAATAAATTATCCTTCCTTAGTACCTCCAAAATAAATTTCAAATGATGTATATGTTCTTCCAAAAACTTACTATAAATCAAGATATCATCAAAATATACTACACAGAATTTACCAATGAAGGATCGAAGAAAATAATTCATTAACCACATAAAGGTGCTGGGTGCGTTAGTTAGGCCAAAGGGCTTAACCAACCACTCATGCAAACCGTGTTTAGTTTTGAAAGCAGTCTTCCATTCGTCTCCTTCTCTCATTCAGATCAACTTTGGAGAAAATGTGAGCTCCCCTTAGCTCATCCAACATATTATCTAAGCTCGGGATCGGGTGTCGATACTTGATGGTGATCTTATTGACTGCGCGATAGTTAATGCACATGCGCTAAGAGCCATCCTTCTTAGGTACCAATAGCACTGGCATGACACATGGACCTAAGCTCTCTCGAACATACCCTTTTTCCATTAGTTCAATAATTTACCTTTGTAGCTCTTTAGTTTCCTCAGCTTTGGTTCGATAAGCTGGTCGATTTGGAATAGTGGCTTCGGGAATAAAATCTATTTGATGCTTAATGCGTCTAATGGGCAGCAATCCACTTAGGATATCTTCCAGAAACACATCCTCAAATTCCTGCAGCAAAGACACAATTGAAGAAGGAAGAGAATTATCGAAATCGTCAGTACTAAACAAACTTCCCTTATATGTAAGCATAAGCAAAGGTTGCTTTAAAAGCATGGACTTTCTGATTTCCCTCTGTTTTGTAACAACACATAATTTTTCCATATCACTTTTCTTCTTTTCTCTCATTATTCTCTCGTGTTTTTACCTTATGCTCTTTGTTTTCTTTTACTTTTGTTTTGCTCTTTCCTCTCTTTTTTTGCATTTGCTGATTTTTCTCACATTCATCTTTTTCTTTTTCTTTCAATTTTTCAAACGAATTTTGTAACTTGAGTTGATCTTCATACACTTGTTTGGGAGTAAGTGGTGCTAAAGTAACGTTCTTTCCTTGGTGTTTGAACGTATATCGATTGGTATAACCATCATGTACTACTCTGTGATCAAATTACCATGGTCTCCCCAACAGCAAGTGACTAGTGTGCATTGGCACTACATCGCAAAGAACTTCATCAAAATACTTGCCAATTGAAAAAGTGACAACAGCTTGCTTAGCAACTTTGAGTTCTCCACTGTCTTTGAGCCATTGAAGCTTGTAAAGGCGTGGATGCTTGGTGGTCGGTAGGCCAAGTTTTTCTACCAATAAGAAGTTGGCAACGTTAGTGCAACTACCACCATCAATAATAACATTACATACCTTTCCTTGGACATGGCAGCGTGTATGAAATATGTTTTCGCGTTGCTGCTCACTCTCCACAGTTTGGATGCTTAAGCTTCATTTAATGACAAGGATTTCCCCATTTACAACGTACTCCAAGTCATTCTCCTCAACAGTAGGTGATTCAGGCTCATCTTCTTTCTCGGGTTCGGGTTCGATCTCACCATTGTCCCTTACAAACATGGAATTTCAGTTTGGACATTGGTTTGCCATATGACCCCTTCTAAGGCATTTGAAACATTTAATGTCTTGAGATCGATTTGGAATAGCCTCGTTCTTTCCCTTGCTTGGATCTACACTTAGCTTGTAGGGCTTGGACGTCCCAATATTGTATTTGGATCAAAAAGTGGTATGCTTTTTGTAGGTTCCTTGCCCTCACTTTGATGTACAAACAGAATTAGAAAGGGGTCGAGTGGTACCTTTTCTTTTCAATTGCTTCTCCACTTTAAGTGCCATGTGAACCATATTAACAACTTCAACATAATGTTGTAGTTCAACTACATTGGCGATGTCTCGGTTGAGGCCGGCTAAGAATCTTGCCATGGTAGTATCATGGCTATCTCCATCTCCTTGTAGTAATCTTCCATACTACAATTTCCTTAATTGAGATTTTGTAGACTTTGATGTAACTTTCGATGATAGTGAGTGGGTAAGAATCTCTTTCTCATGATAGCTCTCATTTCAGCCCATGTAAACACGGGTTGTTTGCCATTTCGTCTCCTCTCAAAGTTAGCTGATCCTACTAAATAATAGCATAATCAGAGAATTCGATGGCAACAAGTTTTACCTTTTTATTTTCTGAGTAATTATAACATTCAAAGACGAGTTCTATTTCTTTTCCCACTCCAAATAAGCTTCGAGGTCGATTTTCCCTTGGAATGGAGGAATTATCATCTTGATGTTGCTAAGATTATCATCTATCCTCGGACCTCGATTTCGTTAACCTCAACATCTCAAACTTTGATTGGAGGATTGACTACTCTCCATTTCACTTGGTTCATAGTAATCCTCTTGATTTGGTCTTGGAAGACCTCTCTCTCTCTTTTGATCTTAGGGTGAACGTCCCCTTTGAAATCTTTCCTCTAATTAGTCCAATTGATCCTGCATTGGCTTCAATCGACGTTGTAACAATCTGTCCATCTCTCGTATAAGAGCTTGGTATGCTAAATCGGGCACACCACCACTAGTAACATTATTTCTTTTGGGACTTCGAGACATGGTGTTTTCTTTAAAATAGAAAAGATTAGTGACAAAAGATTTTGATTGAAAGTAAATGAGTACCTTACAAAATACAAAACCTCACGAGCCACTAAGAATGAAATCGCTCCACTCGTGTTTGCATTCGATGTTGGCTTTTAATATTCTCTAATGCTCTTTCGCACTCTTGCCTTTTACCACTCTTTGCTTGCTCGAAGTTCTTATGTGACTTCCTTAGACTTACCAATAAATGTCATAGTATCGGCTTCAACTGGGATGTAAAAAGAAGGTATGATGATTAGGTGTTAGAGAAGGCTTAGAAGAAAAAAAATAAAAGGGTTAGTAGTGTGACTAAAGATTTTATGGAAAGGAACACTTGAACTCGAGAATTGCACACTTTCAAACTAGATCTTCTTCTTTTTTTATACAAAATTTCGAATCTTCTTTGTGCATTTTGAACTTGGGATGCAAATTTACTATTTTTTTCTTCTTCTTTTTTCAAATTTTCTTTCTTTTTTTTTGAATGCTAATCTCGGGAGAGATAAGAACGTCGAATACTTACTTAATTTAAATAGCTCTGATACCAAATGATGCGAGCTCACCCTCGAGGGGTGATTACAAGTCGTGTGAGTTCCCGATCGAAATTAAGAAGTATCGCTTGTACTGACTTTGTGGAGGTTGGAAATGAAAATGATAGGCTTTGAAATGGTGGATGAATGGATATGCAAAGGATATAGTTGGATAGACTTGAATTTGATTTTAAGGACTCAAGAATGAACCAATATTATCAAAGAATATTGACCCGATTCCTATATTAGTACTTAGAACGAAAACAAGAAGAACCATAACCCTCTACCTAGCAAGATAGGAACCAATCGTTATAAAGGTGAACGCCACACTTCAAATTAGTGATAAGTTCGAAAGAATTAGATTCACACCACAGGGGTTACGTGATAAGACAATTTGAGTCAAATAAGAACAAAAAGTTTACAAACTCACAATAAGATTAATATTCATCAAAAGATTTTTTTTACAAAATGTTCCAAGCCTCATATTTAAAGGCTTACAAATGACCAGTTGAAAAGACATGAAATAATGAATAAAAAATTACACCATAAATTTATCCAATATTCCCCATGCACTTTAAGTTAATGTGGTGGCTACTTCAACGGAGTAGTTGGCCGAATTTAGTGCTTGGTTGGCTAGGAAGAAGTGCTCTTAAATTCTGCTGAAATTCCCCAAGCACTTGGAATAAATGTGGGCGGTGCATTAATGATTTTGAGTAAATCGAACAGCCACTTTTCATGTTCACATGATCAGCCTTTGAGCATTCAAATACCTTGAGACCTTTGATGAACCTAATCAGCCATGCATGAAGAGAACATTGAATTCCTTTTCTAATCACGAAATGCCCTTTTAGAGAGGTGTTTTCAACACTTCAAATGCTGGTAGGTGCATTAAAAGCTTATGTTAGCCAATCATGGACATCCCTACATCATCTTAAACATGCTGGTTAGGACATATTAAAATAATACAAAACTTAAGACATAGATTAAAATAACAAAATGGTTAATACTTTATTTTCCAACAATTTAATTAGATTAAAATTAAAGTTGAATGTGTAGCACATTGCATGGAATGCATGACGGGTTGTATGAAATGCATGGAATGCATGAAGTGTCTTCCCAAATTCGTTTAATTAAACCCGTGATAGCCAGATTGAATTTCTTGGCTTGTGCTCACGTTATTGGTCCTCAGGTAACTCAATTGAATCGTGTGAGTTTTGCCCTTCATCCATGCTCGCAACACGAGTGTTCACAACATCAGTGTTCGCAGCTCCAGTGTTTGCTACATGAGTGCTCGTAACACTAGTGCTCACATCTTCCAAGCTTGCAAGGTCCATGCCCGTATTATTAGAGCTTGTACTACTCGTGCTCGCATCAACTTGTAGTGATGCTAGTGATTGGTTAGAAGCATGATGATAGGACGTGTTTTCTTGATTCATGTAAATTTGGCATGATAGTAAATTTACTTTAGGTTCATAGGGTTAAACTAGTTAGTTCAATCTATTACAACATATAATAGGTTAAAAGTTGTTAGGTATACCATATGATAAACTGCTACATAGGGAGGCATATTTGTTTGTTTTGAATTGTAAGTAGCTATAAATTTGTAATTTGCATGATTGAATCCATGAATTTTGAGATGCCTAGAGATGACCTAAGGCATTTTTTTTGTTAAACAAGAGCCTAAAAAGCCAACCCTATCTTTGGGCCTTAAATCAACTTTCTTAATGAACCTCGAATTTGAAACTGTGAACTAAATTTGAATATCTACTTATCCTTTCTTGGTCCTATCTTAATTATATACACTGAATTAGATGTTAGGCCATAGATGTTGAGAGTTAGGTAGATACATTAAAAAGGTTTCAAAAGTAATAAAGCAAAAAAAGTAAGAGAAGATATAATATAGTAGGTATATGACTTGCAAAGTGTGCTCAAATGAAAAAATTAGTGTGTGAACAAAAGCATTGTAAGGGTTAAAAGAAAAGTGAGAGAAATAAAAGCATAGAATAGTTTAAAAGTAGTGTGAGTGAAAAAGAATGAAATAATTAAAATATGATCAAAGAAAAATCACATATATGCTTAGGAAATATTTCATTCATATTGCACTAAAACTTGCTAAGCTTACTATACTCATGAATATTATGTTGTTTCTTTGAATCTTTATATTCGATGAGAAAAGGAAGATGAGAGTAATGATAAGTTGTACAAAATACACAAGGATGAATTCAATTATATCCTTTCCTCACTTTCAATCATGCCCCTTAACTATAATTTCATTTCAATTTTATTTAATTCCACAATTTTAATATTTACTATGCAAGAAAATTTAAATACAACATACTTAAATTATTCAATAATTCAAAAAATAGTAACTAAATCAATTACTTTATTATACGAGCTTACCTTACTAAATTGCAGCACGATGAGTTACAGGGACTATTATGTTATTTCTTTATGCCTCGATTTTTAACCTATACTCGATCTAGAATAATAATTTAACTCAATCAACCCATTTTATGCAATTAAGTCCTTTTTAACATTTTTACAAAATTGCCCCCGATATTTTACTTTTATGCAATTTAGTCTCTAACTCAAAACATGCAATTTAACCATTTTTATTCAAATTTCAGCTTAGTTGAATACTCAAATACCTTTCTATAGCCCATTTTTGCAATTATTTCACATCGAGTACAAACAATTTTATTGTTTTAAAATTTAGTCCTTAAACGTTAAAATCATAAAAAAATTACTTAACAAAATAGTCTAATCCAAACACAAAACTTAATACTCTTTCAATAAAATTCAAGAAATAACACAACTCATCAATGGCAAAATTTATAATGTTCAACAATTTTACGAATTAGTCCTTAGGTTAGCTAAATTAAGCTGATACAAACTCAAAAAATAAAAACAATAAAAAACGGGCGAGATTTACTCATGAAATCAAGGAACTAAAGCTTGACCAAATGAGCTCTTTCCCTTCCCATGGTGTTTTGGTCTAAAAGTGTGAAAAATGAAGAAGATAGATTAGAAATATCCATTTCATTTCATTTTAATTCTTTTTATAATTTAATTACTATTATACCTTTTTTATTTCCATTCAAATATCACTAATTATAAACCCATTACCATGCACTATGGGTAATGGTGGTTTATTTACCATCCAAACCCCTTTAATTTACCTTTTAACTAATAAATCCATCTTTTTTCATATTTACAATTTAGTTCTTTTTACTTAATTAACCATCCAAACATTAAAATTTCCTAACCAAAATTTTAAAACAACACTAATGACCTTGTAAATATTAAATAATTAATATTTACGGCCTGACACGTCGAAGTTGTGGCCTCGAAACCACCATTTTCATTCATATTGAAAACAAATTAATTAGTAAATCCTTATTTAATTAGGATTTAATTGCAATTTACATAATCTAAAGAATTCCACATCATTTCTATTATTAGATCATTTAAGTAGCGGCCAATTTCATAACTGATCCTTCAATCATATTAAATTTCAACTAAACAAACTTTGTTTCAATTAAACCTTAAACTAATTAGGACTTAATGTAACACCCAAAACCCGTAAACCGTCGCCGATTAGGGTCCCGGTGTCTCTCTATTCATTTCTCACTGTCCATCTTTTAATATCATATCATTTAATCATACATTATTAAAGAAATACACCCAACATGTCTTAGATTATCTATTAGTTATAACTACAAGTCAACAAGGGTAAAAAGGTCATTTCCAAAGTTTTTGGAGACTTTTATCGACACTTGATTAACAAGTATTGGTAGCTTGTCAAGTTAGTAAACAGTTTAAGAATAGTGCAAACTTCTACTGATACTCAAGGCAGTACTACTGATACAAGTGAGATTTCTAGTGATACTTACCATGCTTCTATCGATACTAAAAACTCCAGAGAGCTAAGAAGTCTCACCCTGTAACTTCTACCGATACAAGTACACGAACTACCAATACCTACTATACAACTACCGATACAACCTAAGTCAGTGAACAACCTCTCTCCTATCCTATACTTCTACCGATACATGAATGGGTTATACCGAAACAAGTATGTAGAATCTCAAGAATCGTGCCAAAACACAAGTTTATCAACACATACCATTCATCACTTCAAAATGCATTAGGCCATTACAAAATTCATAGTTTCCAAGTCATTACATTGTACTTCTAAGTCAATATTCTAACTTGAACAAACATTCATTACTACATTCAATATTTCATCAAACATACAAGATTATCACAATCTCGAATACATAAAGCAAAAGATAACATATCCTAGTACATGTCATAAAACCAAGTGATGTAAAAACTACCAAATGAGCTCCACGATAGTGTGACTTCATGAAGATGATCTGATCTTCAAGCAGCAAGGTAAATCTACAAGAGAACAATAACATCTTTAGTAAGCTTCATAGCTTAGTAAGTTCGAAGAGTTTAAAGAGTTACCAATCATATGCATAAAACAATTATAACTCAACCGAGCTAGAATAAACTGTTGCTTCCTCAAACCATATTTAGTATTTCACCTTTCCTATCTATAGCCTTTCTATTACCAGTACTCGATGTTGCTCACACGAGCTGTCGAGGACTTGCAACATATGCGGTACCCTAGCCATCGATACGATGTCTGTCTGTAAATTGTACAATAATGATGCTGATCACACGAGCTATCGAGAATATGCATTCAAGTATAAATCCCAGCCATCGTAGGGCTTATAATCCATTTAGGATTTCATATCTCTTTTCCAACTCATTATGATGCTCACACGAGCTGTCGAGGACTCGGAACATATGCGGTACCCTAACCATCGCGTCGGTTTCATTTCATCGGCTTAAAGCCTACTATCTCTTTCGTTTCATTTCTTCAAATCTCGTTGAATCTAAGGTCTTCCACTTGTTAAACATAGATAAGATACAAACAAGAAATATTTTGGTACAAAATTTACATTACGAACTTACCAGACTGAATTACAATTGTGGATAAGCACTAAGGACTAATCTGCTAATTTCTCCTTTCTACGATCTGTGGCTCGATCATAATCTAAATAAACAATTCATACCAATTTTCATATTAAATCACAAAATCAATTCATTCAACTCAATTTGATCTTTTTTGGAAAAATTATGATTTTACCCCTAATATTTTCCTTTTATTCAATCTATTCCTTTCAACACAAAACATGCAAAATAACCTTTCTTTTACACAATCAACCTTAGCCGAATTCTCTAGGGTGTTTACCCAACCCCTTCCCACATTTATTTTCATAACAATACATGTCTTTTCATCATTTTCACATTTTAGTCCTTAAACCCTAATTTCATCGAAAATCTCTTTACAAAAAGATCTAACCCAAGCATCCAACATTCAAATCTATCAAAAGATTTCAAGAACAAGCATTTTCAATAATGGAAAGTTTCATAACATTTGACAGATTCACAAATTAGTCCTTACATAAACTAGATTAAGTTAATACAGACTCAAAAACATAAAAATCACTAAAAACGATTAAGGTTTGCTTACCCAAATCAAAGCTCAAAGTTTGAATGTGGAAAACCTAACCCTATTCTCTCTTTGCTGTGTAAGGGAAAAAGATGAGTGAAAATGTTGGAAATTATCACTTAATTTTCCTTTAATTTAATATATATACTAATGACAATTTTGTAAATTTTAAGACTTCCATCATTAAGCTTTAATTAACCACTTTTAATCTTAATTAAACCTATTTACACTTAATATAAATCATGCTAATCCACCCACTAACAATCCTTTGGTTAATTTTCTCATTTGGTCCTTCTAATTAACCATCTCTACTTTTGCACAAATTACAATTTAATCCTTTCTACTCAATTAACTATCTAAACATTAAAATTTCATTACCAACTTTTAATACGATGCTAACAAAGTCATAATTATTTAAATAAATAAATTAATGACTCGACTCGTTAGATTTGTGATCCCAAAATCACTATTTTCGAAGCCACTGAAAATCGAACTGTTACACTTAATGAATAAATAACCCAAAAGTTAGTGAATTTAATCATGCCACCGCTTGGAATTTTTGACCATGGTCTAATCACCATATTAGTCCCTTTAGTATTTTAAATCTATAGCAATTAACTTTTACCTCTTTTACAATTTAATCTTTTTACCTCAATTAAGCAATCAATAATCAAAATTACCGGACCAAACTTCAATTCACTTATAATACGACTCTGTAAACATTTAGCAAAAATATTTATGACCATAAATTTTAGAAACGAGGTCCCGATAACTCATTTTCCAAAACCACTTAACTATTGAATCGAACCACTTATACTAACTTTTAATTCAATAATTAAAATTCATCAATTTGAGATTCAATATAAAAATTATTATTGAATCATATAATTTAAATACTAATTATACGAACTTACTCGTCGGATTTGTGATCACAAAATCATTTTTTTTGACACCACTAAAAAACGGGCTATTACAATTGACGTAATGCTAGCGTCATAAGGTTCCTTCCCTTATGTCCATAATGGAGTTTTCCTACCATGTACACCAACACGGCTTTTGTGCAAATCCTTCTTACCCAAACATACTTCTTTACCATTATGCACCAGATTTTGTGATCGTTAATATCGAGGCGTCATAGGCGAGCTACATAGTCTAGTTTTAACACCACACACATACCTACTCAAACTTATCTTATTCGTACATTTCCTTAAACAATATCCAAACACTAAGGATTTTCTGGACGGGATGTTACAATAATACATAAACACTATATATTAGCTCAAGCAAATTGAGGAGTTCGTTTTAGTATTTTCTTAGTTCTTTTTCAAGATTTTTTTAATGTTTTAGGAGTTGAATAGTATATTACGGGTTCGAGTAGCCGTTCATCGAATCGTAACTCTCAAATTTTTAGATTTTGGAGAAATTCTTATCTTTCTCTTTTATTTCACAATTGTTTCAATGTGTTATAATTGGATAGGATTATTTGCATTTAGAATGTCTGATAATTAAAAACTTAAAAAGGTTGATTGACAGATGGGAGTGGTTAACTTGGATTTAGGGTTTATAAATTGGTTAGTTAGATTAGGTTGAATGTGATCAAACCCTAAAATTGATGACTCTAAAAGGTAATTTAGGTAAATGAGACCGAAAAGGTATTCTACTTAGCACCAGTTTAACCTAGCTCGGTTTAGTTCCATCAATTCGAAAGATAAGTGGTCTAAGTTGATTAATTAAGTTAGTTATAGGCTAAAAGGTATTACTTAGGTTAAATATTAACTAATTGGTAAAAATCCTAGAGTTTGAGTTAATCATGACCATAGAAGTTAATCACCTTTCTGCCTGCTTAATTTGATTGTTAATTTGGTATTTCGTAGTTTACACAATTTAGTCATGTTTAATCAAACTCTTAATTTTTGCTTTAGCCGTAATATGACAAGTAAATCAGTAGCTATTTAGAACTAGGTTAGTGTGTTAATCTTTCATGTTAATTTAGTTTAATCAAACATTCCTTGGTTATGATCTTCGGACTACTTCTAGTATTTCGTTGTAATTATAACTATATTACAATTTGACTTGTAAACTTGTAAACATTGCACGTAATCTCATATATTTAATTGCATATTTCTAAGTCCCAGTGCATGCACGCCAAGGTGAGATCATTATACTGACCAAAATATATTCTAAGTGTCTATATTTTTCATACATTTGAAAGTTAACCCTCCTTTATTATATAATTTTATATTATATCTTATAATATATAATATAGTAATAGTTTATATATATGCACCAACGATTGAATATTATAATATCTTGTAATACTATATTATTTTTTTATAATTTATAATATAATAATAGTAGTACATTATATATTAATTATTATATATTATTTATTATTATTATTATTATTATTATTATTATTATTATTATTATATTGATTGAAATATGCTTTAAGTCCCTATATTTTTCGTACATTTGAAAGTTAGCCCTCATATAATATTATATAATGCTATATCATATCATATAGTATACAAAATATTATTAGTTTATATATGCATCTTAATTAACATTATAATATCATGTAATACTATACCTTTTATTATAATCTATAATATAATAGATATATATATATTAGTAGTACCTTATATATTATTGTTTAACGTATGGTTAAGTGTTGCGAAAAAATGAATTTTTGGAGGCTTTGAGGCATATTCTCGATTGGTAAAGGTGGAGATTTGAATAAAAAAATTATGATTTTATATTCTACCCCATGAGACCTTTACAATGGTATATCATATGCTCAAAAATGATTGAGTGATGAATGAGAAATTGATACTCAAAGTAAGCCACTTGTGAATTATGTTGAGGAAAATGGAAAGCTTAGTTCCCACATTGGTTAGATATCAAGTGTGAAATGTTTATATATATGAACCAACTTGGTGTTTTTGAATAACTAAGCTAAAGCTCTACTTCGCACGCAGGGGGATGCAAATCCAAACCCGCCGGGGTTGGGGCACACCCGCACAACATGGGCAATGCGAAATGTCAGGATTGGTCAGGCCCTTCTAGGCCTACAGATATTTTAGCCGAATACATAATTTTCTTTTTCCTCAACTGTTTTGAAATTTAAAGGAAAGATATTAAATTGAGTTTAATGACTCTTTTAATTCAAACGTTAATTTGGGTTTTAATGACTCCTTAATTCAAGGAATTTAATGGCTCAATTAGTCAAAATTTTCAAAACTTCTTTCATTTTGAATATTTTATTTAAACCGAAAATAATCTGTTGGAGTAAACACACACTGAATTTGAAGAAGGCTAGCCTACAGTTTGTTGATCACTGCAGCTGTACTATTGTCATGCTAATCTCGTTGTTGTATCCTAGTAGACAGTTGACCTATGTTTCTCCAGCATCAAAGGAGAGGCCGAATTTGTCTTAAGGAAACTATGAACAGAGGCCTCAACAACTAGATGAATTTCTACCTACTTACGAGTACACAATTTCTATCATGTTTTATTTTCAATTTCTGTTATATATATATATAAATATATATATATATTATTCTGGTTCGATCTTGTGATTTAAATCAATATTTTACATTACTGTTTATTTTGCTAACGTATGTGTAACAATCTTAAAACAGATCCGTTACCACTTTCTGATACGAGACACCGAGGCAAAATTGTATTCTATTTGAAAACATAAATTAATTGAATAATTCTGTTTCAGGATTTTATTCCTGTTGTTCAAAAAAATTTATTCGATTTTTTGTTTCTAAACAGAAATCAATTGAACAATTCTTTTTCAAGATTTTATTCCTGCTGTTTAACAAAATTTATTTGATTTTCTATTTCTAAACAGAAATCATTTGAACAATTCTATTTCAAGATTCTATTCTTGCCGTTCAACAAATTTATTCGATTTTTTGTTTCCAAATAGAAATCATTTGAACAATTCTATTCCTGCCATTCAACAGAATTTATTTGATTTCTGTTGTTAACAGTAATCGTTTGAGATAAACAATTCTGGTACCAGAAATTGGTTATTGATTTTGTTTCAAAATTTTTAGTTTCTAACTAAATTCTGTCGTTTAACAGGATCGAAAGGTAATATAAACTGAAATTAATTTTTTTTGTTTATTATTGGAATTATTACTAATTATGGTTCTGTTTTTGAAATCTTAATAGAAAATGAAAACTCCCACCAATTCACATAATTTACGATTTAGAGTGTTGGTTCTAACACATGCTTCGAGTCAAAATTCAACGTGGCCGGTGGTTGTAACCCACAACGAGAAGCTTGCGAAATTCTCTGGACAGAATTTCAAGACATGGCAATAGAAGATGTTGTTCTATTTGACCATGTTGAACTTGGCCAATTTTTTGAAGGATGACCTTCCTATTGTTAAAGAGGGTGAGGTAGATGATGTTACTGCTTTCCTTGTTGTTAAAGCTTGGGAGCATTTTGATTTCCTGTTCCGAAATTACATCCTGAATAGGTTCTCAGATGCATTGTACGAAGTATACAGTGTTAAGAAGACAGGTAAGGAATTATGGATGTCATTAGACCATAAATACAAAACCAAAGATGTTGCAGCTAAAAAAAATTTTAGTTGCCAAATTCTTGAATTTTGTAATGTTTGATTCTAAACTAGTTTTGAATCAAGTGCAGGAACTTCAACTGATCATTCACGGAATTCTTGCTGAAGGGATGATCATAAGTGAATCTTTCCAAGTGGCAACCATTATTCAGAAGCTACCTTTGCTTGGAATGACTTTAAGAACTATCTAAACCATAAAAGAAAGGAAATGTCTATGGAAGACATGATTGTCAGATTTTGGATTGAAGAAGACAATAGAGGTACTGGCAAAAAGCTTAACAAAACAACAAATGTCAATTGTGCTAAGGCAAACGTGGTAGAAGTCAAGAAGGACTTCAAAAAGGGAAAACAACCTCAGAATGGGTCTAAACTGGGACCAAAAGGTGACATTTCCAAGAGGCAAAAATTTCAAGAGAAATGCTTCAATTGCAACAAGATGGGGCACAAGTCATCTAACTGTAAGCTTCTAGCGAACGCCAAATCTAACAAGGCCAATGTTGTGGAAGGAATTTTCGAGGAAGTGTCTGATATGGGCTTATGTGTTGGGATCTTTAAAGTCAACATGGTTGACTCAAATCCAAGAGAATGGTGGCTTGATACTGGTGATATCTGCTGCAATAAAGACTCCTTTTCTAAGTTGGTGCCTTGTGACAAAGGGGAGAAGCTCTATATAGGTAATGCGGTAACTTTCAAGATCAAGGGGAAGGGTACTGTGGTCTCGAAGATGACTTATGGAAAAGAACTCAAGCTTTAAAACATGTTGTATGTGCCTGATATACACAAGAACCTTGTTTCTGGGATACTCTTAAGTGTACACGGCTTTAAGATAATGTTTGAATCCCAAAAGCTTATTTTTTCTAAAGGGGGAATGTTTGTGAGAAGGGGATATGTATTAAGTGACATGTGTAAACTTATTGCAATCTTTGTAAAAGCAAAGACAATAAATATGAATGTCGCTTCTTCTTCTGTTTATAAGCTTCAGTAATTTAATTTATGGCATGGTAGGCTCGAACATGTTAATTATGATACTTTATGCAGATTAATTAATTTAGAGCACATTCCTTCGTTTCACATTAATTATAATCACAAATGTGAAACTTGTGTTGAGGCAAAATTAACAAGGTCTTCATTTGAAACTATTGAAAGAAGTACAGAACCACTTGATCTAATACATAATAATGTTTTTGACTTAAAGTTTGTTCAAACTAGAGAAGGGAATAAATGTTTTATTACCTTTATTTTTGATAGCACAAAATATTTCTACGTATATTTGCTTAAGAGAAAAGATGAAGCTATAGAGATATTTATTCTCTATAAATAGGAAGTTGAAACTCAACTTAATAAAAAATTAAGATGGTGAGAAGTGATAATGGTGGTGAACATGTTGAACCATTTGGTGAATACTGTGCACAACATGGTATAATTCATGAAGTGACATCACAATACTCTCCTAAATCAAATAGAGTAGTCAAGTGGAGAAATCAAACTCTAAAGAAAATGATTAAGGTATTGATAGGAAGCTTTGGGTTATCACAGAACATGTGGAGGGAAGCTATTCTATCAGCTAATTACCTTTTAAATAAGGTTCCCCGCAAGAGAAAGACAAGACATCATTTGAGTTATGAAAAGGTAGAAAATCTTCCTACAATTACTTGAAAGTGTGGGGGTGTCTTGTGAAGGTAATGGCTCCGTTACGAAAGCAAATGAAAATAGGTCTTAAAACGGTGCATTGTATTTTCATTGGCTATGTAGGTCATAGTAATGCATATCAGTTTCTTGTGTATGAATCAAAGAATCTTGACATTCACAAGAATACTATATTAGAATCAAATAATGTCTCATTCTTTGAAAATATTTTCCTTTGTAAAACTAGGGAAGTTTATTCAAGTTCAACGAAACGAACTTCAGAGACTATAGATGAAAATAATCAAGATGTTCAATAAGAGGTTGAAACTAAGATAGAGCCAAGGAGTAAACGAGCAAGGGTGGAAAAATCTTTTAGATCAAATTTTCTAACCTTTATGCTAGAGGCCGAACCTCAAACGTATTGGTAAAACGTAATGACCATCATGCAAAATCATACGTGGGAATTAGTGGATCTAGCTGATGTAACAATGAATTTAAGATATGGAAGTAACAATGAAATGGTAAAACATACCAAAATGTACCAAAGACATCTTAAATTCAAGATTTGACATGAAAGATATAGGACTAGCTTATGTGATTTTGGGCATCCAAATCAAGAGGTCATCTGAAGGTCTCAAATTGACTCAGTCACACTAGGTGGACAAGATTCTTGGGAAATTTAGCAAGGATGATTCTATTATAGCCAAAACCTCAGTAGATACGAGCTAACATCTGTCCAAAAACAAAGGTGAAAGTGTTAACCAAGTGGAATATGCAAGAGTCATAGGTAGTCTAATGTACCTTATGAGTTGTATTAGACTAAATATTATTTTCACTGTGAGCAGTTTAAGTAGATTCACAAGTAATCCAGGGGAAAACCACTGGAAAACAATTGTGAGGGTAATGAGATATCTCAAATATACTCGAGACTACGGATTGCATTATTCTAGAGATCTTGCTATTTTAGAAGGATTCTCAAATGCCAGTTGGATATCTAAAAATTAAAAATACCAAAGGCACAATTGGATATGTTTTTACATTAGGAGGACGAGTTGTGTCATGGAAATCCTCAAGAAAAATTATTATAACCAGATCCATAATGGAGTTTGAGTTTGTAGCTCTAGATATATTTGGAGAAGAGGCTAAATGGCTTTGAAACTTCGTGGAGGATATTCCTGATTGGCCAAAGCCTGTGCCCACAATATGTATATATTGTGATAACCAAGCACAATTGGTAGAACATAGAATGTAATGTATAATGGTAAGTTAAGACATATGCGTCATCGGTACAATACCGTTAGGCAAATGATCTCAAATGGAGTTATCTTTATTGATTTTGTAAAATCCAAAGATAACATTACGGATCTGCTAATTAAAGGCTTAAATCGAATCAGGTTGATAAAACATCGAAAGGAATTGGGCTAAAGCCCATGAAAATTAAAGGCTTAAATCGAGATCAGGTTGATAAAACATCGAAAGGAATTGGGCTAAAGCCTATGAAAATTAAAGGCACTATGCGAAGGAAAACCCAACCTAGTTGATTGGAGATCCCAAGATCTAGGTTTAAAGGGACAACTTACTTGCATAGACCTTGTGAGGTCACTGTGAGGGTTCTTATCCTAAGTTTGTTCCTATGATATAAACAGTTATTAAAAGTGAGATAGGTTAAGCAATGCTTTTAATGACCGTTGTGTGTTTCAGTGAGCCGAGCAATGTAAGTCACCTATGTGAGAGTGAAACGGGACCGCTTTGAGAAGACTACTGGAGCATAGTTCTCTCAAACTCTTGCAGAACCAAGAGATGTTCATGGCCATATGAAAATACCCATGAGAACTAAAAAAAACCTTTCCAATGACGTAGTAGTGTGAGGTATATCATCATTTACATAAACAACAAAATAGTTCAAGGACATCGCGTCTACTAGTCAGGTAGTAAAGTAAATATACTTTCACAAGGGAAGGTTCAAGGGTTGATGCCTACCTATCCTATGCAACTATCGATCGTAGATTCTATCACCATATCAAGTTAATATGTTTTTGCTAAAACTATCAATTTCATTCATGCAGGGGAATGCTAGAAAAAATGGATTTTTGGAAGCTTTGAGGCATATTCTCGATTTGTAAAGGTGGAGATTTGGATAAAAAAATTATGGTTTTATATTCTACCTTATGAGACCTTTACAACAGTATATAATATACTCAAAATGGTTGAGTGATGAATGAGAAATTGATGGTTAAAGTAAGCCACTTGTGAATATGTTGAGGAAAATGGAAAGCTTAGTCCCACATTGGTTAGATATCAAGTGTAGAATATGTTTATATATATGAACCAACTTGGAAGTTATTGAATGACTAAGCTAAAGCTCTCCCTTGTGTGCAGGGGGTACAAATCAAAATCAGTCGGGATTGGGGCACACCCGCACAACGTAGGCGACGCGAAATGTTTGGACTGGTCGGGCCCTTATAGGCCTGCATATACTTTAGCCCAATACATAATTTTCTTTTTCCTCAACAAAGCTTATCTTTTCAAATTCTAATTTGGAATTAAAAGGACAAATATTAATTTGAGTTCAATGGTTCCTTTAATTCATACGTTAATTTGGATTTTAGTGGCTCCTTAATTCACGGACGTTAATGGCTCAATTAGTCAAAATTTCCAAAAGTTTTTTCATTTTGAATATTTTATTTAAACTGAAATAATCTGCAAGATTAAACACACACTGAACTTGAAGAAGGCTAAGCTACAATTCGTTAATTACTATAGCCATGCTATTGTCGTGCTCATCTCATTGTTGTATCATGGGAGACAGTCGATCAACGTTTCTCTAGCACAAAAGGAGTGACCGAATTTGTCTTAAGGAAACTGTGAAAATATGCCTCAATTATAAGACAGATTTCTACCTACCTACGAGTACAGAATTTTGATCCTGTTTTATTTTAAATTTCTGTCTTTCAGATATATATATATATATTGTTCTGGTTCAATCTTGTAATTTAAACAATATTTTACATTACTGTTTATTTCGCTAACGTATGTGCAACATTAAGTCCCTATACCTTTGTACATTTAAAGGTTAGCCTTGCTACTATACTATATAATGTTATATCATATCACATAGTAAATAATATATAATATATTAATAGTATATATATGCTTCAGTGATTGAACATTATAATATCATGTAATACTATGTTTTTTATCGTAATCTATATTTTAATAATAGTTATTTATATTAGTAATACATTATATAGTACTTATTATTATATAATATTGTATCGTATCATATAATATATTAATAGTTTATATATGCATCGAGATGATTAAACACTATAATATCATGTAATACTATATCTTTTATTGTAATCTATATTATTATAATGTTACATATGTATTAATATTTTTAGTAATAGTTATATATTATACTATATTATATTATATATTATTTTAGTTTATGTAGTAGATATATTCTAATTTAGTATATCAATTTAAGATCAGGTTAAAAAATCGATTTTGATAATAGTTATATAATATATTATTATATTATCATTAAAGTTTAATTTTACAGATTTTAGTAATTATTAATTTCATATATTTATTAACACATATAATTATAGTAGTAAAATATTTAAAAAAATTTATTTTCACTTTATAATTTAACATAAAATTATATTAATTATTAATGTTTACTATGACTATTTAGTTATAAAGTTGGGTTATGGGTCCGATTTATCTCGAGCTCAGATTCTGTCGGGTTCTAACTTTCTCGAGCTTGAATTTTCTCATGCTTTTTTGGACTCGAACCGGCATGGGCGGGCTTTTGGGGTTGGGCATGTTTTTGTCAACTTTAGTAATTTTTAAATTTTTGTTATAATTTGCAAAAAAAAAAATATGAGTTTTTTGTTTTTATAATATTCTAAGTTTTAAGCTTTTTAAAACTTAACGAGTGACTCCAGTGAAAAAGAGGATTTTGCTCATCCTAGAAGACTTGGGTTCGAGCACCTGTATGTGCAAGATATGTGTGCATTGTCAAAAAGTTAAGAAAGTATAAACATATATTACCACGAAATCATAACAGTATATTAAAAATAATTTTAAACCTTTTAAGATTTTAGATTTATTATTATTATTATTATGATTTTTTTTAAAAATTAAGTGAAATTATTACTTTTTCTGAAGACGTGACAATATATCATTATACTTAAAATTTTCTGGAAGGGAAATTTAAATTGAGATAACGGAGTATACAAAATGGAGACCATAAAAGTTTATACAAAATACCAAAACGATATTTTAGCTAAAAGAAGTATTAAGCAAAAATTATTGAAATACTAACTTTTCTACAAAAAGAATCGTATGTTAATGATGGGAAAAAACAGTAGCACTTTCTTTACTTTTATTTATGCAGACTGTAATTATAAATGCTACAGTGTTGGTCTTGATTAAGCCAAAAGTAGAAGAAGCATCAATTATTAATTAACAATACTTCAATGCTACCATTCATTTATCAAAGTGGGAGACATGAATTTGATGTTTTCACCACTTATATATTAGAGCCATAAATAAATGAAAATAAAAGAAAAATATATGTTGTTGCTGGCCTCTGGTGGTGGCCTCAAATCAAAGTCAAAGATATATCAAGTGTTGTCGGCATCGGACAGAAATCATTCATCGGAAGAAGAAGCCTTTGTTTCGGGCGTCGGTGGAGGGTCGGCGGGGGAAGGAAAATATTGAAAGAATAGCCATGCATAAGAATGCACCAGCAAGAAGAGCCGTCGCCACATATCCCTTGTTAAAGAAACCTTCCAAGGGAGTATCCTTGAAATCTTCCCCGAATAATTCCAAGAAATCACCATAAGCTTCTTTCAGTTCGGCAGTGTCCAAAAAACCGGCACCAACACCCGATGCCAAAACAAAGGCTACCACCTGCCGTATCAATGAAATCTAATCAGCAATGTTCGTGACTAAAAGGAAGAAATTTAAGAAAATGGCGGATACCTTGTCTCCATAAAAGTACAAGGCAGGCAAGAAAGGACCACGAACGAGCTTCTTTCCAGTACAAGCACGGTACATTGTAAAGGGTAACAGCAATAGGCAATAGGCTGCTGCAACAGCAGCGGTGGCGAAAACATACTTGTAGCCAATGATATCCCTGAATGATACATTGGAATCGCCACCGTTGGGAGCCTTGTCTAGTATGAGAACCACTATACAGCCAGCTGCAAATAAAACAGTGAAAACTCTAAGCACAAGGCTAGCAATTGCCATACCCTTCTTGGATGCCATATATCAATCACTATTTCCTCTTCCCCAATATTATTCTATATCTGAAATTAATCCTGATTATAAGTGATATGCATAGTGGGGTTTTTATAGAAAACAAAAGGGTTCTTATTTTCTTGGTTGTATCAATATATATGTATGGTTAAATTATTAAAAGTAGAGTGCAGTGCAGTGCAGGCCTCTCGATGAACAATTCGGTTTGCGTTTACTGAGCCTTGAATGCAGGTTGGGTCTTTCGATGTTTCCAAGTTAATCCTTGTTTACTTCAACGGTGCAATGTTGTAAATGAGTTTTGGACTATGTATTATATTAAGTCCAATTGAGTTTCACGTCTATCACTATCTCAATATTAACAGTGTAAATTGTTGATATGATATTTTATTAGATTAAAATTTAAATAAATAAATTTAAATTATTTTTAGTTAGATTAACAAAAAAAAAAAATAAGTTCTTTGGGATGAATAAGAAACCCTTCCTAAGTGTGTTTGTTTTTTTAATCTATCTAACTAAAAATAATTTAATTTTTTTTTTTGGTAAATATTTGTTTGTTTGCTTTTAAACATAATAAAATGTCGATGCAATAGTTTACACATGGCTTAATGGAAAAATATTCCACATAAATAATGTGATTTGTGAAATGTAAAAATTGAACTAAAATTAAAATTTGATATATACAAATGCATCAAACTAAAGTTGATGCATAACATTACAAATTGTATCAAAATTTATGTATAATTTTAATATTTATCTCAAATTATCCACATATTTAGCGTTTTAAATTTGATTGATTATTAGGAATGATTTGTTTTAAAAAATTAGTAATAATTTCAAATGCATGTAATCAAGAATATTTATCTTGTATATTTCAATTTTATTTATTTTAAATTGTTTAATTCTTTTTATTTTAATAACTTATAACAAGCAAAATCAAGAATTCAATAAAATTTCTAAAATTATCCACATATTTAGCCTTTTAAATTTGTTTGAAAAACACTATGAATTATTTTTTTTGGTTAACTACATAACAAGGCAAAATCCAAACAACCAACGCGACTAGCGCAACTCGAACCCAAATCACACCTGAGGTGGTGAACACCCTTGACCATCAGGCCATCATATGGGGTTCACTCAGGAACAATTTTAAATACATAAAATCAAGAATATTTATCGTGAATATTTCAATTCCATTTATTTTAAATAATTCAAAAAATCATAAAAAATAATTTATTTTGATAATTTAGCACATAAAAAAATAAGGAATTCAAATAAATTTAGAGTTGTCCACGTGTAATCAAAATAGACAATCCACTTGTCATTAAAATAAGTCGTCACATCAACTTCGGTCTTAGACCTTGTAATATATAACATATATGTAACATCCCCAAAATCCCCTTGTAAATAATACAAGATAAAAATATTGGTGAAATCCAACATAAAATTAAAGAAAGTTGAATGGAGAAGTATGACATGATGTATTAAATTAAAAGTGGACTAAATCGTAAAAAAATATGAAGTGTTGTGGTCATAATGTAAATATTGGCTTTTTTATCTCAATAATACAAAATAAAACAATATATTCTAAAATGGTATCTCACCCCAATTATTTACGAGAATGGGGTGTTTGGGGTAGTGGAATCTATCTAAGAAGCGGCACCACCCCTCAATTCAGCCATGTATCAGCAACAATTAAGCAAAAAGGGAAGAAAATATATTTTATTGGGTGAAGGCTAGTTGACAGGCTGCACCACCCTCATGTACAAGTCAAATGGGTTAAACACGCGTCTAAATATCGGGAATGATATTTTTTGGTGGAGCCTAGTTGATAGGTGGTGCCATTGGGTGAAGCCTATCTGACATGCGGCACCAATGGTGCCCATGTGATAGGTGACACTAGTTGTGCCATACCAATAGACGACACCAATGGCCTATTTAACAAGACCCCTGTGATTGAAGAGTACCATTTTTTTTTGTAGAAGAAGAGAATTTTTAGCAGTAGAGTTTTTTTTAAACAAAAGAGAAGAGTTCACAAAAGGTTAGTAGAATTTTTTAGCAGTAAATTTGTTTACAATAATTTTTTTCCTATTCAAAATGGTATTGAGAATTTTTATTTTTTTAACAGATTTAGTATTGAAGATGGATAATCAATTTTTCGTATGCATTTATTTCGATAAAGTAATTTTGATAACAATAGTTGGATGTATATTTGAATGCCGCCAACAAAAAGTAATGAAATTTAACAAAAATGCCTTGGTTGATGATTTGAATTTAAAGATTAATGAAAAATTTGCTAGACGTTGTGAGAGAAGGATCTCAAAACTTTTCTACAAGTTTCCAGTTTCGACAGATCCCTTTCGAGATAGAACTTGTAGACGATGAAGATGCGAAGATAATGATCACTCTGTATTTTAGGAATCGGAGTGAAGAAAATGCACCAATTCAGTTATTTGCTGAGTTAGCTAATGTGGAGCCAACTAAAGATCCCACTCCATTGGGTATGGTGGTTCCGATATTATTTGTTGATAGTCAATCAACTGTATGCGGGATCGACATCGATCTTAATGCTGCACCCAAAAATTATGCAGATGGTGATGATGGATATGATATTAGTGATCCTTCTGAACACGAGGTCGATAGTGATAGTGATCCCGATGTGGATGAGGTCCCGAATGATATCGACGATAAAAGGCCTGCATGATGATGGAAATGTTAACGCATCTTCAATCGGGAACTCGATTCCACGTATTGTGGTACACAATAATCCTGGGGCACACATGTCGCTCATAGACCCCGATGCGGTGCATGCAGTCGAGTTCTCAGAGTACCCTGATAAACTAGCTACTCACCGGTTGGCCATAAATTCCAAACTTGAGAAGTTGTTCGTGGGCTAGAAATTTGAAACCAAGGAAGAATGCGTATTTGCCATTAAGAGGTATAGCATGAATGTGTCTGTGGAGTACAAAGTCACCATGTATAAACCAACATTATATATTAGGGAGTCTTAAAGGTCAACAAAAGGCTGCAATTGGCGTGTACGAGACACATTTATCCAGAAGTCGCAGATGTGGGAGATATGAAAATTTGTTAGCCCTCACACATGCACTTCAACAAGTATGACAAAATATCAATGAAAACTTAATTCTAAAACTATCTATACATCCATCATGCCAATGGTATCTATACCGCAGCTCCAACGGTAACTAAATCAGCATTTTTTATAAAAATTATCGATGCCCTTTTAGCAGGTATCGATACTCGAAGTTGCAGGTGACATAAATGCTCTAGTTTTTCATTCCTAGTAGCTACAATTATTACACTAACAACCACAATGGTTAGAAATCAATTTGGGACCATAAATATCATCTTCCAAAGGTTTAGCAACAAGAAGAGCAATGTGCAAAGCTTAAATCAATCAAAACAACCTAGAGCTTAATTCTTTCATACCTTTTCTTGTAAACACTTGTGAACTTTCATTGTGTTCATTTATCTCAAATGTTTTTCATTGTATTTTTGCTTAATTGGTAAACATCTTAATCTTGTAAAGATTGTTTTTTTGTTTCTTTGTTTGCTTGTTTGTTTCTCTTTTGAGAGAGAGTTTAAACTTAAGGTTTGGGTAAAAACCTTAAGGGAGTTATATCTTAAGATTTTGGGGTATAAATCTTAAGAGAGATTGTGAGGTTAAACCTTGTCCTCAAAGGTTATACAAATCTAATGGATTTAGAAAAATTCTTAGTTGTGAAAAGCTAAGGTAGTGGAGTAGACATTTGGGGCCGAACCATTATAAATCATTGTATTCTTTATTGCAAATTTTTATTGCTTCCACCATAACATCTAAAAAGCCTATTCAACCTCCCTTATCTGTATTCTCAAGTTAATCTTATCGAGCTAACAATTGGTATCAGAGCTAGTCTCTAAAGACAATTTAACAACCAAAAGAAGATCCTCAAAGAAGTTCAAACAATCAACAAGTCATCTAACAATAATGACATCTACTTTCGGGGTCAACTTTCGTGGGAGAAGGACATTCCACCGTAAGGCCTCCTTTTTCAATGACACCAACTACTTATATTGGAGAACAAAAATGAAGTTATTTATCCAAGCCAATAATTATGGAGTGTGGAGGATAATCACAAACGGGCCATTCATTCTAATGAAGATAGTTGAAGGTGTTAGTGTTTCAAAAGAGGAAAATGAAGGGGATGCTAATGACATCAAGAAGATACAACTTAATGCAAAAGCTATGCACACTCTATTTTGTGCTCTTGGTGAATATGAGTACAATAGAGTCTCCTCATGTAACGATGCCAAAGAAATATGGGACAAACTTGAGGTCACCCATGAAAAAACGAGTAGAGTCAAGGAATCAAAGATAAGTCTTCTCACCCTTGACTATGAGTTATTTAAAGCAAAACTGGAGGAAGGAATCAAAGAGATGTCCGATCGATTCACCAACATTATCAATGGTCTTAAAGCCCTTGGGAAAGTTTATCCTAATAAAGAGATGGTGAAAAAGATGTTGAATAGTCTCCCAACATCTTGGGAACCAAAGGTGACGACTATAAAAGAATCAAAGGATCTCAACTCACTCTCTCTTGATGAGCTCATTGGTTCTTTGCTTACATTTGAAATGAAGCTTAACAAAAGGGGTGAAGAAGAATGTTGGTAGAGCTCTTAAATCCATCTCCATTGAAGAGGTGGATGAACAAAAAGAAATGAAGCGGCTTGCTAGAAGATTCAAGAGATTTATGAAGTCCAACAAAGGAAGAAAATTTCAAAACAAGGAAGGACTCAAGCTTAAATCAACTAAGGAGAAAGATCCCATTATTTTCTATGAGTGCAAGAAACCTATATTTAAAAAGAAGGGGTCTAGAAAACAAATGGCTTATGTTGATTGGAGTGATGAAGACTCATCCGATGATAAAGAAGTCAAATTATGCCTTATGGCTATCAATGATTCTAAGGTAACTTCTAACTCATCTACTTTAAATGATTATTCTTTTAATAAGTTGCAAGAGGCCTATGATGAATTGATTTTGGAATTAAAAGTCATGATGTCAAAACACAGGAAAAGTGTTTCAAAATTGAAAAATAAAAATGACTTACTTTCCAAAATCAATCATGAACTTGAAGAAAAAGTAAACAAAATGCAAGAAATCATTAATGATTTTGAAAAGAAAAATTTAGACTTCCATCATTTACTCTGAAAAGTTCATGAGGTTCATCAAAAGCAACTTGAGTTGCTTAAGAGTGAAAAAGCTCACTTTAACAAAGTTTTTGAAAAAGTAGAAAGTTCAAAACAAAACTTTGTTAAAAATAGCTTTAATTTCTTTAAACATATAGGTCCCTCAAGATTTTACAAGGGAAAACTTGTTAAGAGTGTATGGGTCCCTAAAGGACTTAGTGCTACTCAAGACAAGGAAGCTCTTTCAAAACAGATACCTAAAGGGATAAAGATTTTGAAAATTAATGATTATGGACCCAAATGACATTGGGTACCAAAAACTTAATTCTATGTTCGTAGGTAAGGTGCATTGCTTGAAGGTGAATAAATGCAAATTCTATGTGATTGCACCTTAATGTTGATTGGTATGGTAATTCATTAGTTCTTTATTTTTAATATCTAGTTTTTTATTTTTAATATCTATCTTTGAACTAACCACTTTCTTTTTCTCTTGAAAGCTTTATTGTTTATTTTTTATATAACAAAAAGTGGAGAAGAGAAAGGTAAATTTTATGGTTGATTGATTGCTTATATTAGTGACCAATTTTTTCAAAGAAAAATGAATGTCAAATTAGAGCTTATTGAAAATTTATGCTCCAAATCTTTATGCCTTAAATTGAAAATAATTTTTATATTGGGGGAGCTTAAATTCAAAATGTCTTTTATTAAGGGGGAGCAATCTATTCAAAAACAAATTTACAAAATGTTTTGTTATATCAAAAAGGGGGAGATTGTTACATAAAGCCTTATTGAATAATATATTTTGATATAACAAATTAAAGTGTTTTTGAATAAGAGTAAAGTTGAACAAATTGATAAAATCATGTTGAAATGGTTTCAATTAAGTCAAACATTTTTGAATATGTTCTAAACATTTCAAACAACTTAGAATTGCTCCAGGACAAAAAGTATTGGTACTTTTTGTCTAAGTATCAATATTTTATGAGATATTGATACCCCTCTGATAATCGAGACCAAATTGACATTTTGTTTTCATATTTTTTAAACAATGATAAAAAGTATCGATACCTTTTATCTAATATCTATACTACAACTCCAACTGTCACTTAATTTGCATTATAACAAAAAATATTGATACCCTTTTAGCAGGTATCGATACTCGAAGTTACAAGTAACATAAATGCTCTAGTTTTTCATCCCCAATGGCTACAATTATTACACCAACAACCATAACGATTAGAAATCAATTTCGGGGCATAAATACCATCTTCCAAAGGTTTAGCAATAAGAAGAGCAATGTGAAAAGCTTAAATATCAATCAAAACAACCTAGAGCTTAATTCTTTCATACATTTTCTTGTAAACACTTGTGAGCTTTCATTGTGTTCATTTAGCTCAAGTGTTTTTCATTGTATTTGTGCTTAATTGGCAAACATCTTAATCTTGTAAGGATTGTTTCCTTATTTGCTTGTTTGTTTCTCTTTTGAGAGGGGGTTTAAACTTAAGGTTTGGGTAGAAACCTTAAGGGAGTTCTATCTTAAGATTTTGGGGTATAAATCTTAAGAGAGATTGTAAGGTTAAACCTTGTCCTCAAAGGTTATACAAATCTAGTGGATTTGGGAAAATCCTTAGTTGTGGAAAGCTAAGGTAGTGGAGTAGGTATTTACGGCCAAACCACTATAAATTCTTGTGTTCTTTATTGCAAATTTTTATTGCTTCCACCACAACATCTCAAAGGCCTATTCAACCTCCCTTACCGACATTCTCGAGTTGATCCTATCAAGTTAACAATAGCTAAATAGATGACAATAGAGCAATTGTATGGAGATTGGGATGCGTCTTACAATGAGCTATAGGGGTGGATAGTTGCTATGTGGCAGTACATGCCTAGGACTGCCATTGAGTTGGAGACACAACCTTATTATGGCTCGGATGACCAACTACAACCGGGAAGAAACAATTTTCTACCATATATAATGGACGTTTGATCCATGTGTGTAAGCATTTCCTCACTACAAACCGTTTGTCCAGGTACATGGGACCTAGCTATACGAGAAATATACGTAGATCCTACTTATTGTAGCTGCTCAAGATAGGAACCAAAACGTGCTCCCAATAGCGATTGTTATTGTGGACAAGGAGAATATGGAATCATAACAATTCTTCCTCACGAACCTATGGAGGTATGTTATTTGTGACGATAATATTTGCATCATATCTGATAGAGGGAAGGGAATAATTACCGTCATTAGGAGTTCCGGTGTACCATGGAGATCCATTTACTGGATCCGGTACATCACGGCTAACTTCCATCGAGAGTTTAAGAATGAAACATGGAAGGGACAAGTTGTGAAAATGGGTAAAATTTAGTTTCAGTACATGATTTTAATGTTTTAATTCGAGACTCTAACTTATCTTTTCTTAATACATACATAGCGTACGAGCTAAAGTCACATCGATTTCGGCAAAGGATGACTAGACTTGAGGGTGATGATCAGTGTTTTTACGGTACAACAATTGTGCAGGCGTACACACATCGATGCAAGTATAGTTGATAGACAAATCTATTGGATATCGATCCCTCGAGGAATGGGTTGTTGATGTCTAAATGTCGGAGAAATCAATATTGAAATTAAGTGTAATGTCGGAGAAATCAGTATTGAAATTAAGTGTTAATCTAACCTGTCACCACATCTATCGATGTTGGCGCACTGCAATTTCACTCTTGTGCTTAAAGCGGTTAAATCCAAGAAAAAACCGATAAGCAGTGTAAAATAAGAATCAAAATGATATAACATTAAAAGATACTCTTGTATTCATTTAATATCATCAGAATCCATAATCATTTAAGAAGAATTAAATAGTACAACGAATCTTACTATCTCTAGACTATTAGGCCTACTCCCTAATTGTTCCTCTTGCCTTGCATCAAACACCTTCTTGTTAGAAGTGATTTCAGAATTGCTTCATCAGCTTCCCAATTCCCAGCTCAAATCTCCAAAATCACACAGAAATTGTAAAATTTAATCCCTTAGCTCTCGATGATTTCTTCATTCTTTTTTCATCTATTTATAACCTCCAAAATGTTACAAGTTTCAACCTTCATTCCCAAATCTATATTTAGATTTTTGCAGCTGTCAAAATTAGTTAGAGTACAGCTGTGCACTCACGCAGTTCTAGTATGTTCTTTAAATATTTGCAGATTGTCACTGTATCACTAGATGCGTTCTGAAATCATAATTGCAACAACATATGTGAAATTCCTACGTTGGTTCTTCCAGCTGTGGATTCAGCTTGATTCTACTTATTCAAAGTTTAGTTACAATGCGACGACATCTCTTGGTCATAATTACCAGCTGATCTTGTGGTTGCACTCGTCCAGTATTAAGCTTCTAAGCTTAGTTCCTGCGTTGACAATATTAAGATGCAATATATCAGCTGCTTGCGTCAACATTAGTACTAAAATAGATAAAAATAACAAGAATTTAAACTAACTATCAATGAGTTGGAAAACATGAAAACTAAGTCCAAAATGCTAACAATGCATGGTAAATGAAATATAAAAGAGACAATTAGAACACTAAATTAGGGAGAAAATCTATGTCATTTGTAATACCATCACACCCCCAAACTTGAGTTTTTACTTATCCTCAAGTAAACAAAAATAAACAAAGTCCCAATTTAGAAATGTCACCGCAATGTGTAAATTGCATTCATATAATAAAATGATGCGCTGACAATTTATAGCTATGAACAACTTAAAATTGCAACTTTATCAAAGTTAGTATCATGCATTGAATCTTAACCTTTCTTGAACTAGTTCAGCAATTTATTCTTTTTCTTTTTCTTTTTTCTTTTTCTCATTTTTTTTAAATTTTTTTAAGTGACTGAAAGATGTCATTGCATTACTCTACCGTTGTTCCTGGGTAGCAACGATGGGGTGTAACAAACCCCCAAGAGGCATGTAATTACACCGACACACACTCTTATAGTTACAGCCTTTGGCTAGATGGATTTTCTTTTTTAAGTCTACAGTGGAGTGTTCTCCCTTAAAAGTCACAATGCACTCATAATGGAGTTCTTTTCTTAATAAAATGTCGCTGCATTGTTCAGTTAGTTCAAGATTCAATACCAACACTACTCATTCATTACTGAAGCAATTTCAATTATCCATTCAAAAATAGCAAACTCATCATTCATTCATATTCATCCAATTTCCACATCAGTATTCAAACAATTCTAGAATTACGCATCAAAAATAAAAATTGTGGGCACATTTCTATTGAAATTTTGTAAATTTTCATTAACTAAAGAAACAAAATAAAAGTCAAACATGAAGGTGTGGTTGCATTTCCAATTCACATTAGCTTCCCCCCCCAAAATTAATGTTTTTATTGTCCCTAATCCACTAATAATAGTTATACGTATATAATGGAAATGCAGCTACAATGTACTAAACTAAAATGAATGCAATGACAATTAAAATGCAAGCATAATAAGAATGCATGAAAACTAACTAAAAAGAGATGTACCAACTTACTCGACAGCAGCCGATGCAGAGGCTACTTTGGTTTTCTTTTTCTTCTTTTTCGGGCACTCTTCCTCGTCATGGTGTTTCCTCTTTTTCTTGTCCTTACGCCTTTTCCACTTCTTATCCTTTGAACCAATCGGCTCGGCAGATTGCTCCTCCTCAGCGGGTTGGGTGATGGCCTCATCAATTGTCACCTCTAATGAGTGAATTTCAGCGAGTGGTGCTATGTAGGGCACAATAGCCAGAGGATTCAGTTCCTCTATCTCACCAGTGACAACCTCAGCCTCGCTCGCAATCGGTAAAGCCTCCTCTAAGCTGGATCCTCCCACAATATCATCAACGATCATTGTTGGGGTATCAATTTCTTTCTCCATCTGAACCTCGGCAGGTTTTTCTTCTTCTTTTTCTTCTTCTTTCTCTTCCTCGTCTTGATCCTTCTCCTGATTACCTTCTTGATTTGCCTTTTCTTTTACACTTGGCTCATTTTCAACTGGACTAGTGTCAGCGTAATTGACTGCATCAACATCTTCCTCCAGAATAACTACCTTATCTGCCATATTTTCGACCAAGTTATTTGAGAATTCATCTTCGAATAAATGGGTGATGTTGCGATAAAAATCGTCATCAGCTTGTGACTACCCGCCATCCTTCTCATCGTTAGAAATATGGATCCGAGTTAGTGTAGAGGCAGGCCTACCATCAGGGGTAGGTTGCTCGAAAGATGAATACTTCATTGGGTAGTAGATGGATGGGAAACTTGGGAAATCTGGTAGTGGGGTCTGGCTAATCTGGTTCAATGCAGCGACCAGGGCTTCATTCCGTGCCTTGGTATATGCATAAAACTTGTGGAGTCAAAAATCCATGTCGTCTACGATGCTATCGATGTGGATAGAATGCATGTCGAGATGATCTAAATGAACTTCCATCAATGCCAACTTCTTTGTTATTTGGGCTTCTATCGGCACATCAGTTTTGTCAGTCTTCTTCTTACCCTTTCCTTTGTCCTTCTTTTTGGGGATTTCTTTGGCCACTAGGGTGTCTTGGCCTCGTTTCAACCTCTCAACAGAAGTGTCATTGACTGGTACTTTGTTGTCTAGGATCTCTGTATCATCTTTGGGCACAATGACCTTATGTTGACAGAGTAGCATAATAAGAGAGGGGAAAATAAGGATACTAGTTTGCTTTCCTATAACTTCTGTGATCTAGGCATGTATAAGCTCCCCAATGTCAATGTATCGGTGGTTTAGAATGAAATGTATCATACACATACGGTTCAATGTAGTCCTAGTGCTGTGGGTAGAAGGCATAACACGATTGTTGATGAAACGAAATCATACCTTGCAAAAGATTGTAAGGTACCACCTATGCATTGTATAATTGTGAAACTCATTGCCCGTCCATGTAACGCCATTGATGTAGAGATCGTTCATCATTTGGGCCAAGCTATCATCATCTAAATGGTGCATAAAGGGTGCATGATCGTCTACTCGTTCTGGAATTCTCAATAGTATGTTAATATGTGCAGCACTCCATGGAACTAGCCCTTCTCGAACAAAGATGAATTCTTGCTCTTGGTCCACCATATTTGCATAAAACTCCCTCACTATTGTGGGAGAGTAGCCAGAAGGATGGTCACAGAAATACTCCCATCCGAGGTGACTGATGGCTCGATGGATTTGTTTCCCCAAGGTTTGATGTGGAGACAGTTGGAGACCTTGTTCGCAGTGAATATTACGTTTTAACATAACATTATGGTATCGGTCTTTGGTTGCAATTGTTAAAAAACAAAATTGGGCCTGTGGATGAAGGTGGTGGTGTCGTGGACGGAACCACAGTAAGAGTAGTCAGAGTGTTCTTGGAGGGTTTAAGAGTGTTTTTGGAAGCACAGGTTTTAGCCATGGTGAGAAGAAAAGAACTTCAAAAAGTTTCACAGAAAGAAAGATTACTTCTGAGATTAGAAAAGGAAATATGCAGACAATGAAAGAGAAGAGTTGCAATAACAATGGTGGATGTGAAGAGAAAAGGTAACTGCAATGAGAGGTTTTATAACCTAGGTGTAATGAGTGGAAAAACACGGGGAAACGTTGTGTCTGTAGCCATTAATTACCAGGCTTCAGATCATACCAATTTATTTTAATCCAACGGTTGGGAGGAAAAGAAATCAACTAATGCGATTCTTGCTGAAAAAGTAATGCTGACTCATCGTAGAATGCGTTGGCAATATGTATTTCAATGCTTCGAAAAAAATATGATTTTTATTTCTGCAAGGAATTTAAAACAACACAAAGAAAAGTGAAACAATTAAAAGTAAATAAAGAAATGCATCAATATTATTTAAATGTCACCAGGTTGACGACTTCTTCTGGTTCTCGAAAATATAGGCTCGCATAATGTTTAAGACGTTGGCCATTTACTTTAAATTGTTGTCCATCCTTTAAGTTTTTGATTGTCACCACACGCTTTGGAATGCTTCGACAATTTTAAATGGGCTTGACTATCTCGATCTCAATTTTCCTGGATGAAATTTTAAATGTGAGTTAAATAAAAGTACCAACTGACTAGGATGAAATTGTCGACGCTAGATGATGTTGTCATGCCATCTCATTGTCTTTTCCTTGTATATCGCCATATTCTCATAAGCATGGCATCATATTTCTTCTAATTCCGTGATGTTGAACAGTCTTTTCTTTCCAACAGCATCATAGTCTAAATTCACCTGCTTAATTGCCCACATGGCCTTATGATCAAGTTCAATAAGTAGGTGACAAGACTTTCCAAACACTAGTTGGTATGGCGACATCCCCAATGGGGGTTTTGTAAGCGGTGTGAAGCGCCCACAATGCGTCACGTAGCCACGTAGACCAATCCTTCCTGGATGGATTAACCACCTTCTCAAGCATGTTTTTAATTTGATGATTGGATACTTCGACTTGACCATTAGTTTATGGGTGATATATGGTGGCCATACGATGCTTCACACTATATCGCTTTAATGTAGTTGCCACTTGGTTATTATAAAAATAAGTGCCTTGGTCGCTTATCAATGCTCTCGGTGTTCCAAACCTTGTGAGGATGTATGTGTGGAAGAACTTTATCACTATCCGAGCATCATCTTTTGGCACCGCAATAGCTTCAATCCACTTTGAGATGTAGTCAACAGCCACTAAGATATACACATTTCCAAAAGAGTTTGGAAATGGCCCCATAAAATCTATACCCCAGACATTGAAAAGCTTTACCTCTATAATGGGTTATTGGAGCATCTCGTTACGTCGAGATATGACTTCAGTGCATTGACAACGATCACATTGTTGTGCAAAATTGTTCCACCAAAATGACCTCTATAAGGAGCATCATGGCAATGTCGCAAGATTGACATCATTTCTTCTTCAGGTACACATCGTATACCTTAAATAGATATGGCTCGTTCCAGTGGTATTTGCCAGCATCACGTATGAACCTAATCCTTCTATGACCAGTCCCACTCATAGGTAGCTTTCCACACACAAGATAATTAACAACATCAGCATACCATGGTAATGCGTCGACAAAGAATAACTGCTCGTCAGGAAATGCTTCGACAATCTGGTTTGTTTACCCGTTCTCACTCCCAGTTTCTAGTCGAGACAAGTGCTCAGCTACTTGATTTTTAGAACCTTTCCTATCTCTGATTTCGATATCAAATTCTTGGAGGAGTAGAATTCATCTAATGAGTTTAGGTTTGACATCTTTTTTGTTGAAAAGGAATCTCAATGCTGAGTGATCCGTGTAAACTGTAGTCTTTGTGCCGACAAGATAGGAACGAAACTTGTCAAATGCAAAAACTACTGCTAGCAACTCCTTCTCCATAGTAGTATAATTAATCTGTGCTTCAGTTAGAGTTTTACTAGCATAGCAAGTAGAATGAAATACCTTTCCTTTTCTTTAGCCTAGGACAACTCCTACAGCAAAGTCACTAGTGTCGCACATTAGTTCGAATGGTTGCGTCCAATCTAGTGTGATGACAATCGGAGCTTGTGACAGCTGCTTCTTTATTTTGTTCTAGTAATAAGCATAAAGGTTGAGCTATCTTGGAAAAATTTTTGATGAATCTTCTATAAAAGCCAGCGTGTCCAAGAAAGCTTCTTATTGCTTTGACAATGGTGGGCGGTGGTAATTTTTCAATGATTTCTACTTTAGCTTTATCAACCTCAATGCCCTGACAAGATATGCGATGGCCAAGGATAATGCCTTTAGTAGCCATGAAGTGGCATTTTTCCCAATTCAGAATAAGATTTGTGTCCTTACATCTTTTCAAAACTCTTGCCAAATTGTTAGTTCATTGATCAAAACTTTATCCATAGACAAAAAAATCATCCATGAATACCTCGAGTGAGTCCTCAATCATATCTAAGAAGATCACCATCATGCACCTTTGGAATGTTGTTGGCACATTACACAACTCAAATGGCATTCGTTGGAAAGCAAATGTTCCAAAAGGACATGTGAACGTTTTCTTTGCTTGATCTTCCGCTGCAATGGCTATTTGGTTGTATCTTGAGTAGTCATCCAAGAAACAATAATAGGCTTTACCAGCTAGCCTATCCAGCATCTGATTGATGAAAGGTAGTGGAAAATGATCTTTCTTTGTGGCCGAATTCAGTCGCCTATAATCCATGCATACTCGCCATCTAGTTGAGATGCGAGTAGGGATTAACTCATTCTTGTTGTTGGTCACAACTGCGAAACCACTCTTTTTAGGCACACATTGAACGAGACTTACCCAATTGCTATCAGAAATAAGGTATATAATGCCCGCATCTAACCATTTAATGATTTCCTTCTTTACCACTTCTTTCATTTTCTCATTGAGTCGTCTTTGTTGCTCAATTGATTGCTTTCATTCATCTTCTAGCTGTATCTTATGCATGCAAAAAGAGGGGCTGATGCCTCTGATATCTGCGATGCTCCAGGCTATGGCTCTTTTGTGTTCTTTCATAATTGCGATGAGCTTATCTTCTTGCATTGTATCGAGAGATGCGTTGACAATAACAGGTAACGTCTCGTTGTCACCAAGGAAGACATATTTCAAATGTGTTGGCAATGGTTTTAACTCTAAGATAGGAACTTGTTCGACAGATGTTTTAAACACCGGGATTGTTCTGTTAGACAAATCCAAAGACTCCATTTGCCAATTTTTTTACGTAGCTCACAATTGTTAACCTTTTCTTTGTCAACACAGTTATCTAGAATGTCATTAGTAGATGCTACCGCATTATCATCAGATAGTGCTGAA
Source organism: Kokia cookei (assembly GCA_039519145.1). NCBI lineage: Eukaryota > Viridiplantae > Streptophyta > Magnoliopsida > Malvales > Malvaceae > Kokia > Kokia cookei. Next base: position 26,899,759 of record CM076901.1, read on the forward strand.
CTTTGTATATTAAATTCTTCCAGAATAATCTTATCCAACACGTTAATATGGTGACATTTTTCATTAGATCCATACGATGATGCTTCAAACACACTGAAGGTTACCTGGTCATCATTATGACGCATAACAAGTTCTCCTTTGAAAACGTTGATAAGTGTTCGTCCCACTGCTAGAAATGGTGTCCCAAGAATTATAGGTACCCTCTTGTCTGCTTTGCAGTCTAAGATGATAAAATCAGCAGGGAACACCAACTTATCAACTTGAACAAGAACATCTTTGATTTGTCCTTTTGGTTGTGCTAAAGATCTATCCACCAGTTACAATGTCATCGTAGTGGGCTTCATCAAACCTATTCCTAATTTCTTAAAAGTAGACAAAGGCATTAGGTCAATACTTGCTCCTAAATCACATAAAGCCTTACCTAAATAATGATTCCCAATGAAGCATGGAATATTGAAGCTACCAGGATCTTTCATCTTAGTTGGCAACTTGTTTGTAAGCACAGTGCTGCACCCCTCTATGAGCGTAATCGCTCGATGTCAGACAATTTCTTTTTCTTTGATAACAGCTCCTTCATGTATTTCCCATAACTGGGTATCTGCACAAGAGCATCTATTAGAGGTATATTAATGTGCAATTATTTCAAAGTAAAAACAAACTTTTAATATTCTTTGTCATGGACTTTCTCTTTGAATCGTTGTAGAAAATACAAAGGTATGGTCATAGTGGGTTGTTGTGGATAACTTAATATCGACACTGGTTGTTACGTTGACAACTTTGTTAGGCAAACTGCAGGTATGGGTGTTTCTACAGTTGGTTCCTCAGCATTAATTTTTGCTTGACGTCCTTCAGCTGCATCCTCCTCTTGTTGCTGTGGTTCAGATGTGTGGACATGGTCTTTATCAGAAGCACTTGGTCCCACTGTCTGTTTTCCACTCCTTAGCGTGACCTTCCCCCTTTGTGTTGGATTCTCAGTATGACTAGGCAAAGATCCTAGTGATCTAGTGCTGAGATTAGAAGCCAACTGATCGAGCTGGGCTTCCAATGCTCGTATGGAAGAAGAGTTACCTTACTCTATCGCTTCAGTTCTTGTAATATGCTCACGTATCATTGCTTAAGAGCAACCATAAGATCCAACTTAGGTTGAGAAAATTGTTGTTGATGATGCTAATGATGTTGTCCTTGCATTTGTGGTAATACAGACTGTTATGGCTGTAACCACGATTGTGGTTGCATCTGGTTATGTGACTACATTTGTTCAGAACTAGAATTTATCTATGAATTCTAATGATAATTTTGCTGCGGATTGGCATTGTGACCTCCTTGTCTATAACCCGCTTGATTTGAGGAATTCTCATATCTATATGTGGAAGTATTTTAATTCCCCCAAGGTTGTTGAGAACGATTGTTATATGAGTTACCAAATGAACCTCCTCAGATGTTGCTGACATAATACGCATTTTCTGCATGCTGTGGATAATCTTATAGATATGATTTTCGTCAAAAATCTCACAGGAAAATATCGACGCATCCAATTGCTGGACTACTTGTATAGGAGAAACTGCAGTTGTTCCTTTCATATTCTTTATAATGTTAGCTAGTGAAGATACTTGCACTGATAATGCAGAAATATCATCTAATTCAAGAACTCTAGGGTTAGTTTTCACTTGTGCAAAACGAGAGATTGGATATTGGTAGTCATTTTGGGCAATCCTCTTTAGAATTTAAAACTACTTCATTGTAAGTACAATCCAACAATGGACCATTAGCCGATGCGTCGACAAGGTTTCTTGTCTAAGCATTCAAACCATTGTAGAAGATCTCTATTTGGGTCTCTTGCTGAATTCCATGCATTGGGCAGCATCGAAGCAAATTTTTGAAACGCTCCCAAGTTGTATGTAAATTATTATCATCGAGCTGATGATATGCAGTAATGTCATTATGTAACCTTGCATTCATTATCGGCGGGTTGAAATGTAAAACAAACTGCGTTTCTAACGCATTCCAAGATGTGATAGATTCTGCCGACAATCCTAAGAACCATGTTCTTGCTTTACCCTACAACGAATAAGGAAATAATTGCATTTTCAAGGCATCATCGTTGACTAAAGGATGCACAAATAAGCAGAAATGATTTCAAATGTTCTTGTGCGTCCTCATGCGGAAAACCAAAATATTGCCCATTTGAGTTGAGCATCTGAAACATCACAGGTTTTAGTTCAAAATTACCATAGTCGGTTGTACAACCTCTAGTTGTAAATCATAGAGTATAGGCACAACAAAATCTCTAATTGTCCTATTCTGAATATGTTCTTCTTAAGGACGTGGTGGTGGTATAACGTTAACAATTTGTGGAAGCACTGGAGGAATTCCATCTTGTGGCAGCAACGGTGGTAGATTATTGTTGTTGTTGTTACCATCCATCTTCCGTTATTCTTGCCTTGTCCTTCTAAGTTTCCTTTCAAGCTCCAGATCAAAGTTTACAATGTCCCTAGGATTTCTCCTTGTGGACATGCAACAATTAAAAATCTGAAAAAGTAAATAATCAAAGAAATAACTATAGATTAGTCAAGATTAAAAGTTAAGTAAGTGAAATTAATTGCAACTACAAATGTGAACATCAAACAAATTCCATTCCTCGACAACGGTGCCAAAACTTGATCACTGTTTTTACGACACAACGATTGTTCAAGCGTACACACGTTGATCCAAGTATAGTTGATCGAGAAATCTATTGGATATCGATCTCTCGAGGAATGGGTACTTAATGTTTAAATGTCAGAGCAATTAATATTGAAATTAAGTGTAATGTGAGTACTGATGTTAGTGTAATATGTCAGATCTGCATACTAGAATTAGATATTAATGTCAATGTAATCATAGTTAAGTATCAAGTGTTAAAAGTCAATGTACTGAAAGTAAATCAAATGTGTTGAGTGTTGGGTACTGAATATTTAAATTGCATAAAATGTAAAAGTGATCAAGTGTAAATGGTAGAAATGGTTCTCTGAATCTGCTAAGTTGTAACACTAGATGCGTCGACAAGGTAAAGTATAGATGAATTGTCGCTGCAATGAAGTCCTTTGAGTTCTTAACAGCAACAACTCCCTACTTAATCCCGACTTAAATACCCATAATCACTCCACCTCTTGATGCGAGCAATGATGTGTATCCAAGAACAAGTAACTGGTTCTTATCCCAATCCTGAGCAGCTCTCGCTAACCCACTTGTTAATCTAACCTGTCGCCACATCTCTTAATGTCGGCGCAGTGCAATTTCACTCTCGTGCTTAAAGCAGTTAAATCCAAGAATAAACAGATAAGCAGTGTAAAATAAGAATCAAAATGATATAACATTAAAAGACACTATCGTATTCATTTAATATAATCAGAATCCATCATCGTTTAAGAAAAATTAAAGAGTACAACAAAGCTTACTATCTCTAGACTACTAGGCCTACTCCCTAATTATTCCTCTTACCTTGTATCAAACACCTTCTCGTCGAAAGCGATTGCAGACTTGCTTCATCATCTTCCCAATTCCCAGCTCAAATCTCCAAAATCACATAGAAATTGTAGAATTTAATAATCCTTTAGCTCTCGATGATTTCTTCATTCTTTGTTCGTCTATTTATAACCTCCAAAATGTTGCAAGTTTTAGCCTTCATTCCCAGATCCAGATCTAGATTTTTACAGCTGTCAAAATTAGTTAGAGTACAGCTATGCACTATGTTCTTCAGAGATTTGTAGATTGTCGCTGTATCACTAGACGCATTTTGAAATCATAATTGCAACGACATCTGGGAAATTCCTGCATTGGTGCTTCCAGCTGTGGATTCAGCTTGATTCTAAATTCCTGTGTTGACGCGTCCAATTGTGGATTTAGCTTGATTCTACTCATTCAAGGTTTAGTTGCAATGCGACGACATCTCCTAGTCACAATTACCAGCTGATCTTGTGGCTGCCTTAGTCCAGTATTAAGCTTCTAGACTTAGTTCCTGCACTAACAATACTAAGACGTAATATATCGGCTGCTTGCATCGACATTAGTACAAAAATAGATAAAAATAATAAGAATTTAAACTAACTATCAATAAGTTGGAAAACATGAAAACTAAGTCCAAAATGCTAACGATGCATGCTAAATGAAATATAAAAGAGACAATTAGAACAGTAAATTATGGAGAAAATCTATGTCATTTGTAATAACATCGGGTGACATGGAAGGTGAAAAAACAATCCTTTCCGACAATGATTTGGTATCATGGAGCCATGGAAATTGGCTCAAATTTTCGATTATGGGTTTCGATATAGTCAAATGACGACCAACTTGACAAAGGCGATTACCTCTGTGTTGAGGAAAACATGACATCTTTCGATTTCATCTGTGTTCTCAGCTACGTTCTGTAGGCTGGCTACCTTTATGCCAAAAATGTGGTTACAACAAGTCAACTAGATGGAGGTCAGACACGTGATTATCGAACCTCTAGGAATGCAATGGATGCAAACCTTAGAGAGCGAGGTCAATGATTGAAGAAATATATTCACGATAGTTTGAAACGTTTTGAGTTACGAAGACCATCTGGCGTCGACCTGGTTTCCCACCTAGGTCTTACGGGGTTGATCTCTGAAACAGATGGTATGATTGCAAGAGGTTCCAAACACTTCATTATCCATGTGTGCATGTCTTGGTAGCTTGTGCTCACGCTGCAATCAATGTTGAATAGTTTATCGATCTAGTGTACACTCTTGTGTGCATGTTGCGTGTCTGGAAAAATAAGTTCCTCGTCTTGCCTAATTTGTCTACATGGGAGGTACCTCCTACGACTTTCGAGCTTGTCCCAGACAAAAGGTTGCGTAGGAATATGTAATGAAGTAGACATAAGAGAGAAGATCGATGAGAAACTTTTTGGTGTGTGTATAGTAGTTGGGCATAATCAGAGTAAGTGCCCGTAATGAAACTACCATATTGGACAATCGTCGCGATCGGGTAGAAATTGAGCTATTGTAATCCTTTCAAATATATTACATTGTTTGTTAAAAGTTTGGTCCAAATTTTACTATAATTAAATAAATACAAACATAAACATAAACATAATTAACTAAATACAAATACAAACATAAACATAATTAAATAAATACAAATATAAACAGAAAATGAGTTTGTTCCAAATTTAAATGACCAATACATAATTAAGAAAATGACTTAAATGTCCATCTCATCTAAATTGATGGTTTGATGGTGTGGTCGAAGGAGTAAAATGCTATGGTGGTCGGCGTTGACATTGTGGGTGCTCACGATGATCAATGTTATCCTCCCCCAAACATGAGGGTGTACTAAACATAGTAGAAACATCATATTCCTCACACGTCATCGATGATGATGGGCCTGGAGGAGTAGAGTACCGCGATGGTAATGGGCTGAAAGGAGTGGAGATCTACGATGGTAATGGGTTGAAGATATCAAACATCATCGATGATCTCGGATCCGAGTGATCAAATCTGGATCTGGAAAACTCCAAATGATATCTGTGGCCTAACCAAAACGAATGATATCCATGGCCTGACTAGCTCGGATGATAAGACTCGGGTGTCGGCTCAAGTTCAAGCTCTGGTTCGGGTGCAGGAGGTAGATGGGAGGGTTGCCGATGGTAGTGCCAATGACATATATTTTCTCCCTAAATTAGTGTTTTAATTGTCTCTTTTGTATCTCATTTAGCATGCATATTAAGCATTGTATACTTAGTTTTTATATTTTTCAACTTATTCCTAGTTAGTTTAAATTATTGTTGCTTTTCATCTATATTTGTACTAATGTCGACGCAAGTAGCAAATATATTGCGTCTTAAAATTGTCAGTGTAAGAACTCAGCCTAGAAGATTAATATTGGAAGAATGCAGCCACACGATCAGCTTGGAATTGTGACAGAGATGTCGCTGCATAGAACCTGAACCTCGAATGAGTAAACTCAAGCTGAATTTACATCTGGAAGCACCAACACAGGAACATCACAGATGTCACTGCAATTACGATTTTAGATTGTGCCCTAGAGTGCAGCGACATCCTGTAGATCTCTGAAGAGAACATTAAATCTGTGTGAGTGTATAGCTGTACTCTAACTAACTTTGATAGCTGCAAAATCAAGATCTAGATCTGGGAATGAAGGCTAAACCCTGCAACATTTTGAAGGTTATAAATAGAAGAACAAAGAATGAAGAAATCATCAAGAGCTAAGGGATTAAATTGTACAAATTCTGTGTGATTTTGAGATTTGAGTTGGGAATTGGGAAGCTGATGAAGCAAGTCTGCAGCAACTTCTGACGAGAAGTGCTTTGTGCTAGGCAAGAGGAATGATTAAGGAGTAGTCTTAGTAATCTAGAGATAGTAAGCTTCGATTGTACTCTTTAATTTTTCTTTTGACGATCATGCATTCTAATGACATTAAATGAATATGAGAGTATCCTTTGGTGTTAGATTATCTTGACTCTTATTTAATACTGCTTATCTATTTATTCTTGGATCTAACCGCTTTAAGCACGAGAGTGAAATTGCAGTCTGTTGACATTGAGAGATGCGGTGACAAGTTAGGTTAACAAGTAAGTTAGGTGAGAGCTACTTGGGATTGGAAAGATTCCAGTCACTTGTTCTTGGATGCGCAACATTGCTTACAACGAGAGGTAGAGTGATTGTGGCTATTTAAGTCTGGATTAAATAGACAGCTGTTATTGGTAAGAACTCAAGAGAGATTTATTGCTACAATAATTCATCTAAACTTTACCTTGTCGACGCAATCAGCAGTGCAACTTTGCAGAATCAGTAAACCATCCCTACCCTTTTACACTTGATCAATTTTACATTTCATGCATTTAAATATTCAACACTCAACACTCAACACATTTGATTTACTTTCAGTACATTGACATTAACCTCTGAGATTTAATTCTGATTACATTGACAATATTAACTATTTTACTGTGTAGATCTAACGTAATTGCACTGACATCCTTACTCACATTTTACTCATTTTCAGTATTAATTGCTTCGACAATTAACATCAAGAACCCATTTCCTCGTGGGATCGATATCCGGTAAAATTGTCTATCAACTATACTTGCATCGACGTGTGTACGTTTGCATAATAGCTGTGACGTTTCAGACACGATCAAGTTTTGGCGTTGTTGCTAGGGAAATTGGCGTTTGTTTGATGTTTATTTTTGTAGTTGCAATTAATTCTACTTACTTAACTTTTAATCTCTACCGATTTGTTTATTTTCTATTATCTTCTTTTTCAGTTTTATAAGTGTTACATGTCCACAAGGAGAAATCCTAAGGACATTGTGAGCTTTGATCCGGAGCTTGAGAGGACACTTAAGAGGAGAAGGCAAGAACAAAGAAAAATGGCTGGTAACAACAACAAAAATTTACCACCATTGCTACCACAAGATGGAGTTCCTCCAATGCTTCCACAAATTGTTAACGATATACCACCACCACATCCACAAGAAGAACAAGTGCAAAATAGGACAATAAGAGATTTTTTTGTGCCTATACTTAATGATTTACAACCAGGGGTTGTGAGACCAGCTATCCAAGCTGGAAATTTTAAGCTAAAACCGGTGATGTTTCAGATGTTAAATTCTAATGGGCAATATTCTAGTTTTCCTCATGAAGATGCAAGAGAACACTTAAAATCATTTTTGCTTATTTGTGCATCCTTTAGTCAACATGGTATCCCTAATGATGCTTTAAAAATGAAATTATTTCCTTATTCGTTGTAAGGTAAAGCAAGAACATGGTTCTTGGGATTACTGATAGGATCAATTACATCTTGGAATACATTAGCAATGCAGTTTTTTTTGCATTTCAATCCGTCAACAATGAACGCAAGGTTACGAAATGTTATTACTGCATATCATCAGCTGGATGATAAGAATTTACATACAACATGAGAGCGTTATAAAACATTGCTTCGACGCTACCCACTGCATGGAATTCAGCAGGAGACCCAAATTGAAATATTTTACAATGGTTTGAATGCTCAGATAAGGAACCTTGTCGACGCATCTGCTAATGGTCCCTTGTTGGATTGTACATACAATGAAGCTGTAAGATGCTATTTCTGCTTTGTCAGCACAGGTTTCCTCATTGGCTAATATCAATATCCAATCTATATCCGATCTATCGTTCTGTACAGGTAAAAACTAACCCTGGAGTTCTTGAGTTAGATGCTATTTTTGCTATGTTAGCATAGGTTTCCTCATTGCCTAATATAATAAAGAATATGAAGGGAACAAATGGCGTTTCTCCTATTCAAATGGCTCAACAATTAGATGCGTCGATATTTTCTTGTGAAATTTGTGGCGACAACCATAATTATGAGGACTGCCCACAACATGCATAAAATGCTTTCTATGTCAACAACATTAGGGGAAGTTCATTTGGTAACTCATACAATAACCAATCTCAACAACCTTGGGGGAATTAAAATGCTTCCACATTTAGATATGGAAATTCCTCAAATCAAGGGGGTTATAGACAAGGGAGTTGCAATAACATCCAATAGCAAAATTATAATTTGAATTCGCAGGTAAATTCTCGATCTGAACAGATGCAGTCACATAGTTAGATGCAACCACAATTTCGATTACAGCCACAATAGTCTGTGCTGCCGCATATGCAAGGACAACATCATCAACATAAACAGCAGTAGTTTTCTCAACTAAAGTCAGATCCTATGGCTACTCTTGAGGTGATGATGCACGAGCATATCACACGAACTAAAGCAATAGTGCAAGGCAACTCTTCTTCCATTCCAGCATTGGAAGCATAACTAGGGCAGTTGGCTTCTAATCTCAACACCAAGTCACCAGGCACTTTGCCTAGTGATACTAAGAATCCTACGCAGAAGGGGAAGGAGCATTGCAAAGCAATCATGCTGAGGAGTGGGAAGCAGACGATTGGACCAAGTAGTTCTGGCCAAGACCATTTTGATGCATCTGAACCACAACAACAGGAAGAGGAGGCAGCTGAAGAAAGTCAAGCAAAAGCAAATGAAGAGGAACCAACTGTAGTGCCATCTATACTTGCAGTTTGCCTAACCAAGTTGTCGACGCAACTGCCAATGTCAACACCACCGAGTTTTTCACAACACCCACTGCTACAATACCTTTTCCATTTACGCGAAGATTTAAAGAAAAAGTCCATGATAAGAAATATCAAAGGTTTGTTTCTACTTTGAAACAATTGCATATTAACATACCTCTTGTTGATGCTCTTGTGCAGATACCCAATTATGGGAAATTTATGAAAGAATTGTTATCAAAGAAAAAGAAATTGTCTGAAATCTAGATTATTGCACTCACAAAGGGGTGCAGTGTTATGCTTACAAATAAGTTGCCAACCAAGATGAAAGACCCTAGCAGCTTTACAATCCCATGCTCCATTGGGAATCATTATTTAGGTAAGACTTTATGTGATTTGGGAGCAAATATTAACCTTATGCATTTGTCTACTTTTAAGAAGTTAGGAATAGGTTCGATGAAGCCCACTGCAGTGACATTACAACTTGCGATCAGATCCTTAGCACAACTTGAAGGCAAAATCAAGGACATCCTTGTCCAAGTTGATAAACTCGTGTTCCTTGCTGATTTCATTATCCTAGACTGCGAAGTAGATAAAGAGGAGCCCATTATCTTGGGGCGACCATTTCTTGCAATGGGACGCACACTTATCAACATATTCAAGGGAGAACTTATCATGCGTCATAACGATGAACATGTGACCTTTAGTATGTTTGAGGCATCTCCGTCCAAAAGTAAAGAGCAATGTCACCACATCGACGTGCTGGATGAAATCATTTCAAAAGAATTCAATGCAAGAAGTCTAACAGTGTCAGATGAAGATGCGACGACATTCACTAAGGAAATCATAACTGACTGTAGCTACAAAGAGGAGGTTAACAATTGTAAGCTGAGACAGAATTGGCAATTGGAGTCTTTGAATTTGTCTAACAAGATAATCCTAGTATTTAAACCATCTATTGAGCAAGATCCTACCTTGGAGATGAAGCCATTGCCAACACATTTAAAATATGTCTTTCTTGGTAACAATGAAACATTACCTTTTATTGTCAACTCATCCCTCGACGCAACTTAGGAAGATAAGTTCATTGCCATTTTGAAAGAGCACAAAAGAGCCATAGCCTGGAGCATTGCTGATATCAGAGGCATTAGTCCCTCTTTTTGCATGCACAAATTTAGGCTAGAAGATGAAGACAAGTAATCAATTGAGCAACAAAGACGACTTCATGAGATGATGAAAGAAGTGGTGAAGAAGGAAATTATCAAATGGTTAGATGTGGGCATCATATACCCTATTTCTAATAGCAATTGGGTAAGCCTCGTCCAATGTGTGCCTAAAAAGAGTGGTTTCACAGTTTTGAACAACAACAAGAACGATTTGATCCCTACTCGTATTACGACTGGCTGGCAAGTATGCATGGATTACCGTCGACTAAATGCGGCCACAAAGAAGGACCATTTCCCACTACCTTTCATTGGTCAGATGCTAGATAGGCTAGCTGGTAAAGCCTATTATTGCTTCTTATATGGCTATTCTAGATACAACCAAATTGCCATTGTGTTAGAAGATCAAGCAAAGACCACGTTCACATGCCCTTTTGGAACCTTTGTTTTCTGACGTATGCCATTTGGGTTGTGTAATGCGCCAGCAACATTCCAAATATGTATGATGATAATTTTTTCGGACATGATCGAGAATTCCTTAGAGGTATTCATGGATGATTTCTCTGTCTATGGACAGAATTTTGACCAATGCGCTGACAATCTAACGAGAGTTTTGAAGATATGAGAGGACACAAGTCGAGTTCTGAATTGGGAGAAATGTCATTTCATGGCAACTGAAGGCATTGTCCTCGAGCATCAGATATCTTGTTAGGGCATTGAGGTTGATAAAGCAAAGGTAGAAATCATCGAAAAACTACCACCATCCATTAATGTCAAAGCAATAAAAACCTTTCTTGGACATTCTGGTTTTTATAGAAGATTCATTTGAAAATTTTCCAAGATAGCTAAACCATTATGCTCATTACTAGAGCAAAATAAAAAGTTTGTGTTCGATGACAATTGTCTGGATGCATTCATGACAATAAAGAAGCAGCTGGTACAAGCCCCAATTGTCGTTGCACCAAACTGGACACAACCGTTTGAACTAATGTGCGATGCAAGTGATTTTGTTGTGGGAGCTATACTAGGCCAAAGAAAAGAGAAGATATTTTCTAGTAAAACTTTGACTAAAGCGCAGGTGAATTACAGCATTACTGAGAAGGAGTTGTTAGCAGTAGTCTTTGCATTTGACAAGTTTCATTCATATCTTGTCGGCACAAAGATTACAGTTGCACAGACCACTTCGCAATGAAATATCTTCTTACAAAGAAAGATGCCAAGCTTCGCAATGAAATATCTTCTTACAAAGAAAGATGCCAAGCCTAGATTGATACAAGGGATCCTTCTCCTTCAAGAATTTGATATTAAAAATTCAAGGATAGAAAAGGATCTAAAAATTAAGTAGCTAACCACTTGCCTCGACTAGAAGTTGGAAGTGAAGATGGGCAAACGTCCCAAATTATCGAAGCATTTCTAGACAAGCAGTTATTCTTTGTCGACACATCACCCTGGTATGTCGATGTTGTTAATTGCCTTGTGTGTGGGAAGTTACACATGAATACTACTGGTCACAAGAAGATTAGGTTCATACGCGATGCTGCAAAATACCTTTGGAACAACCATACCTATTTAAGGTATGCACCGACAACATTATTTGTCATTGTGTACCTGAAGAAGAAATTATTTCAATCCTATGATATTTTCATGATGCTCCTTATGGACGACATTTTGGTGGCCCAAAGACTGCTGTTAAGGTCCTACAATCAGGATTTTATTGGCCCACGTGTTCCGAGACGCCTACAACTTCGTACAACAATGTGATCGATGTCAACGCACTGGTTCCATAACTCGACGTCATGAGATGCTCCAACAATCTATCATGGAGGTAGAGCTCTTTGACGTATGGGGTATAGACTTTATGGGACCATTTCCAAGCTCTTTTGGAAATGTGTATATCTTAGTGGTTGTTGACTATGTCTCGAAGTGGATCGAGGCAATTGCAGTGCCAAAGGATGACACTCGGACGGTGTTGAAGTTCTTTTATACATACATCCTTACAAGATTTGGAATACAAAAAGCATTTATAAGTGACCAAGGGACTCATTTTTATAATAACCAAGTGACGACTGCATTAAAAAGATATGGTGTGAAGCATCGTATGGCTACTACGTGTCACCCACAAACCAATGGTCAAGCCGTAGTATCCAATTGCCAAATTAAAGGCATACTTGAGAAGGTGGTCAACCCATCTAGAAAGGATTGGTCTTTGTGCTTACATGATGCATTGTGGGCACTTCGCTACATACAAGGCCCCTTTGAGAATGTCACTGTATCAACTAGTGTTTGGTAAGTCTTGTCACCTGCCAGTTGAGCTTGAACATATGGCTATGTGGGAAATCAAGCAAGTGAATGTGGATTATGATGCTGCTGGAAAGAAAAGATTGTTGGACATCACGGAGCTAGAAGAAATTTGACGCTATGCTTATGAGAATGCCGCAATATATAAGGAAAAGACAAAGACAAGACACGATAACATCATTTTGCGTCGATAATTTCACCCTAGTCAGTTAGTGCTTTTATTTAACTCACGTTTAAAATTGCATCCAGGGAAATTGAGATCAAGATGGTGAAGCCCTTTCAAAGTTGTTGAGGCATTCCAGAGCGATGCAGTGACAATAAAAAATTTAAAGGATGGACAACAATTTAAAGTAAATGGCTAACGTCTTAAGCATTACGTGAGCCCAGACGATAGAGAACCAAACGAACTCATTGACCTGGTCATATTTAAATAATGTCAACACATTTCTCTATTTACTTTCAGTTATTTTAATTTTACTTGTGTTGTTTTAAATTCTTTTGTAAGAAAAAAAATCATCTTTTTGTCAAAGAATTGAAGCACGAATTGTCGGCACATTCTGTGATGAGTCAGCATTGCTTTTCAACAAGAATCACGCCGATTGATTTCTCTTCTCTCCTAACCGTTCGATCAAATAAAATATTATAATCTGTAGGCTGGAAGTTAATGATTACAGTGCAACGTTTCCCAGTAATTCTTTCAATCATCATGCCTAGGTTATAAAACTTCTCTCCTACATTTTTCTTTTCTCCTCACATCTTTCATTGTTGCTACAACTCGTCTTCTTCATCGCCTCTGTATTTTTTTTCTGTTCAATAGAGCAATCATTTTCTGTAACCTTTTCTAAGTTCCTTCTTCCATTACAATGGCTAAAACCCGTGCCACGAAACACCCTTCAAAAACTCCTTCCAAGAACACCTCGATAACTTCTACTAAGGCTCCAACCACAACACCACCTCCTTCTATAGGCCCAGTTTTATTCTTAACGACTGCAGCCAAAGACTACTACCAAAATTCCATGCTGAGGAGAAACATCCACCCTAAACAAGGTCTGCAACTTTCTCCACACCAGACTCTAAGGAAGCATGTTGTCCGCACTATCAATCGCCTTGGTTGGGAGTTCTTTTGCGAACATCCCTCTGGTTACTCCCCTACACTAGTCAAGGAGTTCTATGCTAACTTGGTGGATCCGAAGGTAGAGTTTGTTTTTGTTCGGGAGGGGCTCATTCTATGGAGAGCTGCTCATATAAATGTGCTATTGAGGATTCCCAAGAGAGTGGATGACCATGCACCATTTATGCCCCGATTGGACGATGACTGTATGGATTAGATGATGAAGGACTTATGCGTTGATAGAGTTATTTGGACTAGAAACGGGTTCCACAACTACACCATGCACAGACGGTACCTTACACCCTTTAGCAAAGTTTGGTTCCATTTCATCAATAACCGCATCATGCCTTCAACACATAGCACTTCGATGACATTAGACTATATGTGTCTCTTACCTTCGATCCTGCACCACCGACACATCGACATCGGTAAGATCATCCAGGCCCAGATCACGAAGGTAACTGGCAAGTAAACTGGTATACCCCCATACCCTTCTCTAATTATGATGTTATGTAAACAAAAGGGCATTATACCTAAGGATGGTGAGGAGGTCTTAGACAACAAAGGCTCGATCAACGACATTTCCATTGAACGGATGACATGTGGCCAAGAGACACCAGTGGCCATGGAAGCCTCCAAGAAAAAGGATAGAAGCAAGGGTAAAAAAAAGGCTGACCAAACCGATGTGCCGACAGAGTCACAAGTGGCGAAAAAGTTGGCTTTAATGGAAGTACACCTAGATCGCATCAACATGCGTTCAATCCACACTGATGGCATATTAAAGGATTTGGATTTTAGGTTGCATAAATTTTATGCTTACACAAAGGCCTGGAATGAGGCTATTGTCGTAGCACTACGCCAGTTCAGCCCCACTCCATTGCCAGACTTTCCAACCTTTCCATCCATATTCCGACTGATGCAATACTCATCTTCCGATCAACCTACCCCTGATGGTAGACTTGCCCTTGTGCCAACATGGATTCACATTTCGGATGATGACAAGGAAGAATGGCTCTCAAAGGCTGATAAGGACTACTATCATACCATGGTCGATCTGTTCGAGGATGAGTTCTCCAACAGCCTTGGTGCAAATATGCTTGAATGGGAGGCTGTTGTGGATAAAAGTGTCGACGCAGTGAAATGCGCTAACATTGTCTTAAATGAGCCAGAGAAACATGTGGCTGAAGGTGCAGATAAGGGAGATGATCAGCTGAAGGAACTGGAAGAAGAAGAGAAGAAAGATGAGAATAAAGAGAAGGACCTTGCCGAGGTGCAGGAAGAGAAAGAAACAGATGCCCCAACAATGATCGCTGAAGATGTTGATGGCACACCAGAGAGTGTGAGGGCATCCAGCTCTGATGAGGCTCAACCTGCTACGAGCCAGGCTGAGGTTTTTACCAACGTGATTGAGGAACTGAATCCTCTTACTATCATGCCTTTTGTGGCACTACTCGCAAAAATCCACCCAGCAGAGGTGACAACTGATGAGGCTGCCACCCAACCTATTGAGGAGCAATCCGCTGAATCGGTTAGCACAAAGAATGAAAGAGAAAAAGGCACAAGGACAAGAAGAAGAAGCACCATGATGAGGGTGAGCGCCCAAAGAAAAAGAAAAGGGAAAAAGGGTAACCTCTGTATCGACTGCTAACGAGTAAGTTAGTACATTTCTTTTTAGTTAGTTTTCATGCATTGTTACTATTGCATTTCTTTTGTTAGTTTAATTGCATTGTAGTTGCATTTCCATTATTTTTGTATAATATTATCAGTGCATTAGGGGCAATGCAAACTTTAAGTTTGGGGGAGATAATGTGAAATGGAAATGCAATTACACCCACATATTTGAATTCTACTTATCTCTTTGGTTAATGAGAATTGACAAAATTTCAATAGAAATGTGCCCACAATCTTTATTTTTATGCATAATTCTTGAATTGTTTGGAAGCTGATATGGAAATTGAATGAATATGAATGAATGATGAGTCTGCTAATTTTGAATGAATGACTGGAATTGCTTCAATAATGAATGGATAGTATTGATGTTGAATCTTGAAATAACTGACCAGTGCAGCAACAGTACATTAATAAAGGACACTCCAATGTGAGTGCATTGTGACTTCTTAAGGGAGAACATTCCGTTGCAGATTTAGAAAAGAAAACTCATCTAGCCAAAGGCTGTCACTACAAGAGTGTGTTGGTGCAATTACATACCTCCTAGGGGTTTGTTGCACCCCATCGTTACTACCCAGGAACAAAGGTAGAGTAATGCAATGACATCTCTCAGTCACTTGAAAAACAAAAATGAGAAAAAAAGGAAAAAAGAAAAAGAATATATATATATATTTATATATGCTAGAAATGTTGAATTGGTTCAAGGAGATTAAGGTTCAATGCTTAATGTTTTCATTAATGAAGTTGCAGTTTTAATTGTTCATGATTATAAATTGTCGGCGCATCATTCTATTATATAAATACAATTTATACATTAGGACTTTAGAGAATTCAAGTTATGTGAAAAATGATTGCGGTGACATTTCTACTTGTGACTTTGTTAATTTTTGTTTACTTGAGGAAAAGTAAAAACTCAAGTTTGGGGATGTGATGGTATTGCAAATGACATATATTTTCTCCCTAAATTAGTGTTTTAATTGTCTCTATTGTACCTCATTTAGCATGCATATTAAGCATTTGATACTTAATTTTTATATTTTTCAACTCATTGCTATTTAGTTTAAATTCTTGTTGTTTTTCATCTATTTTTGTACAAATGTTGACGCAAGTACCAGATATATTGCACCTTAGAATTGTCAGCATAGGAACTCAGCCCAAAAGATTAATATCGGAAGAATGCAGCCACAAGATCAGCTTGGAATTGCGATAGATATGTCGCCGCATAGAACCTGAACCTTGAATGAGTAAAATCAAGTTGAATTTATATCTGGAAGCACTAGCGCAAGAACATCATAGATGTCGCAACAATTACGATCTCATATTATGCCCTGCAGTGCAATGACATCCTGCAGATCTCTGAAGAGAACATTAAATCTGCATGAGTGCACAGCTGTACTTTAACTAACTTTGACAGCTGTAAAATCTAGATCTGGATCTGGGAACGAAGGCTGAACTCTGCAACATTTTGAAGGCTATAAATAGAAGAAAAAAGAATGAAAAAAATCATTAAGAGCTAAGGGATTAAATTCTACAAATTCTGTGTGATTTTGAGATTTGAGTTGGGAATTGGGAAGTTGATGAAGCAAGTCTACAATAACTTTTGACAAGAGGTGCTATGCTGGGCAAGAGAAATGATTAAGGAGTAGTCTTAGTAATCTAGAGATAGTAAGCTTTGATTGTACTCTTTAATTTTTGTTTTGACGATGATGCATTCTAATGACATTAAATGAATATGAGAGTATCTTTTGGTGTTAGATTATCTTGACTCTTATTTAATTCAGCTTTTATGTTTATTCTTGGATCTAATCACTTTAAGCACGAGAGTGAAATTGCAGTCTGCCGACATCGAGAGATATGGTGACAATTTAGGTTAACAAGTAAGTTAGGTGAGAGCTGCTTGGGATTGGAAAGATTTCAGTCACTTATTCTTGGATGCGCAGTATTACTTACACCGAGAGGTGGAGTGATTGTGGGTATTTAAGTTTGCATTAAATATAGAGTTGTTATTGGCAAGAACTCAAGAGAGATTTATTGCTACAACAATTCATCTAAACTTTACCTTGTCGACGCATTCAGTAGTGCAACTTTGCAGAATCAGTGAACCATTCCTACCCTTTTTCATTTGATCAATTTTACATTTCATGCATTTAAATATTCAGCACTCAACACTCAACACATTTGATTTACTTTCAGTACATTGACATTTAACCTCTGACATTTAATTATGATTGTATTGACAATATTAACTATTTTAGTGTGTAGATCTAACATAATTGCACTGACATCCTTACTCAGATTTTACTCATTTTCAATATTAATTGCTCCGACAATTAACACCAAGAACCCATTTCCTCATGGGATCAATATACGATAGAATTGTCTATCAACTATACTTGCATCAACGTGTGTACGCTTGCACAATTGTTGTGACATTTCAGACGCGATCAATTGCCCAAGTCGTGGCATGTGCAGAGGGACTAACATTGCTTCCCACCAAATAAATATGGTTTCCCCATTTGGCAGTACCACTGTTTATACTCTAACGATGGCTACAAATCAAAATAAAGATCTATTTAAAGTTTAGATCTCCACTCTATCCAGTTGTCCCACACTACAATATATTTTTTATGCACTATCCCCCAATTTCAATCCTTGTTTCCCCTATTATCAATACGGTGGATCTTCCACAATTTTATTAAGGGTGCTGGGATGTACTGCATGCACCCGAATGGTCATAATACTCTATCTTGTGATACCACTCCACTATATGGAAATTGATAATGGGTGCATTAACTGCACCACAAGTGCGAGTGGATGTGAGCAGAAGCGAGAATAACAATGACAATGTCTGAGACGAAATAAGGCATCCAGATGAACTGCAAATTTAAATAACATGGTTATAGTAACACGACTAAATTAAGATGAATAAAGTAAATGAATGTTACGAATAACTTACCTTCTCCCTGGCATGTGTCTCAATCATCTGACGGTATATCGGAACCGTGTATGACCTCTTGATACCCGAATTCCCACACCATCTACAAAAAAATTGTTAAAACAAACACAAAAAATGTCAAATGATTGTTATAATGCTTAGATTTTATCACCTATTCAAGAGTGGAAAAAAGTATGCTTTGTGACTTACTGATGCCAGGAAAGGCATCCGGTAAAGGGCTGAATATTGCAACAATATAAGGCAGCCACCTATGTCCACGACAAAAGGCTTTGTCGCTCGAAAAAACTCGCAATACAACATCGCTAGTACTGCCGAACCCCAACTATACGAACCTGCATTATGAAATTCATTTCAGAGGGAAAGTACATCAGGTGGACCTTGTTGTTGTTTGCGTTCGGCATGAATACACCCCCTATAATGAACCTTTCGCTTTGTGGTAGTACTCGATAAATGCTCAAAATTAACCCTCATTCATGAAAACATCAAACCCATAAATTTTGAATTAGCATCACCGGGCGAGACTCCCAATAATCTATAAATAAAGGGTGGTCAGATCAGATATCGTACTTACGTCTGTAACGTCACTCCTATCAATTAGGAGCCCAAGTTGCAGTGCAACATCCTCTAAAGGGATGATGTACTCCTCACACAGAAAATGAAATGTGTGGGTCTTCGGCCTCCACCAATCGACCAAAGCGGATATTAAGTCGTACCGTAAATCAAATGTCTGGATCAATGTAGCTGATCCAAATCTCGCTAACTCCAAGTATGGCATGAGGCGATCATTTGACGGATAGCTTACACTATTCACACGACCCCTTAAAGCACGATATGAGTCCTGACAATATTAAATTATTAAAATAGTTTATACAACCTAGTTTAATTTCGTAAATGATGTGGAACTTTTTATAACGTAACAAATAAAAAATTTATTAGCTCATTATTAACCGTTTTTTATATGTGATCATCATCTTTAATCAAAGAACCCATTTTGATATTTGCAATCTAAAAAAAATTGAGTTCAATTAGCTTACTGCAAAAAACACATTTTGGTAGGTAATAATTTCTATTAGGAGAAGCAATATTATAATACAGAAATGGTACACCCTAACCATTTTTTTCCATACTATTTCGGTATATGATAAACGTTTTTATACTAGTTAAGTAAAAAAATAAAAAAACAAATATCTCATAAACTCCAACTCAATGGTCCTATCTTTTACCTACATACTGCATATTGGAACCAAAAACAACAGAAACATTTCTTACCTAACTAATAATAATAAAAACATAACAAAAAATACCTTACAAACACAATGGTCCTATCTTTAATGTTGTTATTGGAATATAAAAAAAACATAAAAAAACATACGAATCAAAAAATAAAACAAAAACATACCTACACACTTCCTTTCAAAAAACCTTCTTTTCTTACCTAAATTAATTAGAATTTAAATGAATCAGAAACATTTCTAAAATAAATAAATAAACAACAAAAAAATAAAGTTTATAACCTAAAAATAAAATGAACACTTAACTAAAAACCTTTTGTTCTTCTTTTACTTGTGAAGGGGGTTAACAAGCTTATTTTATGGTAGAGAATTTTCCACCGATGAGTGCTAGTGGTAGGGTATGTAAAAAAGTTCGGCGACATGAAGATTAATCCTCTGATGAGGGTAGAGCTACTATGGTGATGGAAGGAGGATCCTCTAAGCCAGCATCTTTCCATGATGCTGTTTTAAATAATAATTCTGCTTCTTGTGATATGGATGATGGATGGGAGATGAAGGATGACGAGCTGGAAAAGGATGATGTGAGAAAGGAGATTGTTGATAGGGTGCCAACAATCGATTTCTCGGATAGAGTATATGGGTTAATTGATGAAAGTATGTCCAAAACGTTAGTTGTCAAACTGCTTAGGAGAAGGATTGGATACAATGCTTTGTGGAACAAACTGTGTGCTATGTGGAAACCCTTAAAACGATTTTAGTTAATGGATATTGATAATGGCTATTACCTGGCCAAGTTCGAGTCAAAAAATGATTATGCTAATGTGATTACGAAAGGACCTTAGGTCATTTTCGGCCATTATCTTACTGTGCAACCTTGGTCGAGTTACTTTTCGATGCTTGAGGAATTTCCTTAGATTGTGGTGGCATGGATATGTATACTAGGTTTGTCAGAGGCTTTTACAAACGAAGTCTTCTCATGGAAATTGGCAATTTGGTTGGAAAGGTTGTGAAAGTATATTTGTAGACTGATAAAGAAGCTCGGGGCCAGTTTGCCCGATTTGCTGTGCAGATTAATCTTTCGGCTCCTTTAGTGTCAAGAATTCAAATTTCTAATAGGCTTCATCGAGTTTAGTACGAGTCACTTCCATTAATTTGCTTTAATTATGGATGTTTTGGCCACTTGAAAGGAGCTTGCTCCCATACTATGGATAATGAGGTTGTGCCTGATGAAGGGAAAGTCATGGCTGGTACGGAGACTACAAGGCTACGCAAGGTTCAGGAGAGGATGGAGAAAGAAAGTTTTGGAGAATGGATGGTAGTGGAAAGGAAGCAACGACGGCTAAGAAGAAATGATCAACTCCAATCGATGCGTAGTTTTGGGAATAATTGGGAATGATCCCGTTTGAATATTCTTTCTAAAATGGGAGTTAATGAGGGGAAAATTAAGGAGCAATCTACGGGTCCCTTTTAATTTGGTGACCAATTGAATGAGAATTTGGCGTTTGACTTTCCTAAGTCAAATAATGAAGGAAATTATTTGGCTGGCAGCTTTGACCGATCGAATGTAGCTAATACTAGCAAACTACAATCAATTTCTAAGTCCAGGAAATCTAAATAGGCTTGTAATGGATCCAGAGGGGTGGTTTGGGGCTTTCGAAAAGATGGGTTGGGAGCAGGCTTGGGGGTTGAAGCTAATGGGTTTAAGGTTAGATTACAGGCTAAGAATTCTGTTGGATTGAAGGGGCAGAGTAGGTTGGATTCGACTAGACATTTAGTGGTCCGTTAGGATAAGAACATTGACCCAAACTTGGTGTTGGATTAGTAGAATATCTTAGGGAACATTTTGGGTTTTATGAATTTGGTAAAACCAAGTGACTTTCCTTCAAGTATTAACAACAAATTGCTTAAGGAGAATTTGCATGGTGGAAATAAGATTGGAGAGGGCCGGGATAAGGTGACATGATACCGGTTGATCTAGCTATTAACAAAATGATTGAAAATCTTGGAGTAGAGGTTCGTAATTCGGGCAATCTGCGTGGTGTTTCTTTTATTTTTCTAAAAGGACATGTAAAAGATCCTGGAAGCATGGAGCCTGTGCTTGAAAACAGTGTAAAGGGGCAGTAAATTTGAATTTTCACAGGATATTGAAGGAGTATTTACGTGATTTTGATCTTGAAATGATAGTTCTTGTGGAGACTATAGTAAGTGGGGCTCAAGCAGATGACGTTGTCCGAAAAGTTAGTTTTCCAAATTCCCATAGAATAGAAGCCAAAGGATTCTCAAGGGAATTTGGGTTTTTTGGAAGGACGGCATGGAGGTGGCGGTTGAGTTTAATAAATTTCAATTTGTTCATTTAAGAGTAAAATTTCCTAATCTTACTAACTGGATTTTTTTCTCTGGGATTTACGGTAGCCCAAATGGGGCTAAAAGAAGAGAGTTGTGGTCAAGTCTTGGAAGTATTGCTCATAGCATGAGAGGGCCTTGGTTATTGCTAGGGGATTTCAACGCCATGTTAAGCAAAGATGATAAACAAGGGGGATCGAAGCGTGGGAGTTGTTCTTATTGTCTGTTCCAGAATTTTTATGCTCAATTTTGTTTGAAGGATATGGGATTCCATGGTCTTCGATTTACTTGGAGCTGAGAGTCTTTATTTGAGCGATTGGATCGTGCATTATGCAACTTTGATTGGGATATATTGGCTCCTTCAACGGTGGTGCATCGTTTACATAAACTAAAATCGTACCATCGCCTTTTGGCTATTTGTTTTGGTAAGGATTTTCTTTCTAAGACTCCTCGTCCCTTTTGGTGTTTTAGTGGATGGTTGGCTCATAATGATTTTGGGAATTTGGTTTTTTATAATTAGCAATATAATGGATCTTGGGAAAATACTATTCGGGGATTTGTATCTGTTACTAAGAAACGGAACGTTGATGTGTTTGGGCATATCCTGCAGAAGACACGCACTCTTTTGGCTCGTATTAAGGGTAGTCAAAGGTGTCTTGAAAAATACCGCTCTTAACGACTCATTGATTTAGAGAAGGATCTTCAAGTTGAGCTGAAGGGTCTTTTGGATAATGAAGAGCTATTATGGAAGCAAAAATCTCGAAAGGACTGGTTGGCAATGGGTAATCGGAATACTCGTTACTTTCATAGTCAAGTGATTAAGAGAAGGAAAATAGATAAGATACAAGCCTTGAAGTTGGACAATGGAACATGGTGTTATGATGAAGACAAAGTCAAAGCTGAAGTTGTCAATTTTTTTCAAAATTTATATACTGATTCTGGTATGCTATGGAGGAATTTTCGATTAGAGATGGTTTCCTTATGATAGATCCTAATGTGATGGTTTTAATAAATATGCAAGTTTCCACTCAAGAGGTTTATGATGCTTTATTTGAGATGGCCCTACTAAGGCTCCAGGAATTGATGGGTTGCACGCCTAATTTTATCAATCTCAGTGAAGTGTAATTGTTGATTCTTTGGTTTCTATGGTGCAGAAAGGGTTTGATAATGGCGAGGTGGAAGTTTTTTTGAATAAGACACTTCTAGTCTTGATTCCTAAGGTCCGAAGATAATTTCATAATTCCGTCCTATTAGCCTATGTACGGTCCCTTACAAATTGCTTACAAAGGTGATTGTGAATTGGCTCAAACCTGTAACGCCTAATCTTGTGGCAAAAAATCAAACGAGTTTTGTAGGTGGTCGTCACATTATGGATAATGTTGTTTTTACTCAGAATGTGATGCATTCGATGCATATCAAGAAAGGTAGGAAGGGATGGATAGCGATAAAGATCGACTTGGAGAAGGCTTATGACAGGTTAAGGTGGGGTTTTATTGAGGATACTCTTGTACAAGCTCAGTTGCCGCATAATCTGATGCGACTTATTCTTAAATGTGTTTTGACTCCAACTATGTAGGTTTTTTGGAATGGGGGGTTTACAGATGAGTTCAGTCCTTCTCGAGGGGTAAGACAAGGGGACCTGATGCCGCCATATCTATTTGTTCTAATAAAGGAAAGACATGCAATTTGGTGAGCTATTTCGGGAAATCGATGGGCACCTATTCATTTGGGAAGGGGAGGGCCTCTTTTATCATATGTATTTATTGCTGATGATTTGATGTTGTTTGGGGAAGCGTCCTTGGAGAATACAGTGACTATGAAAATATTCTTGATGAATTTTGTCGTTCCTCGAGGCATAAAGTGAATCTTAGCAAATCTTTATTATGTTTCTCTAAAAATACGAGTGATGCCATGAGGTGGAATATTGGTAATGTTTTGAACTTCAATCAGACTGAGGATTTGGGAGCTTATCTCGAGATTCCTTTATTCAATTCCAGAGCTAGGAATAGTAAGTTTCAATTTATTATTGATAAAGTTCAAGCTAAATTGAATGGTTATGATGCGAAATTGCTTTCATTGGCGGGAAGAGCTTTGCTAGCTAAGTCGGTGTTGCTAGCTATCCTTGGATATTTTATGCAAACGAACATGATTCTGTGGGCGTTTATGAGAAAATTGAACAGCTTGTCCACCAATTTATTTGGGGTCGACTAAGGAGGTTAGTAAGATAACTTTAGTTAATTGGGATACATGTTGTCAACCTCAATCCAACGGGGGTTTGGGTTTGAGAAGACTAATTCCTTAAAACAAAGCTTTTTTGATGAAGTTGGCATTTTAGTTGGTGACAACATGTGATGCTCTTTGGGTTCGTGTATTATGATCCAAATATAAGATGGTTGAGGTTGTTCGAGTTCTATTGAAAGGTCGATTTGTTCATCTTCTTTGTGATAATATATATTGGAGTATTGGGAATGGGTAGAATGTTCGTTTCTTTAAGGACGTGTGGATACCTCAATTGGGACCATTACAAGATTATATTCTGCCTGGGAGTAGGCCACCGATGGATGCTAATGTCTCTAATCTGCTTAGCAGTTCTGGTGATTGGAATTGGAAATTACTCCGATTGTATTTTCCAAGGAATATCTTGGATTATATTAGAGCTTCTACTCCCCCTTGTGCGAATTTTGGTACTGATATGTGCTGTTGGAAGTTTAACTCGAATGGGAAATTTACTGTACAATTAGCTTATAGGAATATTTCTTAAGAAAGGTTACCAAATGACAGTGATAGTTGGGAGCTGATATGGAAGAATCCTTTGCCTCCAAGAATTAAGCACTTTCTCTGGCTCATGAAAAGACAATGGTTGCTTACTAATTATGAAAGATCAAAAAGTGTTTGACGGATAATCCTAGCTGCTTGTTATGTGGTAATACTCAGGAGTTAGTACTGCATGTTTTATGGGACTGCAACACCGCTAAGGAAGTTTTGATTAAGACCCTTTCTTTCGATTCTGTTAGCTCTTTCTTTAATGCAAGGTTTGAAGAGTGGTTGCATGGGAGTTTAAAAGGTCGTTTTAAGTTAGGGTTTTCTGACTCAAGTAGCCCAGTCTTGTTTGCTGTCCAATGTTGGCTTCTTTGGAAAAATAGAAATAAGCTTATTTTCGAATAGGTTGGCAGTGGAAGAATTCATATATGCAGCAATGTGTAAGACTCGTAACATTGTGGCTGCAGGGTTGTTTCTCCTCCAATTCATCAATCGAAGAAAGTGGTGTGGTCTCCTCCAGAGCATAGATGGATTAAAGTGAACACTGATGGTACGACGGGCAAAGTTGAAGATTGGAATGTTATGGGTGGAGTGTTATGTGATTTTAATGGTCGTTGGATTGTTGGCTTCTAAAAATTTATAGGACGTGGGATGGTCTTGAACTCAGAACTTTGGGTGATTCTTCTAGGCTTACAGGTAGCCAGGGATCGAGGGTTTCCTAGAGTAATTATAGAAAGTGATTGTAAGGTGGCAGTGGACTTAATCCTTGAGAGCTTAGATGGTGGTCCTTCACTGGAAATTGTAAGGCAAATCAAGGAGGTAATCAAGAATTTTGTGCAGGTCAAATTTTAGTTTATTGGCAGGGAAGGAAATAAACTTGCTGACTGGCTGGCAAAGTCTTGCAAGGCTGATGCGATCGACATCCAAATCTTGGAGGTTCCTAGCTTACACATTCAGACATTGCTGGAAATGATGTTTCTTGTATCCAAATTGGTTAATTATTAGCTTGTAAGGTTTTTAAAGTCTCTTTATTTACCAAAAAAAAACACTTAATTAAACAAATAATGTATAAATAATAAAAAATACATTTTCTATTTTTTTAAACTTTCTTTTTCTTTCTAAACCCTAAAAAATCCCTTAATTATTTTTTCCAAACAAACCCTAAATAAATCTCTTTTTTTTTTTAAACCTCAAATTTCTTAAACCCTAAACTAATCCAAAACAAAGCCCATAAATCCCTTTCTCCTTCCCCTCCTTTCCCTTCTCTTCTATCTTCCCCTCCCTTTTTTTTTTCTTTCGTCCGAACTTCACTTCTCTCTATTCTGTTAATTTTTTCAATTTTGGGGGACCATTATAAGGTCCCCATTAAAGTCATTCATAAGACCTTTGAAGGGTCTCCACCCATCGCGCAGGCAGGTAAGCAAGAATAGGGGCGCATGCAGGCTACGTTAGGCGTAGGGAGCGAGGGCGTAGGCTATGTTTGAGGTAGCTTTTGGGTGTCACCTGTTAGGTAGGCACCACCATCCGGGTATACTTCTTGGATTATACTAAACTCATATTTTAATTTTTATACTAAACTCGTAACATTTGGGAGCCGCTTATTAAGAGGGCTTTACCCTTAAAATATTCTAATTTTTTTGTCTTTGCTAGATGTTAGATTTTAGGGGTGGTCCGCCACTTGGACAACCTCCACCACCCGAAACACCCCATTCTCTTAAATAATTAGGGCGGAATACTATTTTCGAATATATTACTTTATTTTGTATTATTGAGATAAAAACCGTAAATATTTAAAAATTATGACAAAATAAGCATGGAAAGGTTAAGGGGCCAGAAGTGAAAATTTACCATTTTAAGAAAATGGGTGAAAGTTTAATAAAACTTTTTAATGAATTTGAAATGGAGACATATTGATATATAAAGTTGGAAAATCAAAATGTGGACTAAATCGAATAAAGTGGAAAAATACCGAGACTAAAGTGTAATTTTCTAAATTATGGGTGAAGGACCTAAATGTAAATTTTCCATTATTAAATGATATTTGGAGACATAATCATGAGGTTAGAATATCTAAGTGATGAAGTATAAAGAAAAAGGGGGAATTTATGGAAATAAGGCTTGAATTGTGGTGGAATTTGATTGGTTGATAGCAAAAGGACTAAATTTGTAATAAAATAAAAATATAGATTTTGTAACAGCCCATTTCCAGTGGTGTCGAAAATAGTGGTTTCAGGGACCACAAACCCGATGAGTAAGTCCATATTAATTATCATTTAATTCGTGTAAGTCAATTATAATTGATATTGAGTTTTGACTCGGTAAATTTAAGTTAATTGAATAAATAATAAAGTATAAGATTTTGGAAAATAGGGTATCAAGATCTCATTTTTATAAATCGAGCCCATAAATATTTTTTTTAAGATTTACGGAATGATTATATAGGTGTATTGAAATGTGGTTAAGAAATTTTAACGTTTAAGTAGTTAATTAAGTAAAAAGGACTAAATCGTAAAAGTTGGAAGAGTTAATTTCCATTAGTTAATTGATTAATTTAAGAAAGTTACAAGGGTTTATGTGGAAAATATACCATAACTAAATGGCATATACGGTTAGTGCTTGTTGTTGACTAAAATTATGTGTTTTAATTCAATAAAAATTAAAAGAAAAGTTAAGATAAAATAAAATTAAATAAAATAAACAAACATATCATTTTATTTTTTTATGCTCATCTTCTCTAAACTGAAAGAACACCATTATTGACACCAAGGAGGTTCGGCCAAGTTCTCTCCCATGCATGTGTGAGATTTTGAGGTTCGTTTTTAGTGATTTTTATGTTTTTGTGAATGTTTTAGATTAATCTAGCAAATTCGGGGTCAACTTGTAAAACTGTTAAAAGTTTAAGGACTTGTCATGAATGAGTTTGAGATGTTTTTTATTTTAATTGATAGATTAATAAAGATGGCATTTAGATATACATATTTTGTTAAGTGATTTTTGATGATTTTAATGTTTAGGGATTAAATTGTTGAAATAGTAACATTCAATGTAAATTGTGTGAAATGAGGAAAAATATGGGCTGTTATAAGACTAAGGGAAAATCAGTTAGCATGAATTTTAATTAAAATTTGTTAAATTGCAAGTTTTGGACTTAGGGACTAAATTCCATAAAGGAACATTGAGGGTAATTTTGTAAATCCCCATTGATAAGGGTTATAAGTTGAATTAATTATATTAAGTTATTTGAATGGTTTAATTGAATAAAAGTTATTATTTAGATAAAGAAATGAACTAAACTGATCTAAACTGAGGAAAAGCTAATATTTCGGATTAGTCGTTGGCTTCATTTTTACAACTATTTTTGTCGAGGTAAGTTCGTAGTCCTTGAACTCAAACTCTATTTATTTATTTTAATTTATTTATTTGTTACATTTGAATGGAGAATTATGGAAATGTATATTTATATATGATCATGGAAGAGATCAAAGATTTACTTATAGTTAATTGTTGCAAATGATTGAATCATGAAACAAGGAATTGTGGATTTTGTAATTACGTTTGTGATCATCGGTTTATCCAACTAGCGCTAGGTGCAAATCTTTGTTGATTAATCTGACTAGTGTTGGGCACACATTTAATACCGTTGGTTTATCCGATTAGTGCTAGGCGCAAATCTTTATCGGTTTATCAGACTAGTACTGGGCACACATTTAATATCGTCGGTTTATCCGACTAGCGTTGGGTGCAAAACATTACTACGATATAACCATTAGGCATTAGGTGCCAATAATGGTATGAATTTTGATTAAGTAAAATTGATTGATTGAATAAGATTGGAAAAAGAGTTAAAATGGGAAGAATTGAGAATTGATAAATATATTCTTGTAATATAGTATATGGTAATGAACATTAGATGTGTTTAAATGCTAAAGTATATTTATGGTGTTAGTAGGTGAAAGATGTTACAATGAACACTTGTTTATATGTGTGGATAACCACATTATGAAATTTAGATCAAATTAATTTTAAGTTCTTTAGGAACGGGTTATCATGGTATGTTTAGATATGTGAGCAAAAGCTAATGTGGTTTGTGAATTTGTGTTTGGTTATAAGAAATTATAAATTATATCTTTGAATTGGATTTATGTATAATGATAGGTTTGTGTATACATGTATATGTATGGAAGCATGGATTGCATTAGTTTGAGCCATTGTGTATATTGGGTTATATGAGATGAATGTTTTGATTAGTGTAGTTTACTAATGACTATGAATGCCTTGGTGTAATTATATGTTTCATATGTCTATAAATATGTTATCTAGTTATGTTTAAGGTGTATTTAGAGAATTAAATGGTTATATGAGTATTTTCTGAGTATTCGAGGTTGTTTCATTTGGTTTAACGGGTAAATAAAGCTTTAAAGGGTATATGAATACATGAAAAGAATTATGGCTTTTAAGTAATGTTATGGATTATGATGAAATGTGAAATTAAAAGGAAAATATGGGTTAGTATATTTGTACGAGTGATGAATTTTGAATTTGAAATGTTAGATATGTGTTACACCATGTTTTGATTGGAATTATATATGCAATGTTACACCAACTAACCTTGTGAAGTGGTGTGTAGAGGAAAGGAAAGTTGGCTTATGATATAATGAAATTATTATTGGTTGTTTAAATTAAAATGTTTGATAAGTTAAGTTTCCATTACTCGAGCTTACTAAGTATTATTACTTACGTTAGTTGTTTTCTTTTCATGTAGATCATCGGAAAGCTCGACCGGTTGGAATTTTGTCGAAGCACCTTCACACTATACATTCGTCATAGTGGTAGTTTTGGTTGATTTGGTTAACGGTTATAAATGGCATGTAATAGGAGTTTATTTATGCTATTTGTCAACGTGATGTGATTTTAAGTTTATTTACATATATGCCTTGAGGTTGGTTTGTTTTGAGTTCACGCCAAGCTTATATGTGCCTTAATGCCCTTGGTTGGTGAATTGCAAAAGAAAGTGAAAATATATGCTATGTGGCATTTATGTATGCTTATATAGAAGTAGGAAGGATATAGTTTAAAGGAATGCTTTGAAATGTTTATTTCGTATATATGATATATGCTTAAGGAATGAACCTAAAATGTTGAATTGAGTCAAGTTAAGGTGTTAAATTATGGTGTCAATCGAAGATATATTGGTTAGGCACCTAAGTTGGTTGATGTTAATGTATTTTTGGTATGTTTTAAGGTGTTTTGACCTTGTGAATATGTTTGGAAATGGTTTGGGTTGTTATGCAAGAAAAAGATGATGGTTTCACTTGTTTTAGTAGCAATTTATGCTACACAGGATTTGGGACACGAGTTGTCACACGATCGTGTGCCACACACAGCAACCCCACACAATCGTGTGTCGTTATTGTTTTAGGTGCAGGTATCACACAGTTTGAGACACGGATGTGTGTCTCAAGTCAGTATGTAACATGGTCTAGCACGCGGCCTACAACACGGTTGTATGACCCAATTTCGAATACTCACATGGGTTAGGACACGACCGTGTGTCCAGACTTCGAATGTTCACACAGTCAAGGCTATGCCACACGACCGTGTGATACATGTATGTTTCAAAATTTTCCAAACTTTTATGTTTTATTTCAAAAAGATCCCTGAATGTTCTCAAGCTATTTTTAGGGGCCCATAAGCTCGATTTAAGGCTTGTAAGTGTAAATTTAGCTATATTTAAATCTTGTTATTAAATGTTATCAGCTAAATTGTATGAATGTTTCTATTTTACATGAAATGTTCTAGTTTGTATGGTAATGCTCCGTAACTCTAATTTGGTGATGGAAATGAGTTATGAGTGTTACAAATTTCTAGAGGGGACAAAGGTGGGACGATAACAACTAAATAGAAACAAAAATAAAAGGGAGTGAATAAAAAGAAAGAAAGAAAAGAAGTTAATATGATGAATGAAGTTTAAAAGTTATGTGACTAAATAAAGTTATTGAAAGATTTAAGTTTAAATAAAAGAAAGTCATGAATGTCAAGAGTTACAAGTAAGTATGGTATTTCAATATGTTTATGAAAAAATATATGATTATGATTATTGAGTATGTATAATGAAATGAGAAGAACTTACTTGAGTATGTATAATGAAATGAGAAGAACTTACTTAACCAAATCATGGAAAAGAAATGTTTAACTAAACAGTTTATGGACAACAGTGGTAGTACAATTTTGAAAATTCACCAAAAATGTAGAAATCGAGTTGGAGGTTGAGTCAAATATGAAATTAAAGTTTATTGAGTATTGTTTTCCATAAAA
Organism: Kokia cookei; assembly: GCA_039519145.1. Classification (NCBI taxonomy): domain Eukaryota; kingdom Viridiplantae; phylum Streptophyta; class Magnoliopsida; order Malvales; family Malvaceae; genus Kokia; species Kokia cookei. Next base: position 26,930,685 of record CM076901.1, read on the forward strand.
GAAATGATGTAATCAGTGAAATTGTGGATTATGAGATATAATATTTTTTATGATACAAGGTTAGTATAATTTCAGATTCACTTAGGATAATTTTAGATTCACTATTGGGGATTGACCCGTATAAACAACAAAGTAGTAAAAGTAGAGAAGAAATATCACAAATATTTTACATGGAAAACCCTCAAAGATGAAAAAGACCACGGGCAAAGGAGGCTTCAACTTTCTAGTAAATGAATAAACAAACGAGAGTACAATATGGAGAAAATTAACCTAAATGTACTAAACGTACATTACCCAAAACCTCGAATACAAAGCGCAAAATCCCAAAGAGTAAAATAGTTAAAAAAACCCTAAATCTCATAGGGCACTCACAAAAAGGGTATAAAATACTCTCTATAATTACCATGAAACTCAAACCAAAACTCATATACGGCTGCATCTTGTCACTCTCAAAGAAAATCCCTTTTTCTGATTAACATCTCTGACCGCCTCCGAACGTACTACCATTCAGCGTGTATTTTTGGGATTTCGCAAGTATACGTGTCAAGTTTTAATATAGTTACAACAAAGTAATGAGTACCCCATGGATCGTACCCAAGGGAGGCAAAGCGATAATGATTTTAACTTTTGCAAAGAAAAGAAGAAATCAGTAATCTTTTTACAATATGAAAGAAAAAAAAGGTTTTGGAGTTTAAATTAAATAACATAAAATTAAAGGGAAAATAAAACAAAGAGATAAGAGATAAGAAAACTTGATAAACAAATTTTATGGGGTATTATCTCACTTCAGTATGAATTCTTCAATCGTGGATTTTAGGGTTTTCATTAATCAACTAGTCACTACCATAGAAGGATCTTTCGATCTTCCAATAACATAACGAGTCAACAAAGACTACTTATTTTTTGACCTCACAGTCTAGATTGGTTTTGGGTAAAGGTGTTCACGAATGGGCAATACAAATTTTGGGTTAATTCCCACCTAAATAACTTACTGGTGTTGTTAGGACTAGGGTTTGTTTCACATTCTTCCTTTTCCAAACAATTGATCCACTGAAAGTCTCTTTATATAATAATCAAATAATCATACTTTCTCTCTCGAATTCCCTACAACGAGATTAGTTCCTCATGGTTTTGTTGAACATCATAAATTCAATAATATAAGTAAACATGAAAATTAAGATTGAAATATGATTGAAAGAAACTAAGAATTTGTATAGCAGTCTGTTGGGACGAATCCACAATCGTTTATGCACAAGTTACAAATCTCGTTTCCCTACAAAATAGAAATGAAAATAACAAAGGAAATGAAAAACAATTAAAAGCCTAAATTACAAAGAGAAATTAAAACTAAGAAAAAAAGGTTTGTAAACCTAAGTGCTAAAGGGGGCTATTTATAGCATTTGGACGACCGTTTTCATTAGGTCTAGCTCAGCTTCTATTCTCCATGTTTAGGTTGTGTTGTAAAGACCAAAATGCCCTTCACTTAGTGTTGTATCGCATTTAGGATTCGATGTCACGACACAGAGGAGCCATGTCACGACGTAGAAGACAGTCTACTCGTTAGTGTGTTTTTCAGGTGTTATCACAACACACTATGCTCGTGTCGCGACATAGAAGACATCTTCAGAATTCTGCGGATTTGGTCCTTGTGTTGTGACATAGATCATTATGTATCATGACATAGTGATCAGCTTCGTTATTGTTCATCTTCTAAGAGCCTCCTGCACACTCACAAAGTTTGTTAGCCAACCATTAGGCCTCACCCGACTCTAAAGTCTATAAAAACACTTTTTTACACATTTTATTCAACATATGAAAAACTAAACTAAATTCTAAGCAAACCTAAGGAAAATGCTTAATTTCAAGCTCCTAAAGTGCAAAAACTATTCTAATCTGCTAGGTCGAATTACAACAGATCAAACTCCCCCACAGTTAAGTCATTGCTTGTCGTCAAGCAAACAAAAAATAAAAGAAAACATAAAAGCTTGAGAGTATATCATACAAGGATTGAGTTCACAACATTTGCATTAGGCGTTATATATCCTTAAATAATTTCAACATGATGAGCAAGTAATCTTACCACTTTTTAGTAAAAAAATCTAAGTTTAGTAAGTTACAAAAGATACAAATATAAAGATTTTATTGGTATAATTTCATCAATGACTAATTCAAATACTTTAATTATCCTAGTACAATATAAATAGCTATAATGGAACTGTGTAATGCCATATTCATTCATGCATAGGACTATTTAGTTCACATTGGTCTTTTTGGCTTATAACATTCTGAGGACAAGGACAAGTATGAAGGTCAAAAGAATAGTGCGCAAAAAAAGTTACAAACATGAAAATAGTTTGGCACATTGTATTGTTCCCTATTCTTCCCTTTTTAGTATCCCATTCCCTCTCACTGCCTTATTTCTCCTTCTCTCTCCTTCCTTTTCTCTCCTTTTTAAGAAATCTTAATATGGTCTAATCCCTTTTGCTAGCCTACGAGTCCTTTATATTCTTGAACAAGTTTTTCTTTTTGGCTTGTTGTGACTTTGTCACTTTTCATAAATTTTTCACTCAAGATTTTTTCTTTTGTTTATTTCAACTCGCCTTTTCTTTTCTTTTGGATTTTTCTTGCTTCATATTTCTGGCTATTCTAAAGTTCGTATGCCATATTGATTCTCCTATTTCACTCTACTTTTACAAATTTCACCTTGACTTACTGTCAATACATATGACCATACGTTTATAAACATGCAAATTCAAACCACAGAAAAAGAGTAAACACAAATTGAATTTTCTAGTCTTTATGGTTTGTAATATGGTTCATCAAGAAGAGTCAATGACTCGAATATGGGTACTAAATGGAAAAATTAGAATAACGTTTCTTTTTGGCTCTTAGTGCATCTAAGCAGCTCCTTAGGTCATCCCTAAACATCTCAATATGCAAAACGTCAATTTCATCACACAACTCCAAAATTACCATTTATCATAAATATATCATGCTTGTTTCCTCATATTTAGTCATGTGATTTGGTACAAATAAGATCTCTTTACCTATATTTAGTGTAACCGATAAATCTTAGTAGTTTCATGCCTAAAAATTTAAAAACTACTCATCATCATGCCAAATTTATTCAAAAGATACAATCAACCTATTGTACATGCTCCTAACCAATCACTTGTATTTCTACAAGCTCAAGCACATGAAAAAAAAACAAAAATAACAAAAAGCAAAGCAAAAATTTCTATGTTACCCCCCACACTTTAGAAAACACATTGTCCTCAATGTGTAAGTAAGGAACGAAGTTACTACATAAAAGTTAGAAATACATATGCAAAAATAAATCTAATTCCACTCCTACTCTTACTAATAAATAAGTCTTCAAGAAAAAAACAAAATCATCCTAATTACAAGTCTTTTAAAAATAAAGTCTTAGAGAAAAAAACTAATTAATCTTCCTCCATCTCATCCTCTTCGTCTTCATTCTCCTCTCCACTCTTAGTCTCCTCCTTCCTCTCGGTTGGCCCAAACATATCTAGTGTCTAGTTAGGGACCTGAATGTTGTGTTGTCAAGCATATTCTTGAAACAATCGTCCCGATTCCTGCATCTATTGTATCATCCAATCTAGTTTTGGATGACTTCCCTCACCAAGTTCTTCTTGTTAGGTTGTCACCAACCTTTGTGATGAAGTCGGTGTGGCCGTCATCTCCCTTTGTCTCTTCTTCCCTTCTTTAATTTGCTTAAGAGAGTATCACCAATGATGCTCCTTGACGACTTCGAGGACTGTTCAGTGGATGTCATGGGCACACTTACCCTTTTTCACAAAGCCATAATTAGGTGGGAAAGAACACTCCTACTCTTTGGCTTCCTACACACCTACCCATGTTGTGGTGGATTCATTTACCTATACAAACCTACTTTTTCTATAACTTGCAAACAATAATACCGCTTGAAAGGTATTGACATTAGAAACAGTTAAGGTACGTATAATATGAGTGCATACAAATTGAATCCACATCTTTGCTTCAGGAAACATAATTACTTGATTAAACGACATAAGAATACTAGTGTCTGACTTAAATTTCCACACACCCTTCCCCTTAGTTAGATAGTTTATCACATTGTCCATATCTATGTCTTTAAAGTATTCCAAATCAGTTTGGCCTAAGAAATCATATTCATAGTATGAAGCATCGAAAAATTTACAAATTACCTTATGGTGAACTTGACACTAATTCCTTGTACCACTATCGTATCCCATGTAATCTCATCATTAGTTCTATATATATGATCTTTTAGTGAAGCATAGAATTTTTGAACTACTGGGACTACTGCTAGTTCTTTGATAATCGTCCAAAATCGTTCTCACCTATGGTATAAAACTAGTGGTCATATTTCCTTACATAGGACCATCAACGGATCAAATCCCCTTTCTTGAATAAATGCTTTCCCTTGAAGTTCATTGAAATATTTTTCAACATTTTCGTTTTCAAATCTTGAAGGGGTTGGACCCATTGACGGTTTCGATTCAATGGTTCACCTAATCTTCCTAGGAGGCACAAGAAATCGAGAATTTGTAAAGTTTAGGAACCGTTAACCTGAGTTGTTGTGATTCCTCTTGCACCCAATGTTCTTCCCTGCTTCATGAGATTAACCAAATCTGAATAGCAACAATGAGAGAAGGGATTTTAAGGTTTTAAAGAGTTAGTAAAGGTTAAGAGGTAATATAAAGTTAAAAATATGTTTTAGTATTTAAAACCATTGAAAACTAGGGTTTTTAAGTGTTAAATGTCAGTAAAAATAAGGGGTTACCCTCCGAGTTACGAGTTGGGTCAGGTTAACCCTGTAAAAATTACAGTCGATGTCGCAACACGGAGATGTTGGTGTTGTGACATTCCCTTCAGACTTGTTGTGTTGTGACATTGAAATCCTGTGTCACGACGTCTCTCTCAATTTCAAAGTTTTTCCAATCTGTCACCTTCGTCGCGACACAGAGAATCGATTGTCGCGACATCGTCATCAATTTTAACTTTTTCCAATATGCTACCTTTGTTGTAACATAGAAAATGGTGCATTGCGACGTTCCCCTATTTCCTATTAATTACTAAAAGAAAATTTGTTAGACTTATTTACAATAATATACAGAAGCGAAATGATAACATTCACCTTTACGTTTTACTACCATACTCATCTTATAGTCTTACCCTCATTTATTTGCTCCACGATTTCTCGACATTCGTCCACCTTCCTCATGTTGTTCCATCCTTCTTAACCTATCCCTTTCTTTAAACCGATTGATTCTTTTCTTGTCCATAAAAGGGTTTTTATTGTGTCTTTTATACTCTCCCATAACAAGTAGATTACATCTTTCTCTCCAATCCTCTTTTTCGTCCAACCTATCCCCACATTTGAAGGTCTTTATCTCACCATTGATTTTAATCGTCAAATAATTCGTATTTAGGTCAACGGTGGATTTGGATGTGGCTAGAAAAGGTCTTCCTAGCAAGTTTGATATATCACTATTTTCTTTAAAATCCAAAACCATGAAATATACAAGGATAATGAATCCTATCACTTGTAGTAACACATCCTCTAGGATTCCCTTAGGTTGCATAGACGATCTATCTTCTAATTGTAGAGTTACTTGTGTGTTCCTTAAATCTCCGAACCTAAGTTTCTTGAAAATTGAAAGCGGCATTAAATTAATACTAGCTCCAAGATCACACAAGGCTTTACTAAACTGAATATTCCCTATTTTCATAGGAATTTTAAAATTATCGAGATCCTTCAATTTTTGAGGAATTCGTTGAGAGATAATCACACTACAAGATGCATTGACTTCTACTTGTTCACCTACTCTGATTTTTCTACGCTTAGACATGATCTCCTTTAAAAATTTAGTGTACTTTGGGACTTTTTCTATCAACCCAATCAAAGATAAGTTAACATTTAAGGTTTTAAATATATTCAAAAAACTTACAAATTCGTCATCATCCTATTTTTTCTTCTCCTCTAATCTCTTGGGAAAAGCAATAGTTGTACCTTTATCTTCTTTAGGGATATCGTCCTCTTCCTTGATCTACGGAGGCTGAATCAAGCTCTAATACCAATTTATTGTGGATCGACCCGTATAAACAACAATATAATAAAATTGGATAATAACAAACACAAATATTTTACATAAAAAAAATCAAAGACGGAAAAACCACAGGCATAGAAGGCTTCAACTTTTCACTAAATGAGTAAACAAAAGAGAGCACAATATGAAGAAAATTAACCTAAAACCCTACATACAAAGTTCAAAATCCTAAAGAGAAAATTGATAAAAGAAACCCTAAATCTCATAGGACACTCACAAAATGGGTATAAAATACTCTTCATAGTCAGCGCGAAACTCTCACAAAAATTCATATGCGATTAAATCTTGTCTCCCTAAAAAAAATCTTTTTTCTAATTGGCATCATAAAACAAGGATATAAGACCCCTTTAAATAAGGTAAGATTAGAGTTTTAATCATACGAAAATATCCCTGGAATAATCAGAGTTTAATTGGTAAAAGATAGCAGAGTTTAACTGGGAGAAAAATACGAGGCACACCCCATATTCTTTTATTCTAACTTTGAAAAATCATTATAAATTGTAAATAATGTTTTGGAGTTTAAATTTATATGCCTAAAAACTTAATGAGCCTATTTTGAAGGGAAACAAAAGAAAACATAATACGAAACAAAGGTGAACAAGTTTTAGCAAACACTCTGGTCTTAGTTCTATTTGCCTTATACTTTGTTCCATCGCGAGTAGTTCCAACATTATTGCTCTGTCCTTCATAAAATGTTCGGTAGATCTGCAACGAAAATAGGCTCCAATCATAAATTGACACACATCTCTGTGGAACTTTCCACAATGATCACAAACAAATTTACCATCATTACGGACACTGCCAATACTGACTATCGGTGTTGACTGGAGTCTTGAATCATTATGTCTCAACTTATTTCTTCCTATGAATCTAGATCATGTGACATTATGATTAAAAGTATCTTGATTTCTTTGACAGTGGTGCTAAAACAATTTAGATACATCTCTTTTACTAGAGTCACGAAATTTAATTTTAGTCATTTTCTTACTAATACAGATCTCTTCCATTTACTGCGCTCGATCAAAAAAACCACAAATTCTCATATTTCCATTACTTCAACCAACATTCTAATTTTATCATTTAAACTATCTTTAAAACGAATACACATCTCTCTTTCAATCAGTACATTCTCGTGAGTATACTAAATAAGTTGTACAAACTCTCGTTCATATTCTGATATAGACTTTTTTTCCTATTTCAACTCGAGAAACTCTTTCTTTTCTTGTCCATGTACCATTTTCTAACATATTTCTTTCTGAATTTGACTTGAAAATTGTACCAACTAACTTTCTCTTTCGATTCAATGGCTAATAATGTACCATCACTGATACACTTCTTCTTTCAACAGTAATATGGTGGATCTTAAATAGCTATCGGGTGAACATGTAAATTCATCAAATACTCTCTGAATATTTTCTACCCAGAATTCAACACTAGTTAGATCGTCATCTATCTTACCTTTGAACTCATCGGCCCCACATTTACAAATCTTATCTGTAGGAAGTCTAGATACACATACGAGAGTGAAAATTTGAGGACCAAGAGTACTGGGGAAGGCATTATATAGGGTGGAGGTTGAGGAGCCACAAGATTGACAAATAATAATTTCATTATAATAATGACCTATTAAGTCGAAAAAGACATTCTTTATCTTCTTTTCGAAATTAATGGAACTACACGCTATATACTCGCTCCTTGCTCGGGAGTCGAGACATTACTTTCGATTTCATCATTAATGACACGATTAAAATTGGTCAAAATCTTATAGATCTATAAGAAAACAGAAAACATCACACTATCACAGGTCATATGTGGTATGTATATTCTAGACTCAATACACTACGTCCAGTCCTAAAATCGACTAAACCATAACTTTTATACCACTAAATGTAACACTCCTCATCCGTCTTCGTCACTGAATTAAGGTTACAGAATGTTACCTCAATTAACAGAATAAAATCACACAATTCTATTAAAAATATTTAACTTAAATCAATTGTTAATCAATTGTTAACAGAATAAAAATATTTAACTTAAGTCAATTAACAGAATGTAACACTCCTCATGCTTTTCCTGTTAAGATGGAACATAAATCGAACCTACGAAGCTTTAAAAAACAACTAAATAAAAAATAGGGCCTAATTTGAAACATAGTATAAAAGTAGGGTAAAAATTGAAAACATGGGACACACGATTGTGTGGAGAGGGTAGAGTTCATGTAGTGCAATAAACGTGGTCGTGTCACTCAATTGAGTGCAAAGACAAAGACCTTGTAAAAGGAGACACACAATCGTGTCTCCAGACTGTGTAACTAACTGGGGTCCTGTGGATCTAAAATCATCAAAATTGAACAGAGCACACAATCGTGTCCCATAACCATGTGGTAAACCGTGTGTCCTTTAAGGTACTTTAAAAGACAATATTTTCAACAATTTTTAACTAAAATTCCAAGCATACAAAGACCACATTGATAGCATTGCAAATGACATATATTTTCTCCCTAAATTGATGTTTTAATTGTCTCTTTTGTATCGTATTTAGCATGCATTGTAAGCATTCCATACTTAGTTTTTATATTTTATAACTCATTATAGTTTGGTTTAAATTCTTGTTATTTTTTACATCTTTTGTGTACTAATGTCGTACAAGCAGCCTATATATTGTGCCTTAGAATTGTCAGCGCAGAAACTCATCTCAGAAGATCAATGCTGGAAGAAGAATGCAGCCATAAGATTAGCTTGAAATTGCAACTAGAGATGTCGACGCATAAAACCTGAGCTTTGGATAAGTGAACTCAAGCTGAAAATACAACTGGAAGTACCAGCGCAGGAAAATCACGTTGACGCCACAATTGACGATTTCAGAATGCGCCCAGCAATATAGCGACAACCTACATATCTCTGAAGTACACATTAAATTTGTGTGAGTGCACAACTGTACTATAACTAACTTTGATATCTGCAAATTGGATCTGGATCTTACAATGGAGGATGAAACCTGTAACTTTTGAAGGCTATAAATAGAGGAAAGAAGATGGAAGAGAATATCAAGAGCTGGAGGAATTAAATACTGTAATTATTATGTGTTTTTGAAATATAAGCTGGAAAACAGTAAGCTGATGGAGAAAAGGAGCAACCACTTCTGACGAGAGGTGCTTTTGCGTTGGATCAAATTATAAGTTTCTGGGTTAAAAGTTTAATAAGTACTTGTAATTGGACCTGATATAACAGAGGCCCCAAAGCCCCTCATGTTAAAAGGGAGGGACAACATACCATAGTATTATTAACTAGGGTTGTCGCCTCTTATACATCTAGTTGGACTAGGAGTTCGTTTTTCTATTTGAAAGAAATTTCTATAATTCAACAAGGGTTTTACTTCTTCTCCCTATAAATAGATAGAACCGATAGGGCAAAATAACACAATTGTAAGATATTGATATTCTACCCGAAAATAGTGAGAGTTTATCCTCTAAGTATTAAATATATTTTCCTAAATAACAATTCTTTTGGTTTCTATTGAGAAGAGATTTTTCTTTCAAATTGAAAGTAAAGAAACTTATTTCTGGATTTTTGTTTCATTTCTATCGTTCGTCTCAAACTCGAAGTAGTTCGTGGTATGAGAATAGCGGAGAAGGTCGTTCGGTTAAAAGCTAAGAACAACAAGGATCCGTCTAGCCAAAAACACGGGTGCGATTTCAGTAAACTGTTTATTTATATAAATACCACAAACTGGATCAACTTTTAAAATTTTTATTTAACTAGGAAGGCCTGCTAAAACATGCAATTTTTAACATTATATATAAAATACTCACAATTTTTTATTTCAGACTTGAGACTCCAGTAAATTACAAGGTTAATACGTAAGAAGATAACTAAGCATGTGATTCCATCAAAATAAGCTACACAGTCATGGCATTTATATCAGAAGAATGTAAGTAACTATAGTTTCATATACTCGACCTGAATGTCATCCATAAATAGTTACTTAAGTCACATAGGGTTTTTCAACTTGTAATGTTTTGTCGCTTAAGGTTTGTTTGGAATACAAGAACTATGAGCTTAAAAACAATTCAAGCATGAAAGTAATTTGGCATACGATGTTTTTCCAAATGCACCTCCTAATATAATTTTAAGCTCACCTTACTTTTCTCTCCAAATATAAAGATACAGTATAATATTCATAGGTAAGGTCAACGTAGAGAGTTTTGTGCAACATGAATGAAACTTTCCAAAGTATTTGTGATTTTTATAGTATCACTTTATTTCTCTCTTTTTCACTCACACTGCTTTGATCTCATTCTAAGTTTTTATGTCTCTCGCTTTGCTTTTAACCCTCACAATGCTTTTGTTCTCACACTATTTTTCATTTAGGCACTTTTTTGCAAGAATCCTATACTTACTATCTCATATTGTTTCTTACTTGTTCACTCTAATTTTTTTAAAACCTTCATTATGTATCTATCTAACCCTCAACATCTATGGTCTGACATTTAAATTAGTACATTATAAAAATAGGACCAAGAAAGAGATAAGTCGACTTCACTTTTTAGTTCAAGGTTTCATATTAAGGTTCATTAAAAAGTGGATTAAGACTCAATTATGGGTGCTAATGTGCATGTGCAAAAGGTTAGCTTTCTTGCTCTAATTTTCACCAAAAAATGCATTAGGTCATCCTTTGGAATCTCAACTTCCATGGATTCAATCTTACGAGTGATAAAATTATAGTGACTTACACTTCAAAAGAAACATATATGCTTTTCTATGCATTCATTTATCATTTGGTATACTCAATTTCTTTCACCTATTGTACAGTGTAATAAAGTGAACTGACTAGTCTAAAATTTAACAACCTATAATACTTTACTATCATGTCAAATTTCCAAGTTTCAGACAACCCATTCTTATTAACATGCTCCTAACCAATACTTGCATTGTTGCAAGCTCAAGCATCATGCAAAAAAAAAATTCGTGAAAAATAATAATAAAACATGCAAAATAAAAACAAAATAAACTTAAAAATTTATATGTAATCCCCCTATACTTTAGATTGCACATTTCCCTAATGTGCCCCAACTAAAGATAAAGTTAGATCTACCCGTTTTTCTCCGTTATGGTGCAATGAAGTGTTGTTGGATTGTTCCCCTCTTTCATTTTTCACTCGAAATAGTTGTGTATCCTTCATGTGAGTTACCTACATAGAAACAGTAGATTTTTTTTCAATTTCGAAGGCCAATGTCGCGAGATCAAGGTTCAATGACGCAACACCAACTATATTTTTGGAAAAGTTTGGTTTTGTGGGGTTTCAAAACATCATAATTTTGATTTTTAAGTACCCACATTATTTAAATAAAACTAATTATGAAACATGATTTATATTTACATTATTATGTCCTACTCTTACATAAAAATTAAATACAAGTTCAAAAATACTAAAGATGAAAATACATAAATTATACAACAATTAAATAACAGTTCAATGGATAAATGTTAAGTCTTGGTGCCAAAATCATTTGACATCCTATTTAGTCCCCTCATTGACTTCAAATCTTGAGCTCGCTCATTTTGATCTATCCTCCTTAAACTTTTGTCCCTTCCTTGATGATCTATGTGTTTTCCTGCACATATACGATAATGAGAGTACCTTTGATCAAGGTCGTTACTTGTACAATAAAATAATGCATTCAATCTCTCCACCAAATAACCTTCATGTTCCTTATCCTTTGAGGGATTATCGCATTTAAACACTTTCACTTCCCCATCGATTTTGATTACCAATTCATTATTTTCTATGTCAATAGTGGACTTGGATGTCACTAACAATGTTCTTCCCAATAGGATGGGAATGTCAAGATCTTCCTTGAAGTCAAGGATAAAAAAATCCACAATAAATATAAACTACCTAACTTAACCAATATGTCTTGTAATACACCTTTAGGGTGCACCAAATACCTATCGGCCAATTGTAGTGTTATCGATATGTTCTTGAGTTCCGCTAATCTGATTTTTCTATAAATAGATAGAGACATTGAATTTATACTAACCCTTAAATAACATAAGGCCTTACCAACATTCAATTCCTTATCTCTATTAGAATTGTGAAGTTACCTAGATCTTTCAGCTTAGAAGGTATCTTCTTAGTGATGATAGCACTACATGAGACATTTATATTTATTTGTTCCTTTTTTTAAGTTTCCTATGGCCTAACCATTATTTACTTTAAAAACTTAACAATTTTTAAAATTTTATCAATAAGTTTCAATAGGGGTAGATTCACATTTAAGGACTTAAATAAATTACGAAAACTGAAAAATCCAACCTCATCCCTTTTCTTCTTGTCATTGAATATAAATGGGAATGGTATAGACTTACCACTCCAATTGATTCTCTCCTTCAGTTCAAGTTCTGTTATGTTTTTCTCTACATTCAAAGTTTCATTTTTGATTGGGGAGTCTTCCGCAATACCATTTGATCTGTCCTCGTTTACCTCCTCTAGGGCTGGAAGACTCAGGTTTTCCAAAACTGTACTTGAGAGGAGCATAATTGCTTTCACTTTCTCCTTCCCATCTCTTTGGGGATTATTTTTTGTATTACTAGATGGTGGCCCCCGAAAGTACTCTCGTTTGGTGTAGATTTTAGCTTTCTGCAAGTATACAGGCCAGGTTATAAATATAATGTGTTACAATGGAACACTTGGTAGTATTCCAAGGATCGTACCCAAAGGAGGTGTAAAGCGATATTAAATCAAATCCCTGCAATGAATAAAATTAACTAGTACTTATTTTAGAGTTTATTGTACGAAGAGAAATCAAAAAGTTTGTTGTAGAGAGCATAAAATAAAAGATAAAACAAACTAGAAAATAAAAGCAAAAGTTGAGATGCAGAAAATCTTATAAACGGCTTTGAGGAGATTAGGTCGTTTCCATATGATTTTCTCAATTGTTGGGTTTTAGGGAATTTCCTCCAATCAACTAGTTGCTATCCCAATTTGATCTCTCGATCTTCTGCTAGCATAGTAAGTCGATAGAGATTACTTATCGCTAGATGTCACAACCTAAACCAGTTTTGGGAAAAGGTATTCACGGATGGGCAATACAAATTTTGGGTTCATTCCCACCTAGATGACATTCTAAGGTTGTCAAGCTTAGTGTTTGTTCAATGTTCTTCCTTTCCCAAACAACTGATCTAAAAGGTAAAATCCTCGTGAAACAATAATTAATTATTCATACATCCACTCCCTAATTCCCCAAAAGGGAATTAGTTCCTAATGGTTTCTTTATTCATCAATAAAACAATATATAAAAACATATAAATGAATAAGAGAATGAACAAAAAACTAGAATTGTATTAAACAATCTATCGAGAAAAACTCCTTGAATGTTTATGCGAACTTCTAAAATCTCGTTTCGAAACTAAAAATACAAATAAAACTAAAAACTAAAGTCTAATGAATGGTGTCCAAACCCTAGTGCTAAAAGGCCTTATTTATAGCTCCTGGCCAGTCATTCTCATCAACCCTAGGTCAGCTCCGTCCTTCATGCTTAGGTTGAATTGTGAAGATAAATGTGAGTTGGAGTCTAGGGTCGATGTCACAACACACCAGGACCTATGTCGTGACACAACAGGCAGTCCTTTAATTATTCACTGTTGATCCCTTTGTTGCGACATAGGGCTGTCTATGTCGTGACGAAGCAATCAGTATCACTACGGCTCAACTGCTATTAGTCTCCTGTGCACTCACGAAGTAGGTTAGCTAATTTTCAAGCTTCATTTGGCCTTAAAAGAAATAATACAACATTTTTAACACGATTTATTAGAAAACGAAACCCAACTAAAAATTCATAAAATATAAGGAAAATTACTTGATTTCAAGCTCATCGAATATGAAAATATGTTCAATCTACTAGGTACGAAACCAGCAGATCAAACTCCCCCACACTTAAGTCTTCGCTTGTCCTCAAGCAAACAAGAAAACAAAAGCAAAAGTAAAAGACAAGAAACAAAGGAAAGAAAAGTGAGTTTGAAATTGTATTATACAAAGATTAAGCTCTTAACATCTACTCTAGGCTTTATGTATCTTTTGATAATCTTCACATGATTATTAAGGAACTTCACTATTCCTAAGTAGAAATAATCTAAGTTCAATAGGTTACAATAGATACAAATATCAAAGTTCTATCAATAGGACTTCATCAATGCCTAACATGAGTACTTTGATTATCCTAGTATAATACAAACAATTATAATGAGATTATGCAATATTTACATCCATCTATGCATAGAGTCGATTAGGTCATATAGGGCTTTTCGGCTTGTAACGTGTTGAGCCTTAAGACAGGTATGATTTTCGAAGAACAATTAAGCACACAAAAGGTTACACAGCACAAAAACAGTTTGGCGCATTGTATCGTTCTCTATTCTTCCCCTTTACGTCCCACTCCATCTCACCACCTTATTTTTTCCTTCTCTCGCCTTCCTTATTTCTTCATTTTTTTAGGAAATCAATCTAAAGTATTCCAGTTAGTAACCTATGAATACATCGTTTTCTTTAGTTTTGGAGTAAGATTTCTTTTATTCTCTACTTCTTAGTGACTTTGATGATTTTTGTCACACTTCACATATTTTTCTCACTTAAAAATCTTTCTTTTTCGTTCCTACTTATTTTCTTTTTGATTTTTCACTATTTTTCTCTTCTTCGGCTAACTAAAATTCATACATTATCATGATTTCCCTCTTTTATTATAATATTTCCATCGTAATATGTCTACCTACCCTCAATACATATGGTCATACATCTATTTTCAAGCAAAATAGGACCAAAGAAAAGGATATACACAAACTATCATTTAAGACTTAAGAGGTTCACAATGTGGCTCATCAAAAAAGTGTCATAAGGCTCAAAGATGGGCACTAATTGATAATTCAGAATAGGATTTAGCTCTTTATCTCTAGGTGTGTACAAACAATGTCTTAGGTTATCCCTAAACAACTCAGTATGCACAAATATCAATTTAATCACCTAATCTCAAACTTATCGTTTATCATACTAGCATGCTCATTTCCTCATATTATGCACATCATTTGGTATCAATAAAACTTTTTCTATCTATACATAATGTAACCTATAGAACTTCAAACATTTCATGCTAAAAAAAGTAAAATTCCTCATTATCATGCCAATTTTATCAAGAAAACATAATCAACCTATTATACATGCTCCTAACCAATCACTTGTATTTCTACAAGCTCAAGCATACATCAAAAGGTAAATAAAAATTATATGTCATCAACGTTAGGCTCCTCATTGGTCCCACCTAACTCAGTTTCTTCCTCGCCTCCTTCATCCCTGAACATGTTGGGAGGGTAATTCAGAGTTGGTAACCCATGTATCCTTGCAAACTACTTTTAGCACGGGAGTTGTTTCTCGCATCCACCTAATCATACCATCTATCTTCCCTTCGAAGCTACCAATGTATCCTTTTTAAGCTTTTGTTGTTTCTTTTTGTTGCAAAGATGTTGGTATGTCAATATTTTCTTTCCTTCTTTACTTCCATTCCTTGATCTGCTTTCATTGATGCTCCACGTATTATCTGAAAACTGAATCCCCAATAATGCTTCTTGTTGGCTGTAAAAACTGCTTATTTTCGATTATTGGAACCTCTGCCTTTTTGCAGAGTGCTATGATAAGATGAGGAAAGAAAAGACCAACTTTTTTACTTTGTGTATAGTGCTTCATTTCCCTACAAATTTATCTCCCAACATAAATTCGTTTTTTCTACAAAATATCATACAATAAAATGGCTCGAAAAGTGTTAACGTTAGAGACATTTAGGGCCGATGCGATCCTAGTAGCCTAGAATTGCATCCATATTTTTGTAACAGGATGGCTTGATTAAAATTAGACGGTGACCCAGTATCTAGCCTATAGTCCCAATTACCTCTCCCTTAACAATTTCTTCCATATCAATATTTCTAAACATGTCTAAATCAATCTCATTGATTAGTCATTTTCATAGTTTGGAACATTGTAAAACTCACAGATTTCTTTAGGGGTGATCAGAACCTCTTCTCCCCTCACAACTACCTCATCAATGTTTGCTTCATATCCCCCTTTAATTAGTTCCTCTTTCCAAGAGGAATAAAATTCTTGAACTATGGGGACAATAACGTAACCTGTAAGGGTGACACAAAACTCTTTCCACCAATGATGTTTTACCAAAGTCCAAATCTCCTTGCAATGTATCATGAAATGCTCAAACCCTCGTTCTTGAATTAATGGTCTCCCTTGTATAGCTAAGAAATATCTCTCAGTTTTGATATTTTCGAAGCGATCGAGATCAGAAACGGCTTTAGTTTGTTGAATCAAAGTTTTCTTGCTTTTTTTTGGAGGCGTTTTGATCTGTCGGGAGAAAGATGAATAGTAATGAATGGAATAGTGAAAGAGTAAAAATACCTTTGCTTTTGACTATTTTCTTTGTTAATGGAACACCCTTGCTTCTAGGGATTGAGTATGGCCTTTGAGCAAGTGATGTTTTAAGTTTGAATAAGAGGGAAGAAATGAGAGATTTTGAGGTTTAAGGATGATTTTAGGAGTGTTTAAGTAAGAAGAATAAGTTAAGTGTAGGTTAGTATATAAAGGTAGGTTTTAAGTGTTAAGAAATCGGGTAAATAGAGTTTTAAGAAGTCGGGTTACACCATCGGATCGGGTTAACCCTGTAAAAAATTACAATGGATGTCATGATATAGCCTAAGTTTGTTGCAACCAACCTTCCAATGCCTGTTTGTTGCGACATAGCTCACCTTGTGTCGTGACAAACCCTTCAGTCCTAATGTTCTAGCAGATTGCCTCCTATGTCGCAATGTAGCTCTTCAAATGTCGCGACATCGCCATCAATTTTGAGTTTTTAGCATCTTGACCCTTTAGTTGCGACGTACGAGGGGTATGTCGCATCTTAGCATGCTTGGATGACCTTTAGAGTAGTTTGGTTGCTTTGTCGCAATGTTGCGTACCTGTATTGCGACAAACATGTCTGATTCGAAAGAAATACCCTAAAACAAAAATTATTATTGAATTAGTATGTTAGTGATTATAAACTTAAAATTGAGTGTTCGTACTTGTCAGAATTGTCTGACAAGGATGTTAGTGTGCACTTCGACAACCACAAACAGTCCGTTTTATCGTTGTTCATCCAACAACCGTCATGCCAAGCTACTCTTTGGTGGTTATCTCTTTCTCAAAATTTTCCTTTTTTTCCTGCGTAGATCACCGCCAACTCTTTTCCCCAATCATATTTATTGACGACGTCTGTAAATTTATACCACCATCCTTTCGCATGATTGCTTTTATCATTAATCCAGTTGTGAAATTCACATGCTTTCGTGTGATGGATTAATAGTTGCTCAATCACCTCATTTAGTAAAAATGGTAGATTTACTGCAAATTCATGCTTTGATGTTGTTGCAGCTATCTGTTTCCCATTGTAATTTCCATCACTGCGCTCTGTTTCCCTTGAATTGTGTTGTCAGTGCAGTAGTTGCCTCTCCCATGGGTGTATACTATCTTATTCCACAGATATAATTACTAGGCTCGTAAATGCTTCCTGTTTCTGTAAAAATTGAAAAATTTTCACAATAGTAATTTCTCTAGGAATTTGCTACTCCAGGAAAGTGTTATACATAATAGCTAATTTATATTGGAAATTAAATTTTTGATCGATGATATCTTCAACTAATATTTCTTTTATTAATGGTTTGGTAACAATAATTAATTGAAGATCTAAATTTGGGATTTGAGAACCGTCTTCTTCCTCTGTGAGGATTGATTCATCATTGGATTGGGGCCAATTCTCAATTTTGACACGATCATCCATTTTCCCTTCCAAAGATGATATTTCTTTTTACCCGGGGATCAAGTCATCCAATTTCGCAAAACATTCTCTTTCCGTTTTCTCCTCTAGACTTTGTTCTTGTTCTCTCTTTATTCATTCAGATTTGAAGTACATTTCTCTAAAGGATGGACCACCATGTTGATCGAGGATTTAGGCTTCTTCACGAAGTTGACTTAACTCCAATATTAGTAACTTTTGATTCTCTTGGATCTTCCAACCCTCATAATATTCGTTTTCGTAGATATCAGAATCATAAACATCGTCATACATGAAATCTGAACAAAATAAATCGTAGGCATCCATAGATTTAAATATGATGGAAATTAAAATGAAGTGTTAGATCTGAAAAATAACAACTGTTGGTATGGTTAAATTGCATCTATATCCTAAAATTTTTCTAATTATTTTAATACAAAGAAAGAATAAAATTTAATAAGGCGTTGTCTCCCCGGCAACAGTGCCAACTACTTGATCGCCCCCAAACATACTCCCATTCGTGTAGATTTCGGCTTTCCGCAAGTATAAGGGTCAAGTTGTAAATATAGTGTGCTACGACAGAACACTTGGTAGTATTCTGAGGATCGTGCGTAAAATAATAGTAAATCAAATCCCTGTAAAGAATAAAATTAATTAGTACTTATTTTAGGGTTTATAGTATGAAAAGAAATCAAAGAGTTTGTTGTAAAGAGCATAAAATAAAAGATAAAATAAACTAGAAAATAAAGGCAAAAGTTGAGATGTAGAAAATCTTCTAAATGGGTTTGGGGAGATTAGGTTGTTTCCGTATGATTTCCTCAATTTTTGAGTTTTGGGGATTTTTCCCCAATCAACTAGTCAATGCCCTAGTTAGATCTCTCAATCTTCCGTCGGCATAACAAGTCGATAGAGATTACTTATCAATAGATGTTACAATCTAAACCAGTTTAGGGAAAAGGTGTTCACGGATGGACAATACCAATTTGGGGTTCATTCTCACCTAGATGACTTTCTAGGGTTGTTAGGCCCAGTATTTGTTCCATGCTCTTCCTTTCCCAAACAACTTATCCAAAAGGTAAAATCCCTGTAAAACAACAATTAATTATTCATACGTCCACTCCCTAATTCTCCAAAAGGGAATTAGTTCCTCATTGTTTCTTTCTTCATCAATAAAACAATATATGAAAACATATAAATGAAGAAGAGAATGAACAAGAAACTAGAATTGTATTAAGCAATCTTTAGGGAAAAACTCTTCGAATGTTTATGCGAACTTCTACAATCTCGTTTCGAAACTGAAAATACAAATAAAACTAAAAACTAAAGTCTAATGAATGGTGTCCAAACCCTAGTGCTAAAAGGCCCTATTTATAGCTATTGGCCGGTCATTCTCATCAACCCTAGGTCAACTACTGTCCTTCGTGCTTAGGTTGCATTGTGAAGATGAAAATGCCTCTCGTTTGATGAAGAGTTAAAGTTTAGGGCCAATGTCGCGACCCAGTAGGCAATCCCTTGATTCTTCGTTGTTGATCCCTTTATTGCAACATAAGACTGTCTATGTTGTGACGAAGCGATCAGTATCAAAGGAGTGCACTCACGAAGTAGGTTAGCTAATCTCTAAGCCTCATTTGGCCTTAAAAGCAATAATACAATTTTTTAACACAATTTATTAGAAGATGAAACTAAACTAAAAATTCATAAAACGTAAGGAAAATTACTTTATTTCAAGCTCATCTAATATGAAAATAAGTTCAATCTGCAAGGTACGAAACCGACAGATCATTAAGGATGCCCGTGCCAACTTCCTTCTACATCATGCTTAGTTGGGCTCTGATGTTAGCCAATTTCATATTAGTTTGGATGCACTCAGTTTGCATATGTCTCAGCTCACCACACATTATCTGCATCTCCCTTCGATCTTGTCCATCCATTGTCCACATGAGGCATGGTCATTAAAACGTCTCTCATAATCCTGAGGTTTTCCATGTGTGGTGGTTGCTAAGGAGGAATCTGTCAATTCTAATTTGTACTTCCTCCTCCTTGATTACCTCCCATTTTATATTGGGATGTAATGTTCTTTCGCGCACCAAGGCTGAATTAATTTCTATAAAATTAAATTGAGATGATGCTGGATCGAATTTTCAGACCAAGGCTGAATTAATTTCTATAAAATTAAATTGAGATGATGCTGGATCGAATTTTCGAGGGCCAACTCTTAAAAAAAAAGGCCAATTTCAAACCTGAACCTTGGTACTTGTCAATTGGGCCAATTATGGGGGGTCAAACCAAGTGGGTCAAAGAAGAAGAGCTTATTGGGCCTATGTGTAGACACTGGGGGCAACTCCAAATTAATTTGATCCTGATTTGGTCAAAACCAAGTAAAATGTTTGTTCAAACAAAAGATGAAACCTCTAATGCGTTTGCTTAATCATGGGACAACTTAAAGGACATTTAATTAAGTTTTATTTCAATTTAGTAAGTTTGCATTGTAATTATGTCTTGCATTTAATTAAGTTTTATTTCAGTTTAAGAAGTTTGCATTTTTATTATGTCTTGCATTTAATAAAGTTTTACTTCAGTTTAATAAGTTTGCATTTTAATTATCTCTTGCATTATATTTATGTGTCTCATATGTTAATTATGTTTAAGCATGAGTTTGAGTTTGAGTTATTGTTCATATTTCCATGCGCATGGGGTGTTTTTATATTATGTTATTATCATATGATATAAATATGCATGAATTATTTTAGCATAATTGAATCAAGTGTTTAATTTGTGCCACATGTTCATAAATAAATGTGTGTGTGTTTATAGTATGTTGATTTCTATCATAAATATGTGTGTCTTGAGTTAAATGTTTTAGCTGAGTGAATATAAAAAGAAGATGATGAAATTTCTTCATCGTTCCCATTTGTTTCCGACGTGCATAAGAAATGAAGAAGGGGAACTTTCTTTTTCCTACAATTTAGTCATGTAATTCACCTTTTTCACTCAAAAATATTGAGAATTTCCATAGCCACCAAAAAGGAAAAGTGAAATTAAAACCCTAGAGAGTTAGAAAATCATCTTGGAATAAAGAAATTTAAAGTGGATGTGGAGAAAGTTGTGGAAAAAGTTGAGAGATTAAAGAGATAAGGCAAGAAACTCAAGTATTTCTTATAAAATTTATGTTTAATTGAAGTAGAGACATAAGAAAGTAATTTTAGTTTGAGTTTTGATTATATATTTAATGTGTTCATAAAGCAGAAACAGAGAAGAGATAATGGAAATGTTGGAAATAAAGTGAAGATGGTGACAAAAGTAAGGAAGGAAGAGAATTAAAGGCAAAATAGTGAAATCCTAACAAAAGAGAGGTAAGTACTTCAAGAATTTTACTTACCTATTAAAATCTAAGTATAAAATATGTGAAATTGTTATATTGAAAATTGTGTGATTAAGTTAAAGATATTTGTATTATTATTTAATTTGAAATTGATTAAAGTATAGTGAAAATATATACTTAATTTAAATTTCAAAGTAAATTGATGTTGTGTAATGAAAGTATGGAACAAGGGACTAAATTGAAAAGTATACAAAAATTTATGTGTAAAACGAAATAATAGGACAAAGAGTTTAAATGAAGTATTAGGTGTAAATGAGTTAAGTACAAAGTGTTATTGAAGAGATATTATAATTGTTATGAAATTTCATATGACTAAGAACTAAATTGTAAAATATTCAAAAGTGACTATGTGTACAAAAATATTATAATAAATATTTGTGTGAAGCGATTATGGAAGTGAAATGTATGTAGAAGTGAAAATATAGTGATTATTGAATTATATGTTAGCAAGGACTAAATTAGAAAGATTGTAAAGGCAAGTCAAATAAATGCAAAGAAGATTAGATAGCAAAATGACCAAAATTTTATGTGTGTAATAAAGCATCAATGGAAAATTCTAGTGAAGTGTTTATGGTAGTAAGTTTCAATGCTAAGTGAAATTAAAGTGACATGTCAGTGAATTATTAATTCTTTTGAAATTAAGGACAAAATTGCAAATGAGTAAAAGTGACATGGGAAATATAATAACAGTTTGGTAGTGGATATGGAATATTATAAGTCAATGTTTTATATATTCCATGTGTCAAAGAAACACTACTACAGTGTTTATTGAAATTTTATAATAATGACTGAATTGAAAAGAATGCAAAAGTATATAAGTTACGTTCTGAAATGTAAAAGTGAAGCTAATTTTGATATATTTTCCCAAGTAGACAATATGTGAACTAGTGAGATATAGATGGCATGTCAGTAGAAAATTTTTAGCGCAAATTGAAAGTGGCACTTTGGTGCAATTGACCGTGGCACTCTAATGCAATTGACAATGACACTTTGATGCAATTGAAAGTGGCACTTCGATGCAATTGAAAATGGCACTTCGATGCAAATTAGTGATTGTTTCGCATATCCTATATGTTCTATTTATTATACTATAGGCAAAACGAAAAGTGTTAAAGTGAAATCAATAGTGAATCAGTAAGTGAAATGTGGTAAGATTTTAAGTAATGGTAAGTTTAATTCTTGATGTACTTACTAAGCTTTTATAAGCTTAATGCATTATTTTTCAATGCGTAGATGGTAAAGGCTCAAATTGAAGCTTTAGATCTCAAGGCTTGGAGAGGGTATGATTTTGATCTTTTGGTAATAGATTATGGCATGTACATAGGTTAAAACAAAGTATGCGTGTAAGATTTCTAGTGGAAATACTTGATGAATTTTGATTGAGTTATATGTTGAATTATATGAGGCTAAAGGTTGGAAATGGGCATACAAGAATGATATATTAGCTTACTTGATTGAAATTGGTATATGAACATTTTTTAGGGTGTTTTGAATTGATACATATGAATTTCATGAAAACAAAATTGAAGTCATGGTGTCGAATCCTTAACATCGCAACGAGAAATGGGTAGTGAATGACGTCGTGACTTGAAACCTTCGAAGTTGCAACGTCAAACCAATAGTTTATTAAATTTTACAATTTAATCCTTATTTGACTTCAGGTAATTAACAGAGCTTCCAAAAGCCCATAAAAAGTCCAAATATGATTACAAAGCATATTGTAAATGCACAATGATTTTAACAACATGAATTATTGAAAATTTGAATATAATTGTTTGCTTCAACAACTAATGTGACATCTCGTAACTCAAACCTGATGATTGAGTTAGATATGAGGTGTTACACTTCCAATGTTCCCATTTATAACACCCAATTTTGGTGGGTTCTAAGTTTTGGCGGGTAGACTGAAAGTAAGCTATGAGGCGCAGCTTATTTGCCTAATTGTTGTTTCGGCGTATGGATCGGGCGCATAAAATAAATTAGAATATTATGCAAAGATTGTTTTCAGAATATATTAAGTCGTAAAGGAGAAGAGATTGGTAAGATTGTTGAGAACCTCGTAAGTAGGGGTTATCGTCGAAGGTATTGTACACCAGGTCATTGAGTTATTATGCTAGTTATGTTGTAGATAGTTTGGTTAGAAGCTAATTAGACAAATGAACTAGAAATATAAAAATATTGGGTTTTCATAGTTGTAAACCATTTATAAAGGTAGTCTTGAAAGTTTGTGATACATGTCAAGCTTAATTAAGGGCTTAGGTTATATATGTAGATACTTCGGTTAGAAAAATGGAGAGTTTTTCTTCCTTCTTCAAGAAGTATTGTTATTTGAATCTTAAAGAACTTAGAGTATTTCTTTCTTCTTCAAGATGGATTTGTATATCTGAATCTTTATTAGTGATTACTCCATGTCAAGGTAAGATTTATAACTTGACACGTTATCTATAAGAATATATGAATAATATAATGAGGAAGGCTCTATATAAGAGTTATCTAGTTTGAAATGATAATGAAGATTATACGAATGAGTTTTAATGGTGTTCCAATGTGTTATGTTAAGTAGCTGCAGCAGTTCCTTGTTAGATGTTGGATCTGGAGGTTCAACTGCTACCTGTGGTTTCCAGGTGAGTCTTTAAATCGAATCTTGTGTTGTTACTATTCATATTATGATTCTGTGGAAACTAATCAAAAGGTTATGCCGAGATCAAGTAAGGTATGAGATGTGATGTAAGTGATTATATGAGTAGTTCCTAAAAGATATATATGATTGAATAAGTATTGTTGAGGTTAGTATATTTATATCTAGTATATAGTTTATTGAGTCCAAGCCTTTAATGAATGATGTTAAGTAATATTTTGTTAAATATGGTTGTATCTGGAGGTCTGGAATGAAAGTTATGATTGTTGTTTGTTAATAGACTAAAGGATTGTGTTTAGATTGGTTCAACACATGTAATACCTACAAATGAATCTGTCTTGAAATCGAGCTCCAGCATTTGTTGCTGACTCAAAGATACATGTGACACAAATTTAACCTGGACTAGTAATCTGTTGTCGTTTTAAAGGTTTAGTCTGGACTAGTAACCT
Source organism: Kokia cookei (assembly GCA_039519145.1). NCBI lineage: Eukaryota > Viridiplantae > Streptophyta > Magnoliopsida > Malvales > Malvaceae > Kokia > Kokia cookei. Next base: position 26,955,148 of record CM076901.1, read on the forward strand.
TACATGTATATTAAGCCATGATGACAACACCTTCTGAAAAGGAACTACAGGAAAGTGATTACCCAATGGGGTTCTCTACGTGTCCCAAAACGATGATGGACAAACCTCACATAACGTGAGTTTAGACAAATCCATATGGTAAACACGTTAGGAAAAAAGAGCATTTGTGGCAAATTATGAAAGGAAATGCTTTTGTGGTGAATTATGAAAAGAATAGTCTTTATGGCAAATTATGAAAGGAAATGCCCTTGTGGTGAATTATGAAAGGAAATGTCTTGTGGCGAATTATGAAAAGAATGTCTTTGTGGCGAATTATGAAAAGAATAGTCTTTGTGACGAATTATGAAAGAATAGTCTTTGTGACGAATTATGAAAGAAATGTTTTTGTGATGAATTATGAAAAAAATAACCTTTGTGGCGAATTATGAAAGGAAGTGCCTTTGTAGCGTATTCTGGATGGATTGCTTACGTGGCATGTCTTAATAGGACTCTTAACAAAATTAGTAAGGACAAAATGCATCTATGGACTATATTGGTAAAGTATTATGTAAAACTAAGATTCAGTCAGAAATGATGAATTGAAGAGATATACAGAAGTCATGGGCTAGAATTGAAAATGTATTTTGATTAAGGATGTAATTTTGTATGTTCGAAGGAAGTATCTGTCATCTGTGTATGTGTTTCTTCTTGAATTGTGATGAGGTGATGGCTTAGAGATTGAAGGATGTAAGTGATGAATAAAAGACATTTTGGTTTAGTAAAGAAATAGTTTCAAAGTAAGGTATAATATCAAACAAGTATAAAGGAATAGAACTTGAGGAAGTATTCGTTAGAGATAAAGTTGATGGTTAAGGACGATGAGATCGTCTATATAAATTATTGGTTACAATGTGCGAATATGACTCAAGTAAATAATGTTTCCTCACTAAATTCTTATAAACTTATCTGTGTGTGCTATGTTATAGGTGAGTTGACACGGGTCTACGTCAGGAGGGACTACGCCAGAGAAATGGTGTATCAAGTTATTATGCATATCGAGCGAGTTTGATGGTGCATTCAAAGTCTGAATTGTTATTAAGAATTCCATATTTGGGGTATTTGCAATAGATTAAGATTTCCACTTAATTATCATTGTAATTTATTTGCCATGTGTTATAGATGTATTTACTTCTTGTACATGCTTATGTATTTAACTAGAAATTTATAATTAAGTTGTAATTTATTGTAATTTGTATAAATTGATTAAGCTTGTGTCTGTATTTGTGTGGTAATACCCAAGATTCGAATTCGATTAATCGAATCCGATTAATCAAATCGAGTTAAGGGTATTACACCGTTAATCTCCTAGTAACTCGATCATATTCACATGTTCTCAACACCTTCTAAAAATTTTGCATCTTTAATTGTTTCTCTTGAAAATAACTAAACAATGCTTCACTTCTTTTTCAAGAAATGAATGTTCCGAAAACAAGTAGCTTGATCCTGTGCACAGACTTACTACTAGGTTAGAGTTTGAAATTTTAATTTAGATTTGTTCAAATATTTTAATTTGGTTATTTTTAATTCAAATATTAAAGTTTTAATCTTAATCAAATGGCAGTCACTAAATTCAATAAGTTATTCTATTTTTAAAATCTTATGCCATGTCATTTTGTTATTTTCATCTATTACTAAAAAATTAATTAATAGAGTAGTTTGTTTCAAGACAAAAATTTCAAATTTTAAAAAGTAAAGAGACTAAAAATAATCAAAATAAAAAATATGAACTAAATTTATAATTTCATGTAAATACAAAACAATCAAAGTGCAAGTACTCACACAAAATTAAACTATTACAGCACAAATCAAGAATTAGATCAATCCAGACTACAGACTAACAAAACTACAACCCACACATAACAACATATTATGATAAGACTCGAAGATCCAAATAAATTTTAACCAAATAAATTTAATTACTACCAATAAAATTTTAAAATTTTAAAAATAAAATAATTAAAATCCGCCAATTTGAAAAGTACAGGCATTAAAACCAAAATTTTAACATTTTTTAATTTTTAATATTTGAACGTGTTAAAATATTATTATTTGTTGGCTTATCTTTGATTATTATTGGTCGGCTTGTGACAAGTTAATAATATACGCAAGTAAGATACATTCGAGTAAATAAAAAAGATTAAATATAAAATCGATACTTGAATTTGTTTGTTTCTTTCATATTGATATTTCTAATTTTTTTTGTTCTAGATTGATCCTCAAATTTTTTCTTGTCCTCTAATTTGATATCTGAAACTAATGGCGTAAGATTTGACGTGGTAATGCTGGCTATTTGTGCGCCGCTATGTGGAGTCCTATTTGGCCTTCTTTTTATTTTATTTTTTTATTTTCTCTCTTTTTCTTCCCTTTTTCTTTTATTTTCTTATTTTTCTTTTTCTTTTTTCGGGCCTGCCTTCTACACTTCATCTTTCTTCTATCTCTTTTCCTCCTCAAACCCCCCCCCCCCACCCACCCACCAACAAAAAAAATTTCCCAATGCTCGATATGGCAGCAGCCGCTCAACAGCTGATGCTACTTAGCGATGAAGATAACAGCAAAAGCACCAGCTACTGCTTCTCTTTTCTTTCTCCTCCATCCTCTACTTTTTGTTCTCTTTCTGGCGAGCTTCTATAGCTAGAGAACCCAATATTCTTCAGTTTTCGATGATAGTGAACGGTGGCCAGGAAAAATATTCTCTCTTTTTTTAATCTTTTCTTCTCTTTTCCTTAAAAACAAAAAAAAACAAGTAAAAATAAAAAAAAACAAGTAAAAATCTTTCTTTTGTTCTTCAAAAAGAGTTTTGAAACCTAAATAGCCAAAATTTTCTCTTCTTTTACGGCTCGCCAAATCTATGGAGATGGTGGCCTACCTACGGCTTAAAGGTTAAACCTAGGTGAAGCCGCTATCATCGGAGCCGCCTCCATTCGTGATTCAAAAACCGAACCTAAAATTCCCCCAAACCCCAAAAGCTCAACATGCATGCAAATTTCTATTTTTTGTTCTGAGATTGTGTAGCCGATTGGTTTTGTGATATTAGTTTCTATTTTTTTTGTTGATTTCCTGATCAATTCTTTTTTCTCTTGTTTTGCAAGTTTTTTTTGTAATGTTAGAAAAAGTTTTTCAAAGATTTTATTTTAAACCTTGATTCTGATTTGGGGTTCAAGATTTTCCATAAACATGTTCATCAAACATCAAAGATTTCAATCTTGTGTTCTTGATCAGGTAAAAACTTCATGAGCGATAAAAAAACCCAAAGTGAAGAAAAATAACCTAGAAAGATTGAGCCTTGAGAGTATCAAAGAAACAGGCTTCCATGGATTACGTAGAGGAAAAACTTGAAACTTGTGTGAATGTAACAACGAAAGAAAGAGATCTCAGGGGATATAAATAGAGCGCACGTTAGTAAAAAAGGGAGATTTTGGTGGTAATTGGATGATGAGAAAGTGAGGAAATTTTTGAGAAGTTGAGAAAAGATTTATGAAGTATAGAAACAGGCCCAGCGAAAGAAAAAAGAAAAAGAAAAGACGAGGGAAAATAAAAACAAAAAGGAAGAACAAGAAAATGCCACGTGGCAACGCGAGATTGACTAGCATTATCACATCAGCAAAAAATTAAGTGGACGAAAAAATTGAATACCAATCTGATAAAAAAAATCACAAGTACCAATATAAAAAAAATAAGTTTAAGTACCAAATTTATAGTTAACCAATTCTATAAATGAATTGCTTTTTAGCTTCTATGAAAATAATGTAATTCCGCGTGACCACCCTTCTTATTCTCTCTTTTTTGCCTTGATTTATATGGTATCGAAATCCCTATTTGAGGTTAAAATTCCTGTCTAACATCTAAATTACACAAATTTCTGTAATTTCCTTCTTCAATATTATAAAGGTTAAAAAATTTAATACTTCAGGGACTGTATCGCCGTGGGTTTAGGTCTTCTTTTCTGGACCCAGTCTTTTTCTAGGTTGTTGAACGTGATTGAGCACGTGATGTGGGGCATTTCATTTAAAATCTAAAAACTCAAATAATGATATTTACTGGCTGTTCATCCTATAAAGGAATAATCTAAGTTCAAATTATCATTACACAAAATCTAGAATGAATCCATAGAAAAAATGAGCAAACTACCAAAAATCGGACTTAACTTTCTAATGTACGAAATTGAATACATAATAACAACTCTACAAATTCATTGTATTGGAGTTGTAATTGTTTAAGGTTGATTTGCACAAGAAACTATTTTCCATGTGATGCCAAACACCTGAAGAATTTATTAAAGACTTGTTGGTTAAGATTTTATTGAAGATCGCCTATATAGTAACAATTTTGAAATCACTGAAAAACCTGTTTAATCATCAAGAATGTCAGCTATTTTACTAACAAAACTCAAGAAATTGTTATGATCTCAGAAACCAAATCCTAAAGCGACCACAGAATGCGGCACTTGACATTCCATGAATACATTCTAGCCATACATGATAATTCCTAGTTTGGTCATACTGATTAGTTCTCTAGGCTCTGCAACGTTGGTGCCAAAGACTAATTGGGACTTGGATTTGCCACCCACACTACAACGGCTATATGTATGATTTGCATCCAAGTAATTGAAAGAGTTTTTATATCTACATATGTACAACATAATATTTTCAGAGTTACAGATATATAACCTGGGATGGCGTGCAAGCAGGCATCATGACAGTATCTCATCTTGTAAAAGAATTTCATAAATATCAGTCCTTAAATTCAACTCCTTTTCCCTCATTACTTCTTGAAGATCTGACAGCTCTTTTGCTGTCAAGATGGAGTTCAATTTGAGAAAACCATCTAGCCAAAGCTTTTTTGACCTGCCAATTATTATTGCATGTTATGGAACAATAGTTAACACAGATAAATGAAACTACATCATATCAAGTTTAAAATGTATTCAAAGTTGCAACTAAGAAATGCAAGCCAAAACATTTAGTTGGTAAGTTTAAACAACATTGTAACAGAACATGTCATAAAACTCTAGAACAACTTTGTTCCTTCCTTCTGACATGACTGATACATACCCACCCAAAACATGTAAGCCAGCTTCTTACAGCAATTATCAGACTTATTTTTCCTGATTTATATACTATATTCCCAGGCAAGTTCATATAAATGTTCATGCATACCCACTTATAGTAACTACACATAGTAATGTTCATTTATTTGCAAATTGAAAGCATTTTTTTTCTAGCATTTTACCGAAAAATAATCAGAACCTAGTAACAAGCACAAAACCCTACATCTTCTGCCAACTTTCCTAATAAAATTCTGTTTGTTGGCCCTCTCTTTTCATATCGTATTACCACTAGTTTACTCATAAATTGGAGAAACTACAAAATCACTAAAGCAGATTAACTGCATTAATTTGAGATTTTGGTTCCTGAAACTTTTGCTCTATATCTCACAAATGGTATCCATTTAATAGGTTAATTACAATTATAGCTTGTTCTTTCAATTTGATTTATCAGGACATCAAGCGAAAGTCGCTTACCATGGACAGGCATGAATAGCACGAAAAAATATTCGCCTTGCTGCAGATGGATTGTGAACAACGTTAATCTCATATGCGACATACAATCGCCAGAGTATAACTGAATTATGGAATTTATCGTTTGCTAGTGCCCTCTCAAACAATCCATGGATCCTATGCGGCGAGCCACTCCGACTTATCTCAAATATTAAAGCAAAAAGCCAAACAACTACTGATGGTTTCCTGAAAATATTTACAGAATAACACTGAAATTTCTTGACAAACCCAAAAGTAAAATACTAAATCCTAAAAGAAAAAACTTACTCAAAAATTCTTTGTTAAGTCATTTAAAGAGAGAAATGGAATGTAAAAATAGAATATACATGTTTTAAGTATGTCATTTCACTCATTTATTATGAGTGATCAACAATAAATACACTAAAAGATTTGAAAATAACATTGAAATTACTGAATGAAGCTGGCAGTCAAAAGGTATAAAAAGGAAAAAGAATATATATGACTATCTCAAATAACAGAGACTATTTAACATACAATTTGACTTTAAGGTCCGGTTGTGGATGCCTACAGGCACTAGTTAACAAATATTTAATTGCACTTTTAACAATATAGCATTTAATGAACAGCTTATCAAATTTAAGAAAAAGTAGTGCATTAATTGCACTTTTTTTCTATAAAAATATAGCATATAATGCACTAGTTATCACTTCCCATAATTTTAAACAGCTTTCAGAAAAAGTAAACCTCCCGTAAAAATGGGTCCAATGCAAAAGGTAAAAACTTCTACAAAATTAAATTAAATTGAAAAGCTTGGCTAAAACAAGAACATATATAGATATCTGGCATATGGAATTTGCTCCCTAAAACAAAAAGCACAACCCTGAACACTTTGAGGAGATACAAGGAAGATGATCTTACTTGTGACAGTGGTCATCAAACATCCACCGTAATTTATTAGGAGTTGTGTAAAGACAGCTGATCTCCACCAAAGCTTTAAAGAGCTCTGGGCTGGATGGATATATTTGCAGCCCGTATGTGACAGCGTCCCAAGCTTTGGACAAAGTAAATTGCTCATGATGTCTTTGAAACATCCTAACATAATAGTTTAATAGATATTCTAGATGGTGACTTTGGTTTCTTCTTTCTGCAAAACACAAGAATTTAGTTTATTGTATTAAACAAACCATGTAATACTATCAATCAAAATGAAAGGGAAAACCTTTAGGCCAACTGCTTCAGTGACAATTTATCTCTATGAATGAAGACACAGAAAAGTTTAGCTGATTGTCTTAAACAGGCCACGTAGCACTATGAATCAACCTTAATATAGCAAGATAATCCCACATTCAGTTTAGGGAAAAGAACAAAGAAAGCCAAGTTTAATGGAATTTTGGCTTCCCCATTTTCACCCTATTTTTTCCAAAAATTATAGCACTCTAGAAATAAAAAGAGTGGATTAAAAATGGTGTTTAAAAAGGCTACAGAAAACTGCATATAGTCAGCATGATACAAATCTGCCTTTTTTCTCCATCATTCTTCAGGTTCTTTTCTTTTTTTCTTTTTCCAGTTCATCTCTCCTTTCAGACTCTAGCATAGAGCTGCTGGCGAACCAAGCCACAGGGAACATGACACAGGTAAGCAACATGGTTACAATTATTTTAAAACTATAGCATTTTTTTTTTCCCAAGTTATGTATTTTATAAAGTTAATTTGTACATTCATCTAATAATATATGCACATCTACTAATTTTCAGAACAGAATAAGGGAATATATTAGGACTTGGAATTTAATTTTAGTCCAAAGAAATATGAAAATATGGAGTAAAATATAGGAAATTCTTTCTAAATAGGTCACTTCCCAAACAAGATTTAAAAGAAATACATATAATTTCAAAAAGGAGGAAAAAATTAATCTTCATAGTTCATATTTCCCGTGTTCATTTGCATTTGGAAATTCTTCTCTAAATAGGTCCTTTCCAAACAATATCTAAAAGAAAAATCTCCAATCAAGCCTAAACAAACAAATACAAATTTGGATTTTTCAGGCCCTAAGTATTCCACTGAAACTGTATTGTATAAAACATGCAGTCTCAAAGAAACAGTTAGGAATAACCATATATACTATTGCCAAATGCCAAAATCTAAAGTCTAAAACACCTTATATTCGAGATCCTAACCCTAAATTTAAGGCCAAATAAAATCACACAACTTTACCATTACTTCTTTTGTTACTTGTAAATGTAACAGTAAAAAAGGAGGAAGAAGACAGTAACACGGATAAATCAGCTAAGTTAATAATAAAAAGTAAAGGCCCCTAGAGCTGTCAACCATAATGAAGATAGGAAAAGGGAGAAAAACGTAAAGAATACCTGGGAGCACCATTGTAAAAACATTATCTATAATTTCAATACCAGCAGCCCATCCAGCAGCAAAGTCTTCAAACAAAGCCGCCGCACAAACTAGGGCAACTGACTGATCATCAATAAAACCTCGCACCCATTTTGATCTTAATGAGTTTATTTTTTCTTTAAACCCTTGCCGAGCTCTCAGTAGTTGCAAGCTTGATGGATGAGATTTGAATGGAGCATATGTCGCACTACTTCCTAGGCAGGAGAGAATATGCATTGCACGTGACAATGAATCTGATTTACTCCCATGACTGTTTCCAAGCTCAGCCTCAGCATACCATAAATATAGAAGAGAAGAATTAGACTGAACATCCTGCTCATGTAAATAAGATTATATCATTACACTGAAAAAACTCAAAGATGATTAAACTATTGCATGAAAGCACACATAAAATGAGTAAAAACGTTCAGATGTTAGATCTTATGTTATTTGAACTTGGGTACGAGTGTTATGCTCAATTTTTTGCAAACTTTTCATGTATTTGGAAGGTCCTTGGAAGCTTTATATCCCTATATCCATGTCCGACTATGTACCAGATGCAAGTACTTCAAGAAGAGTAAAGAGTCGGATATATTTTAAACTTCAACCATTTCTTTTTGCACAAACGGGAGGAAAGTGAATCAGAGAAATAAACACATCAAGAAACAGTATAGAACAGCAAATTACTATAGAAAGATCACTCGAAAAGAAATAGAGTCCATTTTGGGTATAATGCGTAATCATATAACCATCAAACAGTCTATGGTACCAAACATGAACATCATATTTATTAACCATATGGCATATTGTCAAACAGCTGCATAAATTAAAAATCAAGCAAAACCTAGATTGAATATAAAGCAAAGTATAAGAATAGTGTCCACTTTAGGTATTATTGGAAGTATAAAACATAATCGGTTCATTGCAAATAACAGCAATCTAGAGCTAGATGAAACTTGAATTTTTTTTATTTTTTTTTTGTTAAAAACATAATTCTTTTGTCCATGGAAAGCAGAGGTCAGCTTCAACATTCAACCTATTGGGTTAACAGTCATCAGAGAACTAAGAACTCACCAATGAAACCCCAGCAAGTGACAGCAATGCCATGTCAAACACTCTTCTGGCATTATCCATATTCCCATAAAAAGCCTCTCTACGTGCATAAATTCCACAAAGCAAGAGATCCTACAATCACAAAGTACTAAAGCTTCATATTGCAATGGAGAAAGTCGGAAACACAAAATTTCATATACATATTCACTTCAATTTAGAAGATTCACACAATGTCAGGCTATAAACATTTTAAAACTTTACAATGCTCCCTCATAATCCTGAACTTGTTCCAGTATTGCTTTCTATTTGTTTTAATAGCTAGACTCAATCAAATTATGAACACGTTAATCTTTAAATTCCACAAAGCAAGAGATCCTACAATCACAAAGTACTAAAGCTTCATATTGCAATGGAGAAAGTCGGAAACACAAAATTACATATACATATTCATTTCAATTTAGAAGATTCACACAATGTTAGGCTATAAACATGTTAAAACTTTACAATGCTTCCTCATAATCCTGAACTTCTTCCAGTATTGCTTTCTATTTGTTTTAAAAGCTAGACTCAATCAAATTATGAACACGTTAATCTTTACATTGCTCCATCATTCCTAAACTTGTTCCAGAATCTACTTATTTTACGATGCAAGCCTTAATGAAATGCAGATATATTTATTTAGACATCATTTGATTGTTGTTTTTACTACTTGATTTTTTCTCTTTGCTTTTGCTTCCTAGAAAATCGCTAAACAGCAAAAGCAATTGGAAAAACAAAAACCTTATTGATTGAAAATAAACACATAACTATAATGCAATATCAATTGAACCAGTTATACAAAAAAAAAAGGGAAAAACATGCACTATGTTCTCCAAAAAATTATAATGTTAATTTTAAATTGTCCAAAGAAATTATTTTCTTTATTAACCAATATTGGCCAATATATTTCCTTATGAAAGCAAAAAATTAGTAGCCAAAGCTATATAACAAAATGAAATCAAAAGGTCAGAATGAGAAAGGGAAAGGAAGTCATGAATAATTTGAAGTAAAACCATCCCAATCAATAGTAGAAATAGCTTAAAAAGAACATTTCCCTATATTGAGTAAAGCAACAAAATAGAAAACATAAAAATTGACACCATTAATAAAGTAGCGGCTACACAATTTAGCATTTATAAGTGGATAAAGAATAATTATTCCACTGAGCACCACATAAACTTAGCAATCTAAGATTACATTCAAACAAAAGAAATAACTTGAGAAACAACTATATCCTCTCACCAAGTGAAGGAACTCAGATGGAAACTTAAATTTCTATAAGCAACTGCATTATTTCTTCCAAATGACTGAGAAAACCTTACAGACACTCATGGGTAACATCACTACTGCTAGTGGTTAAGGGAAACAATATAAACTTTTACTTGGGCCCATGGTAAATGGAAAAACAAATCAGACATTTGATGTTAATAAATAAAAATATTTGCTAAGCAAGTACAGGATCCAATCTGCATATATATGTACACCTTTAGGCAGGTAGAACAAATAAAAAATACCTGCCGATCATGTTTTAGAAGGCGCTTCGCCAAAGATTGACACGGAGCACTTGAACAGCTAGAAGAGTTCATTCTTGTCACAAAGAGCTCTTCCGCCAAGAGAGCAGCTTCTTCCAATATATGGTTACGGGGAAAAGCAGTTAAACAAAGTAACACAGCATTACGAAGAAATTTCATCATTTCAGTCCTCTGAGGGATGCCTCTGGCACCGTCCAAAAGGAATTCCAAACTGAATTCACCAGACATACTCTGTGATTTGTTTAACTCATCCTGCAGTCTTCTCATATTTTGCCCAATACAATCTGGAAACCCCTCCAGGCTAAGAATTTTCTCAGCCCAACTGGAACTGTTGGTACAAACCCTAGAAGAGGAAGGAAGTTAGTTAAATGACATTAACTCAAAAAACATGAAACCATTAACATATTAATGCACACATCATGGTGTTATATTTTAATACTCCCATGCAGCCCTCCTCCTTAAACAGCCTAAAACCAGGTCACTGTTGCATTAACTCTAATATGAAGCATCATGCCTTCACAAGCTTAAACAAAAACCAATAGAATAGAGACCCATCAGTTCTTATACAAAATTTTGTCCAGCTTTAAAGACTTGAAAATGCAACTTCCAGTTGGCTTTTTCCCACATGGAAGCATCCTGAGAAAGGACTATGACAATCCATACCCTCCAAAATAGATGGAAATTTCTAGAAAATAAATGATCAGCCTAATCATTTCATCTACTTTCCAGGTAAAATTGTTTTCCTTCAACAAATAGAATTATTTGACATTCAAATATTTTAGCTAGATTAGAGCTTCTAAGAAACAAGTTCCAACTCAATACATGTTTGAAAAGTTGTAAAAGTGGAATACATAATTACATATAACTTAAATCCAGTGAAGGCTCAAAAAACTCTAGACGAATTTGCAAGATTGAAAACATAAAAAAAAAAATTAAATAAATTCATGGGCTTTCCACATTTTTAATTACAGAACAAAGAACAGAAATTATTTCCCTTTAGCAACACAGATAAGCCTATTCATTATACAAGCACTTTTTCATAAATACAATAAAACTCTAATGGCTCTCTGTCGTTAGATTACTAATCTCCAACCATTAGGGTGTCCAAATTAAATAACATATATACAAAATTATCAGTAACAAGTTATATTACCATTACACATTCTGTATTCCTAAGCATACCATACAGTAATTTTATGATATATATTTTAGAAAGTTAATCCATAACAGATAAAGGTGCTTTGAACGAAAAAAGAAAATTCAGAAAGCATGTAAATACTTCGTACGAAGCATCAAGTATCCACATATTTCAGCCATGCATGAGAACCAAATTTTTAATTATTTGTTATGCGTGCACATTTACACATGCAAGTTAAGAAATAGACAAACAGACAAGATGGGTCGATTAAAGACCAGTGAGAGAGCGAGACAGAATAAGAAGATTTTATACAAAACTGCACCATTATAAAATGGTGAATAAGGTGAAACTTACCAAGAGGATATTTTCCCACCATAAAAGTCAATGAACTGGAATACTAGAGATAAGCGAGCCTCAGTAGAGCACAATGAGAACAAGTATTCGCATACATCTTCATATAATATCTCTCTCATAAATTGTTCATCCACTTCTTCATTAGGTTCCTCATGAAAATTAGTGACTGCACCTGTTTTTCAGCCAATAACTTAACCTGTCATTTGTTATTTCAGATAACTGTAAATCACAATCTATGCATAAAATGTTTAATATGTAAAAGAACATGTATGTTAGTAAAACATTAGATTGATGAAACAAATTTTCCTTCATCATATTGCAAAATTGACATTCTAATTTTTCTTAATATGATTCCATTGATAGACTTCCATCAAGTGGCTTTATTTGATAAATAAAAAATTTGTAAGTTCACATTTAAGTACTTTAACTTTAAGTTCTCATTTTACACTGATGAAAAGCCACAAACTTTATGCTAATCTTATAGATACTGAACATGTAACAAATTTTCATGTTAATGTAAATGTTAGTTAATACAAACTTTTATAGTTTCACTTATTTGTACAATATGCAACTCTATCTTCAATATTATTGTTATTTTAGAAATAGATTAATAAAAGCATTACCTTTAATACACATAACAACAATAATTAATACATATAATGTATATAAACCCTTTGATTATAGAAAGAGACCTTATATCAATTATATTTCGATATTTCCATAAATTAAGAATTTTCCATTTTGAAATGCTTTCTTAGAGTTCTAATTCCAAATAAACTAAAGTAAAAGCAAATTATTCAAGCACCAACAAAAACTGCAAACAAAAATTAGGGTAGGAGGTGCTTTATTCAAGATTGAAGAATCTTTAATAAGACTTCCATTTAACTATTAATGTAATAACATACACAAGACTTCTATAACCTTTTTTTTTTGGGGGGGCATTGGTAGCAAAACATTTTCCTTTTTTTCATTTTCTTCGATGGTAAGTCAAAATTGTCATTTGGAAAGAAATTGGTGAAGCTATTAGTCCTTCATACTTCATCCTTGATAAGTACTACAGGGATAAATGAACAACAAAATAGAACTATAAATTTTATTATTAAATTTGCATAAAAAATTAAAAAAAAATTGCTTAAAGCATGTAAAACTAATTCTGAGACAAACCAAAAGGAAGGTACATCCTTAGTGCCAAATATAGCATCCAGATAACAGCTGAGGTTTCTTGGTCATTAGAATGAGAATAATCAAATAAACTAAATCAATGATAAGAGAGTAATAAATAGATTAAAATTTCCTAAAACATTAAAATAAAATAAAAGCTAGAGAGCAAAAAATATATTAACTTATAGGCTCTAAACATATTTCCAAAAAAATTTAGAATTGACATAAACTCCAATAGTAAGTTAAGAATGGAGAGTACGAGACAAGCCAATGCTTGAATAATTTTAGATTGATGCTTATGTTTTATATTGTTACGGTCCCAAATAATGGATCTTGTCACCAAACGATTCACTGGCAAACTATTTGTTTTAGGCAAGGCTCTTTCCCTGATTTTTACTTCTTCCTCGCGAATGACCTATGATGAATAAGTGGAACTTGTCAAAGGGAATTCCAGACCTTAGACTCGTTAAGAGAGTCTTAAACCTCTTAATATAGGAATAAATTTTGATTTAATTTTATTGCTACCAATAAGTAGATGTTACATAGGTTTACTTATTTGAAACAAAGACTCTAAAACCCTAATATCATAAAGATACCTTCAATTGAACTCCTAATACTTCTCCTAATAAAATAAGTAATAAATTAATCTAAATAATTAATTTGACTTCTAACATAAAACCTTTCACCTAGATAAAACGAAGTATTTCAACTCTTCGCAGAAATCACAAATATGATGTAAACCTCAAATGCATTAGAGAGAGAGAGAGATTTGAACTCCTAATACCTCTACTAATAAAATAAGTAATAAATTAATCTAAAATAATTAATTTGACTTCTAACATAAAACGTTTCACCTAGATAAAATGAAGTATTTCAACTCTTCACAGAAATCACAAAATATGATGGAAACCTCAAATGCATCTCAAAGAGAGAGAAAGAGAGAGAGAGAGACCAGATTTTGCACGAACAGGCATCCATTGAGCAGAGTCTCTTGAGGACTCTTCTTCTGACCACCTAGCCCATGTCAAAGTATCTTTAACCTCGCCATCAACCCCGGCATCAACATCAATTCCTAGCTGTTTTAGCAATGATTCTGTATCATCTTCTTGCTTAATATCTTCATTCTCGATTTTCTCATGGAAATCCTCAACTGCTGCATCATCATGGGCAACATTTTCAAGACTTGTGCTAGATTCCTTACATTTGGATAATGGTTCTGACCAACCAGTCCAACCACCCTCATCATTCTTATCTGAACTCTCTTCTTTCATAACTCTCTGTCTATTTTCTTCTTCCTTTTCCAACCATACAGACCAACCAAGAGCCCCTTCTTCTCCAACTCTTGCATCATCACTATCCCAGAAGTGCTTAAACAGTCTCTGTTTACTATGCTCATTCAATGATAGAGAAGGACAAAACAAACTAAATTCAATTTCAGCTTGAAATAAAGCAGTGGCCAATTCCTGGTAACCAGTCTGCCACTCAAGCCTACAAAGAGAGAGAAATATATCGACCAGACCAAGCTCTAGATGGACCATAGCACTATCCGTGGGTTTACTAGTTTGATGAATCTGCAAGAAATTGACCATCCATAAACACTAAGATAAAGAAATTTTTCTAACTTTAAAAGTTTTTTGCAATCTCAAAGTCCACATAACGTAAAAGAAAGGAAGGGAGTGGAAACCAAATGCTGATTAAAGATCTATAGTTCATATCAACCAACAGTATCAACAAGAGCCTGAAAAACAATAACAACAAAATAGCCATAGAGGAACAACTTCTAATATCAATTATCATGTAATTTGACATATGAAAGCCTTTACCTCCAAGTACAAACATGTTATTCCCTCTGTAATTTCTACAAAATTAAGGTTACTAATAAGTTCAAAGATAAAAACTCCTAGACATCAACTTATCAATTATGCTTAAACATATCAGTATAAATAGATAAAACCAAATAATGCCCTATTATTTTGTACTGAATTGATCATCTACTGGTGTTATGAGTTCAGAAGACATGATGGAGTCATAATCATACTAATAAAACAGCAAACTTTGACACCATAAATGCAATGCAGTTATAAACATATGTTCACATAACTTCACAACATACATGCACCAGGCATTACTTGACTTGTTTAAATGGAAAATGCATGAGAAAGAAAATATCTATCACCAGTAATACCAGAGACAACCAAGTAATAAATAAATAAATAAATGAAACTAAAATGCACTAAATTAAGAACCTGTCTAAACTGCTTATTGCAGGCAGCAGACAGAGCTTGGATCGCATGAGCATACATTTTTCTCATATCTGAAACTTTAAATCTGGAGAACTCCCCTTGAACAACATGCAAGAATTCTCTCCACAACACATAACTCCCTGAATGATGCATAAGCATGTTTTCCCATCTCCCAATTAACACATCAGTGTTATCCCTTTTCTGATAGGCCCTCATTAGACAAAGCAAGATTTGTTCGTTATCGGGATTAAGCTCAGTTGCCTTCTCAAGTATGCTAATCTTCTTTTCAAGAGTTTGTAAGCGAACAACTTTCTGTCGTTGCATACTTGCAACCTTGTCCTGGAACTCTGCAAAGGCTACCCATGCTTTTTCATCATGGGGATGCTCCCTGGTCAATTTGTTGAACTCCCTTGTTCTACGTAGCACTTCATCCTCCCAAGATTCTTCAATAAAAGAATTGTTAGAGATTGAACTTTTGTCACCACGATGAGGTGATGATTCAATATCAGATAAAGGAATGAAATCAGCAGGAACTGTGTGTGAAGAATTTTTCGGGGCATAACGACGAAGACGCTTTAAGTTCTTATGATGTTCGAGTGCAGCATTGTTGGGAGACCAGTATCGACCAGAAGACTTTAGCTTGGTATCCAAAGCATCAATATCAGCATCCTTATCATATGTTGAAAACCTGTGAGTCCGACCATAAAAACCTCGGGACATATATCCAGATAATTGTTCAGGATTTTTATGTTTATAGCGTGGAATATCCATCCTGCAGTGGAAAAATGTCGGACAATCAATTTCGAATGTTTCGGCAAAAGGTGATAGCAGAAACAATTAAGCCAAAAAATGAATGCGAAATATGCAGAGATTAAGGCAATTTCCGATTTTCGTTTTATTTAAGCATTCTCAGATTTAAAAATATATGTGCAGTAATTTCTTAGCCAAAGGGAAAACGACAAATCAACCTGAGAAATAACTAAGTGATTAAGATACAAAAACCAAAGAATAAATGAAAGGGAAAAAACCTGTAGAGAGAGCCGTAGGCCAAGTTATCATGATCTGGATGAGAATCAAAATAATAATCATTGGAATGAATGGATTTGGATTTGGAATCACCAATTTCTTTCGAAATCTTTTTCTTCTTGTTCCTCCTCTTACTTCTTTTCTTCCGTTTTCTCTCGCCGTACTTGTCTCCATCAGAATCTTCTTCTTCTTCTTGTTCTTTGTCCTCCCCTTCAAGTAGCTCGTAAGAATGGGGGAGCTTCTCCTGCTGCTGTTGCTTGGCTTCGTTTTCTTCTTCCCCTCGGGCATCTTCTTCTTCTTGTACGTCGTCGAGAGAGAGGGAAACAGAGGAAACGGCGTCGTTGATGAGGGAAAGGTCGGTGGTGAAGCTAGGGTTGGAAAGCCATTGAGGGATGATGCTACTACTAGTAACTGTAGAAGCGGCAGCAGGAAAGAGAGGAAATAGAGAGGGATTTGGGTGTCGGTCGTCCACCGCGTCGCCGTTACCATCCATTCTTATCGTTCCTATTCTTATTCTCGTCTAGTGTCACCTCCGCTTTTAAAAATTTTGCTCAGGGACACCGCGCCGGGGTATCAAAAGATAGGTAAATTATGTTTGTAATGCAAAGACATAGAAAAAATTTATTTTTAATCCATTATGATTCCACAAACATAAAATCTAACGGTTACAATTTGGCAGAATTAGAATTTGACTATTAAAATATTTTAAAAAATCGATTCTGTAAATTTATTGTTTTACTTATTCATAAAACAGTATAAATAAGAGGTTATTTGGCTATTTTTCATAAAACACTATAAGAGAAAAACAATTTTTTTCATCTTTCTATTTTTTAAATTTTAGTGTTCTACGAAATTACACAAGATAGAAATTATGCCTAGGAGATTGAGTTTTAAGAGGGATCGTCTATGACCTTTTCAATATTTCTTGGAATTGAATCTAGTGTGGTTTCATCGGTTTTATTCCAATTTATTTTTTGATCAGTTTTTCGACCAATTGCTTTTATTTTTTCAGTTTCTATTCATTTGGAGAATAGCAATATCAATTGTGTTTCACCTTTTTATTTGAGTGTACGAATATTGAAGTGTAATGTTAACCTTGGGAGCAACATCCACTACATGATTACACCGATCAAGGTGAATTTGCTTCTAAAGCAGTGGTTCTTTCACAGCACAGTGATTGTTTTATTTATTTACACTCAGTTTTGTTTCTTAGCGCTAATGGTTTTATTTTGCAATAGTATATTTTCAACAATTTAAAAACAAATTTATACTATTATTTAAACATGGGAATCGTTTTCGTTTCCCACTATTGGAATCAATGAAGGCTTTTACAAGCAACGAGCTAAAGTACACTTGAGGATCGTTGGAGCAAGTAAAGTGTCCTATTGAGGCAATCGATTTGAGGGCACTTGAGTAGTGCAAGAGTATGCCTAAGCAGTGTTGGAGCGGTTGCAAGCTCCATCTGTGTTGGCCAATGGCCCGTTACGATCAAGATAGACTTGAAAGGCCTAACGAGATTAAGTGGGTCCGAGGACCCTTGAGTTCGAGATGGGTCAGAGGCCTCTTGAGTTTGAATGGGTCTAAAAACCCTTAAGTTTGAGTTGGTCGGAGGACCCTTAAGTTTAAGTTGGTCAGAAGACCATAAGCAGATCGTTGGATCCTTGTGTTTGTGGAGCTAGTCTAAACGTCACTGATTTTTTAACCAAAGTAAACCAGAGATTATCGAGTCCGAGAGCTTAAACAATAGAACCAGTAGAGGATGTCTTGTTCATGCAACCTATGAGATTGTGCGAAGAAAAGAGTGGCGTGCCAGAGTTTGCATGAATGAGAATTAAAGTCGAAATTGAGATTGAGATCAACCTAGTTCGATGGTGCCACATGTGTTGCAATTGGCCAAGATGGCCACACCTAATGGAGGTGACCATGGATGGGCCGAAAGGGCCTAAGTTGAGGATGGCCAATATGTTTGAATTTTTCATGTTGAGAACTTTGGTGTTGGTTCGCAATGGATGGTTGGCGTAAACCACGTACAAAAGGATGCATCCAATGAGATGCCGCGAGAGTGTGGTTGGTGCCACATCTAAAGGATTGCTTTTTTTAGTATCAAATACATGGTAATATTCAGTCGACAAAGGGTCATACCATTAAGGGTTCCAAGGTTGTAACCTGATAATTATGTGTTATGGCATTGAGTCCGAGTGTTCGATAAAGGAATGGGCATAGACAAGACTACACCAACAATTAAGATGAGACCAATTTCAAGTATATGTCCAATGCGCGTTGAATGGATCACAACATTAGGCGTTGAAAACCCAAGATAAACTTGAAATTGAAATGTTAACTCATGCAACAAGGTTACTAAAAGTGTGGCTTCATATCAACGAGGGCATCAACATAGTAAGTGGAGGAGTGTCATGGTCCGTAATTTACTATGCTAGTTATCAAGGTTGAGTTTTCCCTAGATGGTCTTAAGTGAAATTAAAGTATAATAACTTGAAAGTTGGAATTTGTCAGATACCCTACAGTCCTAAAGGGATGCTATGATGCAAACTGGGTAATTGATAAAGTTAGTTTTACAAGTGGGTATGTCTTTACTTTGGATGGAGCAATTATTTCTTGAAAGTCTATTAAACAAACGTGTATTGCTCACTCCACGATGAACTCAAAGTTTATAACTCTTGAATGAGTCAGGCAAGAGGTTGAGTGGCTTAGGAATCTACTTGTAGAGATTTCTTCATAAGAGAATGGAGTACTTACTTTGAAGTACGTAAGGTTTGAAAGGAACCTAGCTGATCCACTAACCAAAGGATTAAGTAGGAAAATGGTTCTTGATTCGTCGAGGGGGATAAGTCTTAAAGTCCAGTGGTTAAGGAATTCATAATGGATACTCAACTTAGTTTTCTAAATTTAATGTGGTCAAACAAACCATGGAAAGACTTACAGTGTACATTCTACCTATCCTTATGACGAACAATATATATTCATAAGGTCAAATTCTCACTCTTAATGAATTCATATCCCAGGATTTGGGTAGTCCTATTGAGACGAACTTGATGAATTCACTGACATGTGAGGTTAAGTTTATTACTCTTAATGAGTTCATATGCTAGAGTTTTGGTGGTCTTATGGAGACGGACTTGATGGATTCATCGAATTTAAATTTGAGAGGATGAGCTTAATAGATGCTCTTAATGATTTCAAAGTCCTGATTCGAGTCGTCTATATTGAGATAGACTTGATGAACGTAAGTGTGAAGGACTAGTCACCTTTTATGAAAGACATTAACCAGTCCTTCTCGAGCACTTACCAGTATCCTAATGTGTATAGGTTAAAACTAGTTGATCTATTGTGAAACATCAATTGGATCTGAGATTAATCATGTGTCATAAATTAACATCTATCTTAACAAGTTAAAGAGAAAAACCACTCATTTCACTATGTACTAGTTCAAATCCACAAGATACTAGTGAGATACTAGTGCTTAAGCAACTAATTTCATTGTTGTTTTTCTCACGTTTTACCTCTTTTTTCATGTTTACAAAAAATTACTTTACATTAGTGGGGGAATGTTGATAATGCAAAGAAATTGAAAAAAAATTAAACGGTTACGATTTGATAATATCATAATCTAGCTTCTAAATGATTATGATTTGGTAGAATTAGAATCTGGATGTTAAGATTTTTAGGAAACTGACTCTACAAATTTACCGTTTTGCCCATTCAGAAACAATATATATAGGAGGTAATTCTTCTCATTTTTCATAGAACACAACAAGAGAAAAACAACTTCTCTCATCCTTTTGGTCTTTAAATTTTGGTGTTATGCAAAATTACACCAAAGAGAATAACTGTCTAAGAGATTGAGTTTTAAGCGGGACCATCTGTGACCCCTCAATTCTTTCTTGGAAATTTAACCTAGTGTGGCTTCGCCAATTTCTTCTAGTTTTTTTTTCTGATCATATTTTTGACTAACTGCTTGTGCTTTTCGGTTTTGATTTCTTTCGAGAAGGGCAATACCAATTGTATTCCACTTTTTTTATTTGGGTGTATGAATATTGAAGACATTGTTAATTTTGGGGAGCAACGTCCACTACATGATTATATCGATCAGGACAAATTTGGTTCTAAGATAGTGGTTCTTCCACGACATAATGACTACTTTATTTATTTACATTTAGTTTGGTTTCTTGTCAAATCTAACGATTTTGTTTTGCAGTAGTATATTTCCAAGAAATTACACCTATAGTGCCTTAATGTCACTATCATCACTTACTTTGGATGGACGGTAAGTTTACCTCGATGAGGCAATAAGATTATTACAATAAAAATGTATATTTAAATTCAAATGCCCCTCTAATGAAGAAATGAGAATAAAAAATATCATTATAGATATTAAAATAAAATGTGTATTCATATATAATAAAAATAACAGAATCATATTTATATTAATATAATATAATTAAAAGTAAATAATTTAAAACTTTAGAAAATGAAGGGGTCATAATTGGGTATAGTATTTATATATATAGTTTAACGATAGTTGTAGTATTAAAAAATCTTAATTATACATAATAAAAATATTAATGCATATAATTTATTTTTTATTTTATAATAAAATTATTTAATGAATTGTTATAAAATTTATCTAAATATATTGACTAAAAAATTCTTGAAATAATGGCAGTATAATTGCAGCATTAGAAAAAAAACAACAAACGAAATTTATGTATGCTCAATTGGAAGAGCATTTTTTCAACTGAGTAAGTTGAGGTGGTAAGTGTGATGGAAAGGGAGAAATTAGAAAATTTTTAGAGGATTAAAATTAAATTATAATTTTTATAATTAAAAAATTTAAATTTATTATTTTAATAGATTATATTTTTATAATTTTTAAAAAATTAAATCAAATTTTGAGTAAATAAAATTTTAAAAGAACCATATGAAAAAAAATTTATTTTAAGAGAGACCGGACTTCTACCAACACCCTTAATTTTGTCACTTGTAATCTTTCAAACAACTAATCAGTGCAATGAGAGGAATACATTCTCTTAAATTCCATCTCACCATGGGTACACTGAAATTCGAAGGAAGAAATTTTAAATAAAATAATGTTTGTATTTAACTTTTTTTCTATTAAAATATTTTAATTAAATTAAAAGTTGTTGTTAGACAAAAGGTAAAATATAAAAAATATAAATATAATTTAAATTTAATAATAAATTTAAAAATAAGTAACAAGTATACTTTACTTAATATTTGTAGATAGATTATAAATAAAAAAATCGTTGAGGCTTGTATAAAGAGTTTCCTTAAGATAGATTCGCTCTCACCTAGGTGTTAAAGAATTTTTGGACGTCTATCTCCCAGGATACAACAACGATCAATTACCAAAAGCAACACAACTTTTGTAATAGGCGAATACTAACCAAGTCCTCTCTATCACCAAAAAAATAGAATTGGAAATTTTGAGAGAATTTTGAGAGAGCAAAAGTGTTTCTTCTTCACTTGATGTGTAAAACGAAAAGAAGAGAGAGCTATTTATACTGAAATTTTTATGAAACAGTTACATGAAATTTAAAATAAAACATTATGAGGAGAGTTACAAAATAATGTTTTGTAGGTTACAAAAATGGTGAGTTACGAAAAATTAAAATAAATAAAGCTATGTAACTGCCATTAGAATACCAAAGGACAGTTCTATTGAAGAGGAAAATTTAAATGGGCTAAAAATTTGGTTAAGCCCAGTAAGACTCAACCGATCCAAACATTTCGTGTTGCCCACGTCGTGCGAATACGCCCCTAACCCGTTTTGGTTTGATCAGCAACCCCCTTATGCGTGAAGGAGAGCTTTGGTCTAATTATTTACTAACTAACATGTTGTTTTTAGCTTATAAACCTTTTCCCCATATACCACACTTTTAACAATGTGAGATATGAGGTTTTAAGAATAATTTTTCCTTAATAATCATTTTCATATAGCTTACTTTGAGCTTCAATTTCTCATTCATTACTCAATCATTTTAAGCATATTATATATCGTTTTAAAAGTCTCATAGAGTAGAATATAATAATAAAATTTATTATTTAAAAACTCTAATTTTACCCATAAATAATATGCCTCAAAGTTCCTTAGTAAACATTATTTTTCCAACAGTTGTATCACATTTGAAGACGTTGTGAGCATGATGTCGCAATGTTGATACCAACTTCTTAAGATCAGACGATTATGTATGGGTAGTCAAAGGAAATTTTGATATTGTTTTGTTTAGTTGAAAAGTACTTTTGATATAAAAAAAAAACATTTTTGAATAAAAAGTAATGCTAAACAAGTAAATTTTGAAGGAAACTTTTTGCTTTTCAAAAGCACTTTTCTCCAAATAGAGAAGTTAAAATTTTTAGCTTTTCCATCCAAAAACACTTTTACCAGCTCAATTACGTTTTCATCCCTCCAACACATGATATTTTCCCTTCTTTGGTTAATTGCTTAAAAAATATTTAAAATTTATTTTTATATATTAAAATTTTAACAACAAATTATAATAAATTATTTTCTATATTTTTATTAAAATATAATAACATTAACTAATTTGGACATTATTTAAATGCTTATTTAATACTTTCTAATACATGTCTAAAATGGACATTTTATTTCTCAAAAGTACTTTTTGACAATCATACTAAACATTTAAATCTTAAACTAAGTTTTTCAAAAATACTTTTCAAAATCACTTTTCCAAAGCACATTTTAAAATCACTTTTCCAAAGCACATTTTAAAATCACTTCTCCAAAGCACATTTTAAAATCACTTCTTAAAAAAAATGCTAAACTAACCCTAAGAAAGCTTGGATTTAATAAATGATGAGCTTACCCTGTTACGACATGTTCAACTTAGTATAAATACAAGTTATGTATCAAATTTATCAAATCCAAACTCTTTTACATAAGTGTCGTTATTTTGTCACAAAATAAATTCTATTTTCTGGAAAAAATGCAAGGTTATCGATTAAAGAGAGTGTAACCTCTTTACCCGACCTAGGAGATATGATCGAATTTAGAAGGTCACTACTGTAATTACATCCTCACGCAAACTGATAATTCACATTCATTCACATACATACACACACACACGCACATCACACGCACACGCACACACATACATACATATATATACTGATAATTCACATTCATTCACATACATACATACACACGCACACACACGCACACACACGCACACACACATACATACATATATATATATATATAGTTTATAATTAAAACTAAATAATCAATAAATTCTAAAACAAATACAAAAATCCCAAATTTAAAACAACTTGCAATCCCAATAAAATAATAAATATCAAAATATACTGAAATCCCCAAAATAGCTTATATGTAGTAATAAAAGATCCTAGAATAAAATAAAGAAAAACAAAAGAAGTGCCTCCGGATACCAAGTCACCTAAGTCTCAAGTATCTGTAAGGAAAACTGTAGGGAAACGAGCTAAAAAGCCTAGTGTGTCTCTAAAGAACATACATCCTATTACATTATCATAATAATATACAACACATAATATAACCACAAAGCATGATACAATGCACCCATACTCCAGCACACCAACACAATGAAGTGGTTCCCCAAAACCCCTTCCCAACCAATCGTCACCAATCGCAGTGTGGTTTTATTATCAGCCGTTTGAA
Organism: Kokia cookei; assembly: GCA_039519145.1. Taxonomy (NCBI): domain Eukaryota; kingdom Viridiplantae; phylum Streptophyta; class Magnoliopsida; order Malvales; family Malvaceae; genus Kokia; species Kokia cookei. The sequence continues at coordinate 26,979,338 of CM076901.1, forward strand.
AGGGTAATAACCACGTCTTCCACCGTACAAACTTAACCTATGAGCACACAATGGTATGATCACATGTATATCTTAGTCACAATCTCAATCTTATGATATTACACATATATCATAGTTCACAATATTCTTATCAATATATATATATATATACATTCTTATAGGCATGCATGACAATATCAACATGCTTTAATGCAACTCAAAACACAATCATACCATTTTCACATCACATTATAAATTATTACATTGATATCACATCACAGTATCATCATAAAATATCATAACACAACATTACATGTAATAGGTTTAGTCGCAATTAGAAACACACCTCTAGAAAGCTGAAGGTCTAATGACGAGAAGGTTGTCTACCACGTACTGATCTATCACCTAAACATAAATATCTTACATTAGATTTCTCAAATAAAACCTTCAAATAACCTCTAAGTATAAAATTAAGAGTAAAATAGCTAAAACGAGGCTTTTGGGTTCAAATTTGACAAAACGGACAGCGAAAACAGACTCAGGACATCGAAAAATGATAGGGTAAGGTTTCCCGAAAAAAGTCAATTGGTTAACAGTCAACGATCGGTCAAAGTGAACAGTTCGATTCGGTTTGATTCGATCAAAGTCAACGGGTCGAGCTAGGCCAGTTTGGGTTGGGTTAAGGTTTGGGTGTTAGGTTTAAGGTTTAAGATTTAGGTCAAATGGATTAAAAGTTGGGTCAAGGCAAAGGGTTATTGGGTAAAAGGTTTAGGTGTTAGGTTAAAATTTGGGCTAGCATTTGATAGCCCACTTTAAAATTTAAAACATTTCATAATTGGGGTTTCCAACACCCCCATCGACGACGCTGAACCCAAATACCCCTAACGGCAGCGCTTCCACATCGTAACAAACTCAAAGGGACCAAAAAGGCTCTTTCGACCCTTACACAACCCCAAAACACATACCAACACCCAAACATGGCGGCACAATGATGACGCAAGAGGAGACGATATATCCCGAATGGTTTACTTACCATTTTTCACCAATAACGACGGTAATGGATGATTGAAGGATGTGGCTAGAATCGTGAAGGGATGAGGAAGGCTTTGGTGAGGGCAATGCACTACACAGTCAACAACAAGGCGTTCGTTGGAGTTATGTCAGAAAAGAACAAAGGAAAGGGAAAAAAGAGAGGGGAGGATTCGGTAGAGGCAAAAGTAAGCAAAAGAAATTGAAGGGTCAAATAAAGGGGGAAAAAGAGTGTTTTATACCCAAAACGACCCAAAACTTTACACACTATTACGAATAAGTCTTAAAACTTCCAATTTAACTTACAAATTTTATTCACATGATAATTAAGTTTTCAATTTCTCAAAATTACCGAATTAGAGTATTAAATCCTCAAATTTTCTAATTAACTCCTTAAAATTAATTTAAGGTATTACAACTCTCCCCTTTTAAAGAAATTTTGGCCTTTAAATTTACCTAGACCAAAAAGATGTGGATACTGGGCCTTGACGATGGCTTTGGGCTCCCAAGTAACCTCCTCAAAACCATGGTTACACCACAAGACCTTAACCATCTTAATGGTTTTCCTACGAAGAACCTTCTCATCCTGAGCCAAAATCTCAATTGGCTCCTCCTCAAAAGTCAAATATGGACAAACCTCGATCTCCTCAATAGGGATAATATGGGGCTGATCCGATCGATAACGTCTTAATATAGAGACATGAAAGACGTCATGAATCTGCTAAAGCTCAGGCGATAACTCAAGCTGATAAACAACCAATCCTACTCAATGAAGCACTCGATAATGACCGATAAAAATTGAGAACTCAACTTGCCTTTTCACCCAAATCTGAGCACTTTCTTCCACGGAGATACCTTCAGGAAAACCCCATCAGCCACATTAAACTCAATGTCTCGACGCTTCATATCGGTATAAGACTTTTGCCTGTCAAAAGCAGCCTTAAGTCTCTCTTGAATCAATCTAACAGTCTCCTTAGATTCTTGAACAATAATTGACCCCAACAAACGATGCTCAGTTTACTCAGTCCAACCAATAGGAGTGCGACACTTACGCTCATATAAAGCCTCATACGGAGCCATCTTAATACTGGCGTGATAAATGTTATTGTAGTTGAACTTTACAAGTGGTAGAAAATCCTCCCAACTACCTTGATACTCAAGCACACATTCCCTCAACATGTCTTCGAAAACATGAATCACACGCTTGGATTAAGCATTAGTTTATAGATGGTAAGCAGTACTGAAGTTTAATTGAGTACTCAAAGCACGATGCAGAGACTCCTAAAACCTATAAGTAAACCTCGAATCCCGATCAGAAATAATAGACAAAGGCATACCATGAAGACGAACTATCTCGAAAATGTAGAGTCGAGCTAACTTAATCAAGTAATAGTCGACTCTAATAGGAATAAAGTGCGTGGATTTAGTGAGTCTATCCACAATCACCCAAATTGAATCTTTCTTGGATGGTGTTAAAGGAAGACAACTCACAAAATCCATAGTTACACGTTCCCATTTCCAATGCGAAATCTCAATCGATTGAAGTTGCCACATAAAACTTATCCTTATACTCCTTTTCACAATTGACGGCTTTCAAGAAAAACACTCCACCTTCAGAAATGACTATAAAGTTAATTAATGGTCGTCTTTGTGCATTCGTCTATACATCACGTACAAGACTAATACATTTTTCCCTCCATATTTCCTTTATAGGTATTAACAACCTCTCTATGTTAAAGTTGCCACATAAAACTTATCCTTATACTCCTTTTCACAATTGACAGCTTTCAAGAAAAACACTTCAACCTCAGAAACGACCATAAAGTTAATTAATGGTCGTCTTTGTGCATTCGTCCATTCATCACGTACAAGACTAATACATTTTTCCCTCCACATTTCCTTTATAGGTATTAACAACCTCTCTATGTTAAAGTTGCCACATAACACTTATCCTTATACTCCTTTTCACAATTGACGTCTTTCAAGAAAAACACTTCACCCTAAAAAACAACCATAAAGTTAATTAATGGTCGTCTTTGTGCATTCGTCCATCCATCACATATAAGACTAGATTAGTTTAGCATTACTTTTGAAAAGTGCTTTTAAAAAATGTGGTGGAAAAGTGCTTTTGAAAAGTTTGGTTAAAGATTTGATTGTGTAGCATTGTTATCAAAAAGTGCTTTTGAGAAATGAAATATCCATTTTAGACATGATATTATAAAGTAATAAATATACATTTAAATAATGTTCAAATTAGTTAAAATTATGATATTTTAGCAAGAATATAAAAAATAATTTATTATAACTTATTGTTAATATTTTAATATATGAAATATTAATTTTAAACATTTCTAAGTAATTAATATTAATTATTTAAAATTTTAATTAGATTATATAAACTATATTTTAAATATTAAAATATAATCATTCCTCATTACTAAAATCATGCCAAAGCTATTCCAGTTTATACTATAGTTTTAGAACCAAGATACATCACAAATAGACCCAACGCTTCCTTCTTTATACACTTCACAAATTGAGGTTAAAAAAGCAATTAACTTTGCTATAAGCCCGTTTGAAACACCACTGGTGAAACATTTAGCTTTTTTAATAGATCCAAAAGTCCATTTTAAAAGTAAAAAAAAAAAAAACACCATGTGTTTGTTTAGTATTCCTCAAGGCCAAAATGACTTATTTAATAAAAAGTCCATTCTAAAAGTTTAGCTGAACACAGCCTAATACATTTTTCCCTCCACATTTCCTTTATAGGTAGTAACAATCTCTCTATGTTTGCTTGTTCTTTTTGCAACAATGTAGTCTTTAAAGCATTATATTTCGGAGGTATGTAACTCAGAATCGAATTCTTACTAGCTAAGGTGAATGCATTCACATAATGAGGGTTCTTAGCTAGATGAAAAGATAATCCACCTGAATAAAATATTCGAGCAATTTCACTATCTAAATTCTCTTGAGCATCAAGGTTTAATGATTGTTCTAAAGGGCATTTTCTTCTTTTAGAACTTAAACTATGCCCTTGAAGTGAGGTTGTTTTTGGCCCAAAGGAAGATGCTAGCGTTTGAGAACTAGGTGGAAATGAGATTATTTTTTGTTGTAACTTGAGTTTCGCATCTTCAACTATTTTTTGCATTTCAGCAAGATGTTGTAATGTTACTTTTGGAAACACTCGAATTTTTTGCCCATTTAGTTTCAATAAATGTGCTTTAACCCTAGAGTATGATCCCTTAAATGTAGCATTGCAAAAATTACACACAAAACTAACATTCCCGCATCTTTCAACAGTTTTCGGTAATTTAATAACATATCTCCAAAGAGGAATGTTACTAATATCATATTGAGACACACTAGTATTAATAACATTATTTGGTGAGCCAACACTTCCACTACCACTTTGAGATGTCATAATTCAAAACTGAAAGTATTAACAAAAACAAAAAAAATCAATATATACTTCAAAAGTGATTACCACAAATCAATTATTTAACATACAAATAAAAAATAAAAAATAAAAAAAAGTAACTAAACAAATAAAATAATGTAACTCATTCAAACTTATCCAAAAAAAAATATAACACATTCAAAGCATAAACAAAATAAAAAATTAAACTTATCTTCAATTGCTTTAAACTTCCATATTTGTTGAATCTAGGAAAATGGAAACTTGCAGCAAAGCAAGTATAAAGAAAGCTTCTTAAATAAGCTATTTACTTTTAAGAAAGCTTCTTAAATATGCTATTTGTTTGTTTAGTATTTATTTTATTTTATTTTGAAAAAAATCTAAATTTTATATCCAATAATGTATTTTAAATTAATTTGCAAATAGTTCAATACATGACCTTAGGTTGCCCACAATAATAAATGAAAATTAAATTTAGCCTAATATTTTAAATAAATTACAAATAGCCTAAGACAGGACCTTGGATAGCTTCAAATTTATTTAAGAAAAAAAACCCCTTCCATTTCCTTTCAAGAAAACCCTAAAACTTTCAGACTTCAAAAAATCTTTCATTTCCTTTCACAAAAAAAAAAAAACTTTCATAGAAAAGAAATCTAAAACTCTGCTTCCCTTCTCCTTTCACTCTCAACTATGGTTTTTTAATCCGAGGCCTCTATCCATCGTGATAGTGTTGAAACAGTGTCTAGCCTTTCTTTTTTATTACGTATTTCGACGTGTCTCGTACGTATCCGAGCATGTTCGACGAGTGTTCGTGTTGGACACACATACGATGCCGATACGAGGAGGGATGAGTCATTTTTGTGCTTCCTAGGTGGAGACTAAAAACAGACGATTGGAATTTTCGAAAACATTGGCACAATCTTGACTACCAAAGGATGTAAGGGATGTGATATCAGTAAAATTGATATTTGTTACAAGTGGTATCTAAATTATTTTTTACCAAGTTGATATTTGTTCTATTTAACAAAAAAAAGCTTAATCTACAATTTAATACCTAAACAATGCTTTTTTTTTTTTTCTATTTTGGTATCTAAACATTTATTTTGTCACAAGTGGTACCTACACTATTTGTTGTTTACCCATTTTACACAAAAAATATTATATCTGATAATTTTTTTAACCAATAATAAATAGACACATCATATAAACTTAAATATATATTTTATTTTATTTTACATTATTTTTCTCTCTTTCTCTCTCTATTTTTAATATTTTTCTATTTTCTTCATTTATAATGTCTAGCAATACCAGCAATCCTTGAAATTTGTTCTCTCGCGGTTGAGATGTTGATGATTAATTATGTTTTCGAACTTCACCGCCTACTTGCTCAACTTGAATAGATCGAAAATGTTATTTCATCGATTAAAACCAGTGTTTTCAAAATTGAACTAGAATGGTTGGTCAAACTGATAACCAATTGGATTGGTAACTAGATGGCATACTGGTTCAGATATAGGGTTGAGTCGATAAACATGCGAATCGATATAGATTGATTGAACCAAGCTAAAAAAAAAACTAATTGAATCAATTTCTCTATTTTTTTTAAAAATATTTATATTTTTTAAAATTTTTTAATAGTTTATTTGATCAAACTGGACGAATAAGATAAAATCGAGAACTAGGGCTTGATGAATCCAATTCATTGGCTCAGTTTTGAAGAAAGAAAAATGAAAAAAAAATATAAGAGATATTTTTTGACACATGTTAATTTTTATTTGATATTTTTAAAAAAAATAGACTTAACAATTTAATTAACGACGAGCTAACAGAGGTACCAACTTGAGAAAAAAGTAGTTTAGTATCACTTGTGACAAAAAAAAATTTATATGTACCAAAATGAGAAAAGAGAAGAAGATATAATTTAGGAATCAATTTATGGTTAAAGACTTCATAATAGTTTGACAAACAGAAGTACCAACTTGAGAAAAAAAGTAATTTTAAATACCGCTCGTGACAAAAAAAATTAAATAATCAAATGAAATGAAATAATTTAGATACCAATTTGTGAACTAAACCTATTATAAAACATGTTATTATTTTATTTTATTATTTTATTATTTAATACAGTAAAATTTTAATTTTTAACTTTTCCTTATTATAATACTCTAATTTAAATCTAATCTCCTTTATAATTATTTTAATTCTAATACACATACTTTCATCTATGATTTTTCCTTTTTACATTCTATTAAAAATTTAGATACATATATATTCAAAAAAATTTAGATGCATATTAAAAATATCAAAATAGATACTTTAAATAATTTTTTAAATATGGTGTCATTATTTGTGAAATTAATACTTCACATTGTTATAAAAATAATTAAAAGTATTTATCATTTAATATAATAAATAATTTAAAATGATTATATAATTGGGCTCGGTTGGAGAGGAATCCTTAGAAAACTGTTTTGTCAGGATGTTCTTAACTTCGAGCGTGGTAAACTTCTTGTCCATGAGAGCTACTCTGGAGAATGCATGGCACCTCATAGGGGGGACTACTATTTCGGATCTAGCTAAGGGTCGTTTCTTGTACAGATTGTATAACAGGGTTGATACGAATTGTATTGAATCGGGTGGTCCATGGCATTTTAACTCGCATCTACTGATTTTTTGTCGATTACATGATGGGGATGATCCTAAGTCAATTTCGTTGTCTACTGTTGATTTTTGGGTTTTAGTAAATGATCTCCCTCATGGCTTCATCTTGGAATTTATGTCTATACAAATGGGGAACTTCATTGGGCAGTTTCTTGAATATGATAGTAAGGTGATTGCTCTTGGTTATATGGGGACTTTGAGGGCGCGGGTTAGGGTGGATGTCGAGAAGCCATTGAAGCGTAAAAAGAAGATAATTTTGCAGAATTGGAGCAATGAGATATGTACGATTCGCTTATGAGAAGTTGACCTTGTTTTGCTTCCTCTGTGGAAAACTTGGTCACGGAGAGAGTTATTGTAACATCCGCGTGCTTGAACCGAATTTGGAATAGTGATAGAGTAGAATTGAAAATTAGAATATATGGTTGAATTTAAAAAGGTTTGGAGAAATTAAGGATGTATTAGTAAAGGTGGGAAAATAGGAAGGACTAAATAGCAAATGAGTCAATATGTACATGCCATTTTATATGTTGATGTGATGAGAGGTTATATAGTTATTTAATTGATTAAATTGTGAATTGTAGAAAGTAGAGATGTCCGATAGATGAGAAGAATCTGATGAAGAGGTTGAAAGTAGGGTCTCGAACCCTAATAAAAAAGAAGATCCACATAGGATTTGAGGTCAAAGAGAATCTGTAAGTGAAGAAAGAACTCAACCTATAAGTGAGTCGGTGCCTTCTTAGCAAAAAATCCCGATTGCAGCCTTATTGCAATAAATGAATCGGTTATTATGACAAGTAGTAAGAAATAGCAATGTACAGAATGCGCCTCCACCAGCACCTACTAGTTTCCCTCAGCTGCAACCTTCTGTATTCAATCACCAATCCCCTTTAGAAAGATTAAGAAAACACGGGGCTGAAGAGTTTAAGGGGAGAAAAGATGATGATCCGGCGGAAGCCGAAGAATGGCTTGAGAATAGCCAACGGGTATTTGAAGAACTACAATGTACTAAAGAAGAAAAGTTGAGATGTGCTGTGTCATTGTTGAAAGGTGAAGCCTATCAGTGGTGGACTACGGTAATAAATATTCATCCTGTAGAGAGAATTAATTGAAATTTCTTTGTTTATGAGTTCAAGAAGAAGTACATCAGTGAACTCTACTTGGAAAAGAAGAAAAGAGAATTTTTAGATATGAAACAAGGAAATATGTCGGTAGCTGAATATGAACGTGAATTTATTAGATTGAGCAGGTATGCTAAGGAATTGATAGCCAATGAAGTTGACATGTGTAGAAGATTTGAATGAGGATTAAATGAAGAAATATATGTTCCACTTTTACCATTCCATTTGCAAGAATTATCTGTTTTGGTGGATCGAGCTCCAAGGCTAGAAGAAGGATTGACTCGGTCAAAAGAAAAGAGTGTTGGAAAAAGAATAGCAACTTCTACTCCTCCCCTTTCTTCGAAGAAAATGAGAGATTACAGAGACTCTAGATATGTTTCTTTTCCATTTGGTTAGAGAACTCGAAATCAACCACGACAAGTTCAACAGAGAACTTTCATAGTCAGTACAAGTGGCACTAGAAGAAGGCCATCGCAATTGCAGTCATCATGTGAATATTGTGGAAAGCTCCATAGAGGAGAATGTTGGTTGAATACTCGAGCTTGTTTTAGATGTAGATCTAGAGATCATTTCATAAGAGATTGCCCGAGATTGATAGAAAATACTATAGAGCAGTCCGCAAGAGGGAGTTCAGCTTCACAGAAAAGTAAAGTGCCTAGGAATTCAAGTAATGCTGGCATGAGGTCGGTAAGAGATGAAACTGGTAGGTCAGAGTCTCGAAAGTCACGAACATATGCCATCAGAACAAGAGAAGAAGAAGATGCTCAAGATGTGATCACTGGTAAATTTTCTTTATTTGACTCTCCAATTATTGCATTAATAGATCCAGGTTCTACGCATTCATACATATGCATCTCATTAGCAAAAGATAGAGAATTAGTTGTAGAACCTACAGAACATGAGGTGATAATTACAAACCCTTTCAGACAAAGTGAGAGAGTCAATAAATTGAATAATAGGTGTCCTCTAAAGATTCAGCAATGTGAATTTCTAGTAGATCTTATGACTTTGTCATTTAATGAATTTGATGTGATACTGGGAATGGATTGGTTATCTGAATATGGGGCCGTGATTGATTGTAGAAGAAAAATAATTTCTTTGAGAACTGCAGACAGAAATGAGATGATTATAACTGGTGAGAATTTTCAGTGCTATGTCAAATGTGGTTTTTGTAATCAAAGCTTGTAAAATGATTAAGTAAGGTTATGATGCTTTCTTTGCTTATGTTTTTGATACTCGGGTAGAAGGAAATGAAATTGAAAAGATACCAATAGTACGAGAATTTCTTGATGTGTTTCCTAAAGAGTTGTCGGGTTTACCTCCTGAAAGAGAAGTTGAATTTGGAATTGAATTAGTTCCGGGAATTGCACCGATTTCGATAGCACCATATAGAATGGCACCGACAGAGTTGAAAGATTGAAGGCTCAGTTACAAGAGTTGTTGGATAAAGGGTTCATATGTCCAAGTGTATCACCGTGGGGAGCTCCGGTGTTGTCTGTAAAGAAAGATGGGTCTTTAAGGTTGTGTATAGGTTATCGTCAGTTGAACAAAGTGATGATAAAGAATAAGTATCCATTCCTTAGAATTGATGATTTATTTGATCAACTGAAAGGAGCAAGCATGTTTTCAAAGATTGATCTCAGATCTGGATACTATCAGTTGAAAGTAAAAGAGTCGGATGTGCCAAAAACTGCTTTCAAAACCCGATATGGTTATTACGAGTTTTTGGTCATGCCATTCGGATTGACTAATGCTTTAGCTACTTTTATGGGTCTTATGAATAGAATTTTCTAGCCATATTTGGATCAGTTTGTGGTGATATTTATTGATGATATTCTGGTATATTCGAAAGGAGAAGAACATGAGAAGCATCTTCGAATTGTATTACAGACTTTGAGAGAAAAACAATTATTTGCCAAATTGAGTAAATGTGAATTTTGGTTGAACGAGGTTACTTTTCTGGGCCACATTGTGTTTGAAGCTAGAATTTGAGTGGATCCAAAGAAGGTTGAAGTTATACTCGAATGGAAACCACCAAAGAATGTGACTGAGGTAAGAAGTTTTCTGGGTTTGGTCGGTTATTATAGAAGATTTGTTCAAGGATTTTCCATGATTGCATTGCCTTTAAAGAGACTATTGCAAAAAGATGTGAAGTTTGAATGGGATGAAAAGTGCCAACAGAGTTTTGATAGATTAAAAACAGCATTGACTAAAGCCCTGGTGTTAATTCAACCAGAATCTGGTAAGGAATTTGTGATTTATAGTGATGCTTCTTATAATGGTTTGGGTTCTGTGTTGACGTAAGATGAAAAAGTGGTTGTGTATGCATCAAGGCAATTGAAGCCACATGAGAGAAATTATCCGACACATGATCTTGAGTTAGCTGCTGTGGTATTTGCATTGAATATATGGAACAGTACTTATATGGAGAAAAATGATATGTTTATACTGATCATAAAAGTTTGAAGTACTTGCTGACTCAAAAAGAGGTGAACTTGAGACAAAGAAGATGGATTGAATTGATCAAAGATTTTGACTGCATTATTGATTATCATATCGGGAAAGCGAATGTTGTAGCTGATGCTCTGAGTAGAAAATCCATAGCAGCATTGAAGGTGATGAATGCACGCTTGGAAATGCAATTAGATGGTGAGTTATCAGTTGAGTTAAGAGTGAAGCCAACTTTGTTACAAGAAGTGAAAGATGCACATAAAGACGATGAAAAGTTGATGATGATAAAGAAGCAAGTTGAAGAAGGTAAAAATGGTGAATTTGAAATTGATAGTGAAGGAAATTTGAGGTTCCATAATAGGCTATGTATGCCTAATCAAGAAAATTTGAAACGAAGAATTTTGGATGAAGCTCATTATAGTTAATTTGCTATGCATCCGGGGATTAACAAAATGTATCATGATCTAAAACCTTTCTATTGGTGGAAAAGGATGAAACAGGATATAGTTGAGTATGTTTCCAAGTGTTTGACATGTTAGAAGGTAAAAGTAGAACATCAAGTGCCATTAGTATTACTTCAATCAATCACCATACAAGAGTGGAAATGGGAAATAATTACAATGGATTTTGTTACGGGATTGCCACCCTCCTCGAAAAAAAAATGATGCCATTTGGGTGATCGTTGATCGACTAACTAAGTTGGCTTATTTTCTCCCAGTAAGAACTGACTTTTCAATGGAAAAGTATGCTCAATTGTATATAGATAAGATAGTTAGTTTACATGGTGTGCCTGTATCTATTATTTCTGATCGGGATCCAAGGTTTACCTCAAAGCTTTGGGAAAGAAAGATTACATGATGCTTTGGGTACTCGACTAAATTTTAGTACAACGTATCATCCACAAACAGATGGGTAGTTAGAATGAGTGATTCAAATTTTGGAGGATATGTTGAGACGCTGTATAATTGAATTTGAAAGTAATTGGGAAAAGTACTTGTCATTGATTGAATTCATTTATAATAATAGTTACCAGTCAAGTATTCAGTTGACACCATATGAAGCATTGTACGGGAGAAAATGTAAGACTCTTGTATGTTGGACAGAGTTGAGTGAACAGAAGCTAATGGGTCCTAATCTGATTCGAGAAACCGAGGAGAAAGTAAAGTTGATCAGAGATTGATTAAAGGCTGCTTCAGATAGACAAAAGTCCTATGCTGATCTGAAAAGAAAAGGTATTGAATTAAGTGTGGGTGAAAAAGTTTTCTTGAAGGTATCTCCATGGAAAAAGGTTTTTCGGTTTGGTAAAAAGGGAAAATTGAGCCCAAGGTTTATCGGGGCTTATGAGATTTTGGAAAGAGTTGGTCCAGTTGCTTATCGAGTAGCACTTCCTCCAGAGCTAAACAAGATTCATAATGTTTTTCATGTGTCTATGTTGAGATAGTATCGATTTGATTCGTCTCATGTGATTACTCCAGAAGTCATAAAAATACAACCCGATCTGACTTATGAAGAAGAGCCTATAGAGATACTAGCTCGGGAAGTAAAAGAATTGAGAAATAAAAAGCTCCTTCTAGTAAAAATATTGTGGAGACATCATAACTCAAAGGAAGCTACATGGGAAAGAGAGGAAATGATGAAACAGTAGTATCCATAGTTATTTAGTACATGTAAATTTCGAGGACAAAATTTATTTTATGGGGGGACAATTGTAACATCTGTGTGCTTGAACCAGATTTGGAACAGTGATAAAGTAGAATTAAGAATTATGGTTTAATTTAAAAAGGTTTAGAGAAATTAAAGATGTATTATTAAAGGTGGGAAAATACGAAGGACTAAATAGTAAATTATCCAAATTGAATTTTGAGTCAACATGTGAATTAGATTGATTGAGGAGGGGCAAAAGAGTAATTTGGTGGAAGATATTTTTAGTGGTAAAGTTTTAGGGCCAAAGGGTAAAGGTGGAAGGCCAAAGGATTAAAAGTGCAACTTTACCATTTTTATTAAGTGAGATATTTTAGTGGAGAAATCTAGAGAATTTTAGAGAAAAAAAAGTAATTAAAGAATGAAAATATCATCTTTTCCATCATAAGCTAGCCGTCCAAGCCTTCATCTCCCATTTCAAACTTTTGCTTTTATTTCAATTAGGTTCTTCCACCATTTTTAAGCCTTCGAAGTTCCTAAACCTTCCATTTTCTTTGAAATTTCTTAAAGAAAGTCATAAAAGAGAGTTAGTAGACACCTCAATCTTTTCATAGAATTCATTTTGAGGTGTTAAAGAGCATAGGGACTAAGTTAGCAAATTGTGATTTCAAGAGCTAAGGTAAGAGATGGTTCAATTTTCATGCATACATGTACTTTTCTGTTATTTAACATGAAAATCATTGAATTATAGCATTTAGCTTACATGTGTCTATGTGAAATTGAAGAGGAGAGAAACAAGTCAAAGGACCAAATTAAAGACAAGGGAAAAGAGAAGGGCAAAGAGTGTAAAGAGAAGAAAATAAGCCTTTTTATTGTAAGTACTACAAAAATTTTAGTTTATAGTCTATTTTCCATAATATATTTGAATTGTTAGCATGAAAATTGTTGTTTAGTTATATGTTATAAAGATAATTGAATGAGGTTAGTGTAAAGGAACATGAGAAAGGAAATGTTTTCATTGAAACAGTTTGAACAAAATCAGAGGACTAACTTCGAAAATTCACCAAAAATTGTATAGAAAGGAAATGTTTTCATTGAGTGTAGTTTCACATGGAAGAAACGGTGATGGAAATGAATCTATATAATCTGAGTTATAACTGATTTTGTGTAACAAGGACAGAGTGAGTTCGAGTTCCCCTATTCTGACTTTGAAAAATCATAGAAAAAGTATAAAAATCATTAGAGACTGAAATTTATATGGATAAATCCTTATTGAGTCTATTTTCAAAAGAAACAGACGGGAACATCATTAGATCTCTGTACTAAAAGATAATTAAATGTTAGTGAAGAAAGGTTGAAACTGTCAAACAACAGAGAAGGGGTAAATTGAAAGAATTTACTGTACGAATTAATTAAAGTAAAAATTATGGAAATTTTATAGTAAAAAGATATTTAAGTCTAGTTTCAGAAACATTAAGCGGATATGAATTTTGAATTCTGTAGCTAAAGATATAAATAATTTAGTGATTGTGACTCAAATGAACAACTTTGAAAATTAATCTGAAAATAAGAGTAAAGAGGTATATGATGATTATGTATATGTGAATAGAAATGTAAATGTGATATGTGAAATAATGAGAAATGATGAATACGAGAGATTATGCCCATGTAGACGAATTAGAACCGTTGTGATAATAGTGGCATGTCATTAAGGAACACAAGCGCGCCTTCTGTTTAGCACGTTTTGTGCCCTCTGTTCAGCACTATGTATGCCTTCTATTATTAGCACTCTGTGTGCCCTCTGATTAGTACTTTGTGTGCCCTCTGTTACTCAACACTTATGTGCTCTCTGTTAAGTACTTCGGTACTTTCTGTTAGTTTCATTTATCCAATAGGTTCTATAATAGTCTATAGTGGGCCAAATTGTGAAAGGTGACACAAATGTGAAATTAGCCAATGTGGTAAGTTATATGATTCATGTGAGTGATGCAAGAGAATTATGAATGTATTTGTTTAAATGTTTATTTATTATCTTTTGTAATACTTACAAAGCCTTCACCGACTTAACGCGTTTATTTTTAACGCGTAGGTACAAAGGTTACAAGAAGTTAAGATCATGCTAAGGACCTCTCATCACATCATACCATCATTGGTGCTCAAGTTTAGGTACTTTACTTTTGGTAAAAATGACATGTATAATGGTTCATATATGTATCCTTAATGGATGTTATTAAATGATATTTTGACCCAAATAAACTTAGAAATGAATTACTAAATAAAATTTTTTTCTGTTACTCGATTTTTTTTCTGTACCGAACCTTAATGTAATGCTTCTACACTAGATTTATATACGAGAATCGGGTATAAGGGTGTTACAGTTACTGTCCTCTCCGGGTGATACACAATGATCGTTAGTTGCCTCTTGGCTAGGACATTTTCTTACGTGCTTCGTTTAGGCGTGTGGTGATTCCTTCAAGTCGGTGGTTGAAAACACGCGGACCCTTAGTGGGTATGAATCGGGTTACGGGTCGGAGCTTGGGTCTGGGCATGAAACGGTACCGTTTTGGCACATAATTCCCCCCTCAACGACGTCGCATAGAGGGAGTATATAAGTTCAAAAACCCTTAACAAATCATTCTCTTCCTTATTTAAAAAAAAAAACCTTTGTTCTTTCATTTTTCTCCAAAAAGCTTGAAGGGCGGCCATTGGGGCCGTCAGTCGTCCACCGCAGGTCCGTCACCATGCACTGCCACGCGTCACCGTCCATCGCCGTACATGGCGACCTGTAGGTAAAAAAAACTGCCCTTTTTCTTTTTTAAAACTGATCTAGGTATAAATCTAAACAGATCTCACCTAGATATTCGTAAAAACTTTTTAAAAAAGATCAAGTCCGTCCCATTTTTTTTATTTTTCAAATATGTTCTTTCTCTTTCTTTCTTTTTTTTTAAAAAAAAAAAACAAACTGTTTTCATTTTTAAATTTTTTAGAATCAATTTTTTTTTGTTATACTTCCATTTTTCGAATCAATGGAAACCCCTATCCGTCGGAGTTCCTCGCGAGCACGAATTCGGAGGGCTCCGACCGAGGCTACGACGGTGATCGATCAAGTCTAGGTATGACCGTTCAAATATCTCTTTTATTTATTATTATTATTTAATATATTATTTAATGTACTTTGAAATAAATGAAAGTAATAATTAATATAATAACTGAATATATATATATATAATTTGTAAACCTATTAAAATTTGTATACCTTGACTGATATCCGAATGCTTTGGAATCTGCCTTCAATTCTGATATTAATTGCTTCGGGTTCTTTTTGTTTGAATTTCAAATGCACTCTGTATCTGTGTATTGATTTCAAAAACTAGAAAGTAACTTGTATTGATTTCGAAAATGGTCTGTTTCTTTGTCTATTGCTTTGAATAATCTCCTGTAACCATTACAAGTGTTTTTGAATTCGACTTTATAGCCTGTTTCACAATGATTACATTTTGTTTCTTGCAATTGAATTACTGTCATTTCTTCCTCGTAGGTGGCAGTGGCGATGGTACAAGTTGCTGGTGGTGGTGGTAGATGGTGGGTGCTGACATGACGACACTTGGTTAGAAAGGATGGAGGCGACAGCATCACAAGTTGCTGCTAGGATTTCTTTAGATTTTTTTAATTGTATTGGGCTCATTGGGCTGATTTGGTTTGTGATTGGGTATTGGGTAGGTTTAGGTATTTAGGCTTGTTTGTAATGGGACTTTTAAATTTAAAACTTATTTGTTTGGTTTATTTAAATGTTGGGCCTGGACAAATTGGGCTCCAATAACTGCCCCTCTTTGCTCGTTGCTATGTAACAGGAACGGAGCAAAGACTAAAAGAAGGCTCAATTTTGTTATGTCTCATTTCTTCAACACTCTTCCATCAATTGGCCCACCCTTCGCTTTATCAGTCGTTCAACTTCATTACATCCGCTTCTCTACCTTTTTGGTGTTGTGATTCTTTCTTGCCCTAAGAAAATTTCAAAAAGACAAAATTTGCTACTGTAATTTCACTCAATTTGCTTGCAACATCAAGTTAATTTGAGATCTGTCATCGTAGCCTTTGATTCAATTCACTGAGACTTTAGGCGTGTGGTGTTGTGGCTTCATCTCTTGCTCTACTTCTCTGTATCTCAATAGGAAGATGACCGCTTTATTACTTTGACCTACCTCTCTATATCTCATCCGTAATATGGTGTTTGGAAGTTTTACTCACATTGAGCTTTGTTTCATCGAATTGGTCTTCTTCTCTGTATCTCATCAAGAAGATGACCACTATATTGTCTTAATCCACTATAACTTCGAGGTAGAAGATCTACCGTTGTGGCTTTAATTTACTCCTATTCGGCTTTAGGGTATAAGATTTGTCGTTATGGCTTTAATTTACTCCTTTTCGGCTTTAGGGTGTAAGATTTGTCGTTGTGGCTTTAATCTTTCCTGTCATGTTTCTAAGGTACTAGGTTCGTCGTTACGGTCTCAACCTTTCCCTTCATATCTTCATGGTACCGGGTTCGCCGTTGTGGGCTCAATCTTTCCCATCACATCTTCTAAGGTATCGGATTCGTCGTCGTGACCTCAATCCTTCCTTTCAAATCTTCATGGTACCGGGTTTGCTCTTGCGGCCTCAACCTTTCCCATCACATCTTCTAAGGTACCAGATTCATCATCACGGCCTCAATCCTTCCCTTCAAATCTTCACGGTACCAAGTTCATCGTTGCTGTCTCAACCTTTCCCTTCGTATCTTCATGGTACTGGTTCGCCATTGCACCTCAACCTTTCCTACTACATCTTCTAAGGTACTGGGTTCGATGTTGTGGCCTCAACCTTTCCCTTCATATCTTCAATGTATTAGATTTGCTATTACGGCTTCAATCTTCCTTGTCAAACCTGTAGAATATTCTTTCATAGACCTCTATACAACCCATGTTGTTATGATGCTTTGATTAGAATGAATTACATGCCCCTAACTAAATAATTATGCATGATTAATGGCAGATTCAATTTTATTAATTCTTTTTCTGTTTTTTCTTTGGAGTGATATAATCTGTCGCTCGTTGCAGTTCTGTCACCAGGGTACCACTCTGTCTTCTTTTGCGATAGGACTTGGTAGAGTTGTCTTAGTTTGACCTACTTGTTTCAAGTTTGGTTCTTTAACTGGTAGTCATGTTTTAGGTCCCTGTATCATTTAGAAAATTTCTAGAATAATACACGTAGATTTTTGTATTCCTTGTGATCTTAGCCTATTACCCATTATCTTAGAATGAAAATGCTCAAGCAAGGTTGTGAACGAAAGAGATTGTATTAGAATCAGAACTCAAAGGAAATGAAAAAATTGACCAAAGAACAATTGCCAATTAAAACAAATAGTCGAAGAAAATGATATTAGATGCCTCAGAAATCATAATATGAGTTTCTCTGATCTGACTTGATGAGGATCATTTTGTGCATGATACATGTCTGGAAAATCTAGAGTTCTTTGTCGATGCTTCAAGCTGTAAAGTTTCTTTGTCTTGTTAATTTTGAGAGAAATGATCACTTCGAACCCTTTCTTCATTGCGAATTTGAGCATGATACGACCTAATACATTTTTCCCTCCACATTTCCTTTATAGGTAGTAACAACCTCTTTATGTTTGCTTGTTCTTTTTTCAACAATGTAGTCTTTAAAGCATTATATCTCGGAGGTATGTAACTCAGAATCGAATTCTTACTAGCTAAGGTGAATGCATTCACATAATGAGGGTTCCTAGCTAGATGAAAATATAATCCACCTGAATAAAACATTCGAGCAATTTCACTATCTAAATTCTCTCGAGCATCAAGGTTTAATGATTGTTCTAAAGGGCCTTTTCTTCTTTTAGAACTTAAACTATGCCCTTGAAGTGAGGTTGTTTTGGGCCCAAAGGAAGATGCTAGCGTTTGAGAACTAGGTAGAAATGAGATTATTTTTTGTTGCAACTTGAGTTTTGCATCTTCAACTATTTTTTTGCATTTCAGCAAGATGTTGTAATGTTACTTTTGGAAACATTCAAATTTTTTGCCCATTTAGTTTCAATAAATGTGCTTTAACCCTAGAGTATGATCCCTTAAATGTAGCATTGAAAAAATTACACACAGAATTAACATTCCTGCATATTTTAACAATTTTCGGTAATTTAGTAACATATCTCCGAAGAGGAATGTTACTAATATCATCTTGAGACACACTAGTATTAGTAACATTATTTGATGAGCCAACACTTCCACTACCACTTTGAGATGTCATAATTCAAAACTTAAAGTATTAACAAAAATAAAAAAAAAATCAATATATACTTCAAAAGTGAATACCACAAATCAATTACTTAACATACAAATAAAAAAATAAAAAATAAAAAAGTAACTAAACAAATAAAAAAATGTAACTCATTCAAACTTATCCAAAAAAAAATATAACACATTCAAAGCATAAACAAAATAAAAGATTAAACTTATCTTCAATTGCTTTAAACTTCCATATTTGTTGAATGTAGGAAAATGGAAACTTGCAGCAAAGCAAGTACAAAGAAAGCTTCTTAAATAAGCTATTTACTTTTAAGAAAGCTTCTCAAATATGATATTTGTTTGTTTAGTATTTATTTTATTTTATTTTGAAAAAAATCTAAATTTTATATCCAATAATGTATTTTAAATTAATTTGCAAATAGTTCAATACATGACCTTAGGTTTCCCACAATAATAAATGAAAATTAAATTTAACCTAATATTTTAAATAAATTACAAATAGCCTAAGACAGGACCTTGGATAGCTTCAAATTTATTTAAGAAAAAAAACCCCTTCCATTTCCTTTCAAGAAAACCCTAAAACTTTCAGACTTCAAAAAATCTTTCATTTCCTTTCACAAAAAAAAAAAAAAACTTTCATAGAAAAGAAATCTAAAACTCTGCTTCCCTTCTCCTTTCACTCTCAACTATGGTTTTTTAATCCGAGGCCTCTATCCATCGTGATAGTGTTGAAACAGTGTCTAGCCTTTCTTTTTTATTACGTATTTCGACGTGTCTCGTACGTATCCGAGCATGTTCGACGAGTGTTCGTGTTGGACACACATACGATGCCGATACGAGGAGGGATGAGTCATTTTTGTGCTTCCTAGGTGGAGACTAAAAACAGACGATTGGAATTTTCGAAAACATTGGCACAATCTTGACTACCAAAGGATGTAAGGGATGTGATATCAGTAAAATTGATATTTGTTACAAGTGGTATCTAAATTATTTTTTACCAAGTTGATATTTGTTCTATTTAACAAAAAAAAGCTTAATCTACAATTTAATACCTAAACAATGCTTCTTCTTTTTTTTTTTCTATTTTGGTATCTAAACATTTATTTTGTCACAAGTGGTACCTACACTATTTGTTGTTTACCCATTTTACACAAAAAATATTATATCTGATAATTTTTTTAACCAATAATAAATAGACACATCATATAAACTTAAATATATATTTTATTTTATTTTACATTATTTTTCTCTCTTTCTCTCTCTATTTTTAATATTTTTCTATTTTCTTCATTTATAATGTCTAGCAATACCAGCAATCCTTGAAATTTGTTCTCTCGCGGTTGAGATGTTGATGATTAATTATGTTTTCGAACTTCACCGCCTACTTGCTCAACTTGAAAAGATCGAAAATGTTATTTCATCGATTAAAACCAGTGTTTTCAAAATTGAACTAGAATGGTTGGTCAAACTGATAACCAATTGGATTGGTAACTAGATGGCATACTGGTTCAGATATAGGGTTGAGTCGATAAACATGCGAATCGATATAGATTGATTGAACCAAGCTAAAAAAAAACTAATTGAATCAATTTCTCTATTTTTTTAAAAAATATTTATATTTTTTAAAATTTTTTAATAGTTTATTAAATAAGCTATTTATTTTTAAGAAAGCTTCTTAAATAAGCTATTTATTTTTAAGAAAATGGAAACTTCCATATTTGTTGAATGTAAGAAAATGGAAACTTGCAACAAAGCAAGTACAAAGAAAGCTTCTTAAATAAGCTATTTATTTTTAAGAAAGCTTCTTAAATATGCTATTTATTTGTTTAGTATTTATTTTATTTTATTTTGAAAAAAATCTAAATTTTATATCCAATAATGTATTTTAAATTAATTTGCAAATAGTTCAATACATGACCTTGGTTGCCCACAATAATAAATGAAAATTAAATTCAACCTAGTATTTTAAATTAATTACAAATAGCCCAAGGTAGGATCTTGAATAGCTTCAAATTTATTTGAGAAAAAAACCCCTTCTATTTCCTTTCATGAAAACCCTATAACTTTCAAACTTCAAAAAATCTTTCATTTCCTTTCACAAAAAAAAAACTTTCATGGAAAAGAAATCTAAAACTCTGCTTCCCCTCTCCTTTCACTCTCAACTATGGTTTTTTAATTCGGGGCCTCTATCCATCGTGATAGTGTCGAAACCGTGTCTAGCCTCTCTATTTTATTACGTATTTCGACGTGTCTCGTACGTATCCGAGCATGTTCGACAAGTGTCCGTGTCGGACACACATACGACACCGATACGAGGAGGGATGAGTCATTTCTGTGCTTCCTAGGTGGAGACTAAAAACAAACGATTGGAATTTTCGAAAACATTGGCACAATCTTGGCTACCAAAGGATGTAGAGGATGTGAGATTAGTAAAATTGATATTTGTTATAAGTGATATCTAAATTATTTTTTTCCAAGTTGATATTTGTTCTATTTAAAAAAAAAGAGCTTAATCCACAATTTGATACCTAAACAATGCTTCTTTTTTTTTTTTCCTATTTTGGTATCTAAACATTTATTTTGTCATAAGTGGTACCTACACTATTTGTTGTTTACCCATTTTACAAAAAAAAATATTATATCTGATAATTTTTTTAACCAATAATAAATTGCCACATCATATAAACTTAAATATATATTTTTATTTTATTTTACATTATTTCTCTCTTTTTCTCTCTCTATTTTTAATATTTTTCTATTTTCTTCATTTATAATGTCTAGCAATACCAGCAATCCTTGAAATTTGTCCTCTCGAGGTTGAGATGTTGACGATTAATTATGTTTTCAAACTTCACCGCTTACTTGCTCAACTTGAAAAGATCGAAAATGTTATTTCATCGATTAAAACTAGTGTTTTCAAAATTGAACTACACTGGTTGGTCAAACTGATAACCAATTGGATTGGTAACTAAGTGGCATACTGGTTCAAATATAGGGTTGAGTCGATAAACATGTGAATCGATATAGATTGATTGAACCAAGCTAAAAAAAAACTAATTGAATCAATTTCTCTATTTTAAAAAAAAATATTTATATATATTTTAATTTTGTAATAATTTATTTGATCAAACTGGACGAATAAGATAAAATCGAGAACTGTGGCTTAATCAATCTAATCATTGGTTCAGTTTTGAAGAAAGAAAAATGAAAAAAAAATATAAGAGATATTTTTTGACACGTGTTAATTTTTATTTGATATTTTTAAAAAAATAGACTTAACAATTTAATTAACGACGAGCTAACAGAGATACCAACTTGAGAAAAAAGTAGTTTAGTATCACTTGTGACAAAAAAAAAATTATATGTACCAATATGAGAAAAAAAGAAAAAGATATAATTTAGGTATCAATTTATGGGTAAAAACTTTTTTCAAGTAAACATAATAGTTTGACAAACAAAAGTACAAACTTGAGAAAAAAAAGTAATTTTAAGTATCACTCGTGACAAAAAAAAATTAAATATCCAAATGAAAAGAAATAATTTAGATACCAATTTGTGAACTAAACCTATTATAAAATATATTATTATTTGATTTTATTATTTTATTATTTAATACAGTAAAATTTTAATTTTTAACTTTTCTTTATTATAATACACTAATTTTAATCTAATCTCCTTTATAATTATTTTAATTCTAATACACATACTTTCATCTATGATTTTTTCCTTTTTACATTCTATTAAAAATTTAGATACATATATATTCAAAAAAATTTAGATGCATATTAAAAATATCAAAATAGATACTTTAAATAATTTTTTAAATATGGTGTTATTATTTGTGAAATTAATACTTCACATTGTTATAAAAATAATTAAAAGTATTTATCATTTAATATAATAAATAATTTAAAATAATTATATAATTGGGCTCGGTTGGAGGGGAATCCTTAGAAAACTGTTTTGTCGGGATGTTCTTAACTTCGAGCATGGTAAACTTATTGTCCATGAGAGTTACTCTGGCGAATGTATGGCACCCCATAGGGGGATTACTATTTTGAATCTAGTTGAGGGTCGTTTCTTGTACAGATTGTATAACAAGGTTGATGCGGATTGTATTGAATCGGGTGGTCCATGGCATTTTAACTTGCATCTACTAATTTTGCATCGATTACATGATGAGGATGATCTTAAGTCAATTTCGTTGTCCACTATTGAATTTTGGGTTTTAGTACATGATCTCCCTCATGGCTTCATCTTGGAATTGAGGTCCATACAAATTGGGAACTTTATTGGGCGATTCCTTGAATATGATAGTAAGGTACATGGTCTCCCTCATGGGAGCAATGAGCATTATCGAAACGTTTTTTTCAAAAAAAAAATAAAAGTCTCGAAAATTATTTTAAAAATCGAAAAATGAGAATCACCACCAATCTTTTTATTTGGTGTGATTGGATCACTGCAAAACATTTAAAATTCATTTTGAAAAATATTTTGATTTTCGAAATCTAGAAAAATGAATTCGAGAGTAGGTTACGTGTAAGGAAGGATTAGCACCCCTACAAACCCAAAATTGGTACCACATCGATTATTTTTCGATCTTGATTGTCAAAAATTTGAAATTTGATTGAAGTTTAAAATACGATCATTAAATGCATGATTCATTTGATGTACACGTTTAAGAAGGAAAATCGAATTTCGTGAGAAGGTCTCGTTATTTCGAAATGATCGAGGAAGAAAGTCACGTCCAGTGAGTTAGGACATAATGTTTCGAGACCCGAAAATAACAAGCATTCCTTCGTTGCCAATTTCAAATGTTGAAAAGGGTATTCGCTTATTCCGGTTTGAAGAAAAATCGCGCTTAGTAAATTAATGCACAATTTTTCAAAATCTGAAATAAAAGAATATTGCCTCGATTTTAAAATATTCGTATTTTTAGAGAAAATCAGAAAGCAAATTTAATTTAAAGATGAGTGCGTAAATTAAACATGAATGTACATATAATGGAAAAATTAAATAATAATTAAGCAGATAACTAAATACAAAAATTAAACGTAGGATTAATAATATACGAAGTACAAAAAAACGTGAAACAAAATCAGAAAACAAGATTAATTAAAAAGGCGAAGAAAAATAATTAAATTTTATATACAAAAATCGAAGAAAAAGAAAAAAAAAGGGGTCAAAAATGAAGTTTCAAAAAATTTAAGGTTAAAATGTAATTTTGGAAAAGTTTAGGGGTAAAATGTAATTTTAAGAAAAATTAGGGTCTAAATGTGATTTTAAAGAAGTTAAGGATTAAAATGTAATTTTAGGAAGGCTTGAGGGTCAAATGTGATTTTAGAAAAATTTTAAGGTTAAAATATGATTTTGGGATAGTTTTAAAATTTAAATATGATTTTAGGAAAGTTTAGGGGTTAAAATATTATTTTGGAAAATTTTAGGGGTCAAAATGTGATTTTGGAAAAGATTAAGGTCAAAATGTGATTTTAGGAAGGTTTGAGGGGTCAAAATGTTATTTTGGAAAATTTTGAAGGTTAAAATGTAATTTTAAAAAAGTTTGAGAGCCAAAATGTGACTTTGGGAAAGCTCAGGGACTGCCTTGGCAATAAACCCAAAAAATTTTGACACGTGACAGTCTCCAAAATGTCGAGGGACCAATTTGAAAAATAATTAAAATTATTAGGTCAATTTGTAATAAATTAAAATTGAATTAAGGACTAGCCTGAAACAAATAAGAATGAGGAAGGGCTAACTGCATAAATAAACCAAAAAGGGAGACGTGGTAGCTTCCTAGTCCTCTAGAAGGCAAAGGATTAAGTTGCAAAATATTTAAAATTTCTAGACAAATTTAAAAATAAATTAAAATATAAAAAGGATCTTATTGTAAATTTTTAAAAAAGCGAAAGGCCCAGGGGAATAAATATCCCCTGATTGAAAACACGTGGACCCTTAGTGGGTTCGAATCGGGTCATGAGGCAAAGCTTAGCTCTAGGCATGAAAGGATGTTGTTTTGGCACATAATTCCCCCCTCAAAACGACGTCGCATAGAGGGTATATAAGTTCAAAAACCCTTAAAAAAATCATTCTCTTCCTTCTTTTTAGAAAAACCTTTGTTCTTTCATTTTTTTTCTCTGAAAAGCTTGAAGGCCGACCACTAGGGTCGTCGGTCGTCCACCTTAAGTTCGTCGCCACGCGTTGCCGTGCGCCGCCATCCATCACCGTACATAGTGACCTAAAGGTAAAAAAAAATTCCCTTTTTCTTTTTTAAAACTGATCTAGATCTAAACAAATCTAACCCAGATCTTCGTAAAAACTTTTTAAAAAAGATCAAGTCCGTCCCCTTTTTTTTGAATTTTCAAATCTATTCTTTCTCTTTTTTAAAAAAAAAAACAAATTGTTTTTATTTTTAGATTTTTTAGGATCAGTTTTTTTTATTTTTTGTTATACTTCCTTTTTTCGAATCAATGGAAACCCATATCCGTCGGAGTGCCTCGCGAGCACGAGTTCAGAGGGCTCTGACCGAGGCTACGACGGTGATCGATCAAGTTCAGGTATGACCATTCAAATATCTCTTTTAATTTTATTATTATTTAATATATTATTTAATGTACTTTGAATACTGTTTTTGAAATAAATGAAAGTAATAAATATATAACAACTGAATATATTAAAATATATATTTAGAATGTAAACAGTTTCGAATTTTGAGTAGTAAATAAACAATAAAGAAATACCTATTAAAATTTGTATACCTTGACTGATATCCGAATGCTTTGGAATCTGCCTTCAATTCTGATATTAATTGCTTCTAGTTCTTTTTGTTTGTATTTCAAATGCACTCTGTATCTGTGTATTGATTTCAAAAACTAGAAAGTAAATTATATTGATTTAAAAAATGGTTTGTTTCTTTGTGTATTGCTTTGAATAATCTCTTGTAACCATTACAAATGTTTTTGAATTCGACTTTATAGCTTGTTTTACAATGATTATATTTTGTTCCTTGCAATTGAATTGTTGTCATTTCTTCCTCGCAGGTGGCAGTGGCGGTGGTGCAAGTTACTGGTGGTGGTGGCAAATGGTGGGTACTGACGTGGCGACACTTGGTTAGAAGGGACGGAGGTGGCAACAGCAAAAGTTACTGCTAGGGTTTCTTTAGATTTTTTTAATTGTATTGGTCTCATTGGGCTGATGTGGTTTGTGATTGGGTATTAGGTAGGTTTAGGTATTTGGGCTTGTTTGTAATAGGGCTTTTAAATTTAAAATAAATTTAAATTTACAATTTATTTGTTCGGTTTATTTAAATGTTGGGCCCGAACAAATTGGGTTCCAACAAGCATTCAAGGGAAGCTACTGGACAGTTATATAATGAGAACATAAATCCAAATTTGTTGTAGCCAGGTTCTAGTCAAAATCGGGGTTTAATTAGAAGAAATAATAGGGCTTTAAACGTGACACGTAAGGAATCTTTCAGTGGCTTTTTAATGACGAGGATGATATTATCAGGGAAGCAAATCCTATTCTTTATGAGAAAGGATTGAAATGGCCCCATATTTCATATTCGAGTAGTAAAGACGACTTGAATGAAATTGATGTTGAGAATCAATTTGTGATATCGGTAAGCTTTACTTAGTGGGCCAGCCAAATACAATGAGGCTCGTAAGCTGAAACGTCCGAAGGTTGGGTAACCCCAAGAGGATTCGTCCTCTTAAGGACTCGCTGAAACACATCAAACCCTCTGTAATTTTTTTGATGGAAACAAAATTACAGAGTAAATGGATGGATGGGATTTGTTGATCTTATGGATACTTGAATGGATTGATGTTTATTCTGTTGGAAGCTGTGGTGGTTTGTCGTTGAGGTGGAAGGAATGTGTCTCGATCTCTTTGCGTTCTTTTTTAGCAATCATTTGATGTCCTTATCAACAGAGATATGGAGGGATTTTCTTGAAGGTGTATGGGGTTCTATGGTGCTCCACAGGAGTTATGGTGTTCTATGGTGCTCCGCAAGAGTCTTAACGTGATGAATCGTGGTAACTTTTGCGTCACTTGAATGATTATCCTTCGATTCATTGGCTTGTGTTTGGTGATTTTAATGAAATACTATTTTCATTTGAAAAGAAGAATGGTTTACTCTGTAATGATAGATAGATGAAGGCTTTCAATTTTACCCTTGAGGATAATGGTTTGGAG
This sequence comes from Kokia cookei, assembly GCA_039519145.1. NCBI lineage: Eukaryota > Viridiplantae > Streptophyta > Magnoliopsida > Malvales > Malvaceae > Kokia > Kokia cookei. The sequence goes on from CM076901.1 coordinate 27,006,120, forward strand.
GATTTGGGTTATGAGGGAATATGGTACTTGGGAACGTGAAAGGTTTGCAAACACTAACATACGTGAAAGGTGGGACAAGGTCGTTGTGAATGGTTTATGGTGCTCAACTTTTCGGCTTTACAATGTATCTCTAACTTTTCTTATTCCTTCTCTGATCACTGATCAATTGTGGTTGATACAGTGGATAATGGCCATAGAAATAAGCAGTGGCACTTTAAGTTTGACGCAGCATGGATGCTTGGGGATTCTTGTTAAAATGAAGTTGTAACTTTATGGAAAAGTTTGACTGGTACTATTCTCGAAAGGCTCGAATTTGTGAGTCGTGCTCTTGATAAATGGTTCAAAAGGGTTTGGCATAAGAAATGAATCCCAATTACCTCGTTACGTGCGTGTATTAATCAATTGAGTTTATTATCTCTATTTGATATGTTAGAAGAGATGGTCAACACTAAGTTACAGTTGAATATGGAGGTGGACCGAGATGAAATATATTATGAGCAATAAGCATGTGCTAACTGGTTGAAGAATGGTGATAGGAACATCGCCTTTTCCATAACTTTGCATCTTAACGGGAACTACGTAATCGGATTTGTTACCTTGAGGATAGAAATGGTCAACTTGTGGAAGGGGACATAGCTATGGTTAAGATGGCTCATGATTATTTTGTTAATCTTTTTTCTTCATTGGGTGTCACTGGGGAGGAGAATGTGCTTTCAGGTATTAAGGAATGTATCACGACCATAATGCGTATGGATTTAGACTAGTTATTTTCTGTTGAGAAAATTTTCATTTCCTTTCAATCAATGTCGCCTTTAAAAGCCTCGGGGGAGGATAGTCTTGGAGCTATTTTTTATCAAAGATTTTGGGCTATTTTGGCGGGTGAGATTGTGACGTACTGCATTTAGCTTATTAAATATGAAACTTCTTTGAATCTTGTTAATCTTACGTATATTTTTTTAATTCCAAAAGTTAACTCACCTCGTAGCATGCTAAATTTTCATCCCATTAGTCTCTACAACGTTCTTTATAAGATAGCATTTAAGGCTTTGGTGAATAGCTTCCAAGAGGTTCTTCGGTTTTGTATTAATGAAGTGCAAAGCGCTTTTGTGCCGGGTCATCTTATTTTTGACAACATAATCGCAGCTTATGAGATCCTCAATTCGATGAAGAATAGACGAGTGGGAAAGGAAGGGTCTATTGCTCACAAGTTAGATATGAGTAAAGCATACAACCATGTAAAGTAGTAATTTATAGAGGTGATGTTAGTGAAGTTAGAGTTTTCGTCGAGCTAGGTGTCACGGGTAATGAGTTTTATCATGTTAGTATCATATTTGGTGGTGATCAATGGGTAGGTGAATGAGAAGTTCATTTCATATTGGGGACTTAGACAGGGGGCCTTTTGAGCCCCTATCTTTTCCTTATTTGTGGGGAGGACTTCTCGGTGTTACTTCGAATGGCGGAGATTGATGGTACGATCAGGGGTGTTAGAGTGGTTAGGGGTGCACCTCGTGTTAATCACCTATTATTTGCGAATTATAGTCTTATATTTGGTGATGTCACAACCTTGAGAGCTTCGAATGCCTTACAAATACTTCAATCTTATGCCAATTGTTTTGGGCAGTTGGTTAATTTCAACAAATCAAGTGTCTTATTTAGCTCGAATGTTAGCATGGAAAATAGGCTCAATGATGTCAGAATTTTTTGGGAGGTTTGTACGGCTGATAAATTGGAGAAATATCTTGGTTTTCCATGCATAGATCTTGGTTTTCCATGCATGGTTGGTCGTGATAAGAAGCATGCTTTTGCTAGTCTAAGGGATAAAATCCATAATCGAATTTCTTCTTAGAGTTTTAAATTGTTATCCATGGGCGATAATGAGGTCTTTATCAAATCTATTCTTCAAGCAATCCTGACATTTGCTATGATGTGTTTTCTTTTGCCATGCACTTTTTGTAAGGAGATTGAGGGTCTTTTGTAAAATTTTGGTGGCAAAAACGAGTTGACAAGAAAGGTATGCATTAGTGTAGTTGAAAGGGCTTGAGTGCTTTAAAAGAAGATGGTGAAATGAGTTTTAGGGATCTAGCGAAGTTTAATATCGCTCTCTTAGCAAAGCAAGGGTGAAGGATTCTGATGCACCCCACTTCGTTGATGAGGCATATATTAAGGGCCAAATATTTCCCAAAATTAAGATTTATGAATGCTAATTTGGGTTCAAATCCTTCATTGGTTTGGCGAAGCATATGGAGTGCTAGGAAATTGATGGAGATGAGACTTGAATAGAATGTGGGGACGGGTGTTAATTAGGAGGATTGTTGGGTGCCTCGATCTGTGCTTAGTAAAGTCTGATAGCTCGAGCAAGTATTGTTGAATGAGTGTTTGGTCTTCTTTTGGCAAATGGTTTGGGTTGGAATTGTGTTTTGATTAACTCGCTTTTTGAAGAGGATGAGGCAACTGTTATCAAGGGGATTCCTTTGCCATTCCCTAAGAGGATTATCTTGTTTAGGGCAAGGAAAGATCAGGGATTTATACTGTTAAGAGTGACTACAAATTATTATTCCAATCGTCTACTCGTTTACATAGTGGGCATGCTATTTTTAAACAGATTTGAAATGTTACGTGTCCCTCAAAAATTAAAATTGCAATGTGGAAGTTTGTTAGGGGTTTCATCACAACCAGATATTGCTTATACTCTAGAAGAATCGCTTAGACTCCCTTTTGCCCAATCTGTCATACTGAACGTGAATCGGTTAATCATGTGTTGCGCCTGTGTGATAATGCTCATAATTTATAGGCAATATTGGGTTACCCAATTCATGTGGTTACTGCCCAAATGGAGTTTCATGATTGGTTGTTATGGTTTTTGAACATGCATCAGAAAGTAAAGCAAACTAAAATCCTTATTACAATGTGGGCTTTATGGTTTGCCCGAAATCGTAGAGTGCATGAGGGTGCTTACCAGAGAGTGGGCGACATTGTTAACTTCATCCATAGCTACTGTGTGGAGTGGGCTTCGATGCCCCCGATAGAGAATGGTCTTACTGCTAGCGCTCAAGTGAAGCGGGCTTCGCCACCTATAGGAATGGTTAAAGTCAATGTTGATGTTGGTTTTCACCCAAATCAGAGACAGGCCTCATCAGGGATTGTCATTCGTGATGAAAATGGAGAGATTCTAGGATCGTGTTACAAGGTCACTTACTCGGTTCTTTTGATTTTTGCAGCAGAGGCAGAGGCAAAGGCAGTGCTAATTGGGCTCCGTTTCATAAAGGATTTAGGTTTTTCTGTTAATCGTGGTAGAAGTGGATTCAAGATCTGTGATGAAAACGATTAACAACCAAGATTGTGATTTCTCAGACATTAGTGCACTTACCTGGTCTGCAAAGGAAATGACAAAGGGATTTCACAACTGCTTCTTCAAATTCGTCTGTCGTTCGATTAATAAAGTTGCGCATGCAATGGCACTTAAAGGATTCAGGCATGGTGGAGAGGCTTTCTGGGTTGAGGAGGCACCGAAGACGGTTGTGACGGCAGCAACGGAAAATCGTCGTCTTCTGGACCCCGCCTTAGATCTGTGGGTTTTTGTTTGACTTAGAGGAACTTGTTTTGCTGACCGACCCCCTATTATTTCTTTTTGAGCTGCTCCTCACTATGTTCTATTTGTCTGTTTTGATGGAGTAGTCGTCGGCCAGAGACCCACGATTTGTAAGTGTCTTTTCGTTTTCCTTTTTTCTTTTATTGTCTTTTATTTGTGTTGCCTGTTGGGTTTTCGACTTTTATGAGTTTGTTGCTGATTTTAATATTCATAAATAAAGTGGCTGGCTTTTGATGTTTAAAAAAAATTATACAATTAAAATATTTATAAAAACATTATAATACATATTAATATTTTAATTAAAAAATTATAAATTCACATATTTTTATTAAATTTATAAAAATAAAATAATTTTAGTAAAAATTATTATATATCATTTCTAATTCAATGTTCTTTATTATTTTCACCTCATCATTATAATTATATTTGAATCTAAACACATATTTTTTTCGTTAATTTTAATATTACAGTTATAATATTTAATTTTACTCTTTAAATAATTAATCTCATCGTTATCATTATTTTTAACTTCACCGAAAGTAAGCACAAGGTACATTTAAAAAAATTAAATAAATTTAAATAAATGATAAATTTTTTCATGATTAATATAAAAACAACGCTAATAATAAAATTAAATATAATAACATAAAATAAAAATAAATTAAACACCACGTTGTTCATCTAAACTCATCTTTATTCATCTATAACCCTGTCACTACCTCTTAAAAAATACTTAAAATAACATTGAAATAACTATTAGTAAAAGAAAAAATCTAATGGAGATAAAGAGCCGTCCAACATGTTGTTGGGTGCTCATCACAAATCACGAGGCAGAACACTTCAATGGTTCATTTTTGGTACATTACATACCTTATGGCACATTAAATTATTATTTATTAGTATTTTATCAAAAACTTATTTTAAAAAAAAAAACTTTTGATCCTTTTTCTTCAAATTTTTTTGATCCTATAGTATATGCCATGGCAGGCAGGACACGAGAGAAATTGCAGGCCAAAAACCAAGACTAGAATAACAAAGCAACCTGAAGAGAGAAAATTTTAGAAATGGCGGACAGAAGAAAAATCCCATTGTAAATTTTTTTTATGTTGGGAGTATGGTTCTGGAATCAAAAGCTAATAACGGAGATTGATGTGACTGCTTTCTTCGTCGATCTGTAAGTTTTTCTTTTTTTCTTCCTCTCCCCCTCCCCTAATCTCTTCTCCGGTTTTTGGCTGCGTCAATTCAAATTTGAATATCCATTTTAAAGGTTGTCTGGGATTTCTAGGGTTTTCAGTTTGGGCTCTGGATCTTGTCATCCTTCGATTTGATTCACAAGGTTGCGAATTTCTCTAGTTTCTTTTCCCCTCTTTCATTTCTGAGAAAATGTAAAATGTGTTTTCTAAATTAGGGGATATTTTAACGGAGAAAGGAAGAAAGTTTACTCTTCAGTGCTATGGAAAATGGAGGAATTAGAAACGTAGGATTCGGATTATACTTTCTTATTGAAGTTAGCCCTAGTAAGGATTGGCATTTAAGAAATCAATCACCTTGACCCTTGTTTTCAAGTTTTTTTTAACAATCTCAGTTGTTTTTTTAAATGGATTGTCAATTGTAATGTGACCTCGATTTTTCATTTTGTTATTATTGGGAAGTAGATTGGTACTGTAACAGGAAAATAAAAGGAAATCGGTTTTAACCCGACCACAAGCAAACTTGTTAGATTTTTAATCTTGGTTACATCTTTCAGTTTTATTATATTCGAATTTAAAGGAAAGGAAAAATGAAATGTTTCCAAATATTATTAATTATCTTTTGTGAAGTTCGTTTTCTTACAGTGGAAAGAACATTTGCAGCTGACGTCTTTTTAACTTCCATTTTGACTAAATAAATAAATAAATCCTTGTCCGTTTTGTTTGGATATTTTCAGGCGTAGAGACTTGTTTTTAGTATTTGTGTCTGGCTCTATTTCACTTCAGAATGACAGAACCAAGCTCAGCTGATCTGATACTGGAATTTTTGAGGAGAAATCGCTTTACAAGAGCTGAGGCTGCTTTGCGTAGTGAACTTGGTAACCGCCCTGATTCGAATGGATTCTGCCAGAAGCTTACCCTTGAGGAGAAGGACTCTGGCAATGTACTAGGAGAAGAAAATGGGAAAAAAATAGCTGGTGAAAGTCACGGTTCAGGTTCTCGAAACAGTAGTGAGGTCTCTAAGGAACTTATAGTGAAAGAGATAGAGTGTGGGGCTGGCAGAAATGGGTCTGAAAGCCAATGGAGAAATGCTGCTTCTACTGGGGATTCTAATAAACCCAATGAAGCAAGGGTGACGAGTGGTACGAGTTTCGCTTTCTCTAAAAATTCTGAAGATGCTGTACTCAGTATGCAGTCCTGGAACTTCAACGCTAGCAATGGTCCTGATCTGTTAAAAGGTGATGGTATATTTAGAAGCAGTAGTTTTTCGGACCTCAAGAAACCAGATCAGTCAAGATGGTGTATATCTGAAGCTCCTGACATTGATAAAGGCGATGTTGAACCTGGAGAAGAGATTTCCTTTTCAGGTGAAATTAAAACTTCGTGGCATGGAAATACTGGCAAAGCTAATGTAGATTACAAGTATGACAATTTTCATGCCAGTGAAACTAAGGAGCTTGATCAGCAATTTAAGACTAGCGGTGCATACTTGAAGGAAAACTTTGCTGATAACAGCAGATGGTCTAGAACTGAGGAACCCAGTAGTTCATTTTCAGAGATGTGGAAAGATTGTTCTGTCAAGACTGTTTTTCCATTCCCCAAGGGTGATTTATCAATTGGTTATAATGCTGCTAGTGCTTCAGATAAGAGAGAAGGAAAGAAGAAAACAGATGCACTTGATGTCAGAGCAGCAATTAAAGAACAGGTGGATGAGGTTGGAAGGGCTTTATTCTTTGGGAAGTCTCAAGGCAATGCTGAGCAAAATAGTATAAATGGATTGGCCTTTCCTCTTGCATATGATGATCAAAGGGAAGAGTTACCTAGGTTGCCACCAGTTAAACTCAAATCAGAAGAGAAGTCATTGAATGTTAACTGGGAGGAAAAATATGAGCGTGATGGCCCAGGTGCAGAGCTCATTAGTGCTGACAATACCTTCCTTATAGGGTCCTATTTGGATGTTCCCATTGGGCAAGAGATAAATGCTTCAGGTTAGTTAACATATCGATATGGTTATTTGATGATTTCTGCAAATTGTTGGCTGGTAATACAAACTTTATTTTTCTACTCTTTCCTCTTCCTAACATTATGGTTCAGTATATGTATGTTCTCTGTCTAAAACTTAGAGAGCTTTTTTGTTGTAAAATTTTTTGTTAACTTGAAAATTTGCCGTCTAGCTCTAGGTGGCAACGACTCATTGGTGAGCTATGTAAAATTTGTGTTGATGTGTATGTTCCCTAAGAAAATTTCTCCTATGAGGTTTGTCATTTTTCTGTTGGCAAGTACTTGTATGGGTCTGCAAAACCAATTCTGAAACTGGGAAGATAGGTTGAACTTTTCCCTAGGTTACTAAAGCCATGATAATAAAAAGCGTTGGAAGAAACCTTCTAAACAGAATTCTGTGAAACGCAAGTGGGGGAAAGATTTTTGCTGTTTGTTCACTTACAGAATATAATTGTTTTTCTATTCTTTTATATCAGTTCTTTCCAGGGTTAGTTTGTGTGTAACCAGGCATAACTAAAGAAATAGAAAGAAAATAATAAGTAGCATAAAGATAGATTACCCTAAAAGTTTAAATGTCTAAAATATATTCGATAACAGGGTGGAGTGTTTTAATTTGACATTTGATAATAGTTTAAGAGTAGCTGGATTTTGAGTTGTGCATAAATACTGGAATTATTAAGTTACTTTAAAACTTCTATCTTGAATCTTTTGGACAACCATAAAAAGAATATTGTAGTTAATTGCCATAGGACAATAAGGGAAGGGGAACTTTAGAAAGCCTAAGTTCTTCTTAGAACATTGGTTATTTCTCCTATAATTCTGCTGGAAAAGCTTGAAAATCTTGTTTATGATGGTCCAGGTGGGAAAAGGAATGCTGGAGGTAGTTGGCTTTCTGTGAGTCAGGGTATTGCAGAAGATGCATCTGATCTGGTTTCTGGTTTTGCTACTATTGGTGATGGATTAAGTGAATCTATCGATTACCCAAACGAGTATTGGGAGTCTGATGAATACGATGATGATGACGATGTTGGATACATGAGGCAACCTATTGAGGATGAAGCCTGGTTTCTGGCTCATGAAATCGATTATCCTAGTGACAATGAGAAGGGAACTGGGCATGGGAGTGTTCGGGATCCTCAAGAAAGAGGTCAAACCAAGGATGATGATGATGATGACCAGTCATTTGCAGAAGAGGATTCTTACTTCTCTGGTGAGCGGTATTTCCAGGCAAAGAATGTTGAACCTGTTGCAGCTTCAGATGATCCTATAGGGCTGTCTGTAACTGAAATGTACAACGGGACTCATGAGAATGATTTAATTGCCCAATATGATGGACAGTTAATGGATGAAGAGGAGCTTAATTTGATGCGCGCTGAACCTGTTTGGCAGGGATTTGTCACACAGACAAATGAACTTATCATGCTGGGGGATGGAGAAGTTCTCAATGAGTGTGGCAGGTCTCAGCTGGATGATATTTGCATAGACAATGATCAGCATGGTGCAGTTAGGTCTATTGGTGTGGGTATCAACAGTGATACTGCTGACTTTGGCAGTGAAGTACGTGAAAGTTTAGTTGCAGTTAGTAGTGAAGGGGATTTAGAATATTTTCATGATCATGATGGTTCTATTGGAGGTTCCAGACGAAGTTATCATGAAACAGAAAGGAAATATATTGATAAACCGAATAGAGATAAAAGGAAAACTGGAAAAAATGATTCTAATAAATATGCTATTGAGAATGATAAAGGTCCAACCCCCCAGGTGAAGAATCTTGCAGATGGAGGATTTTCTTTTCCTCCACCATTAAGAGATGGGCAATCTGTGCAGGCAGGCTCTAGTAAGTCTATATGGCCAAGTAACAGCAATGCTGCTGGTGAAGAGCGTGATGACTGCTTGACTTCTTTGATGGAGTCGGATTATATGCTTGCTACATGGAGGCGGAAAAGTAGTGATTCTTCAGTTGCCAAAAGCTCTAGGGATGAAGATGATGCCAATATAAGATCAGCAAATTCTAGCCCTTCAACTCTCTCTAATTATGGTTATGGTGCACAAGAAAAGACCAAGAAAGAAGAGGATGAGAAAGCTAGTGGCGTGAGGGAAGAGGATCTTGGGGCATCGCTTGAAGATGAAGAGGCTGCTGCTGTCCAAGAGCAAGTGAGACAAATTAAAGCACAAGAGGAGGAATTTGAGACCTTTGATCTCAAGATTGTGCATAGGAAAAACAGGCATGTCTTATCTTAGAAACAATTTTTTTGTTCAGTTCTTTCTCTGGTTCTAACAATTTCAAAACTGTGCTGATGCGTAAATGGTGTGATGTTCTTTCCGTCTCTCACTCTCCCTCTTCCTCTCTTTCTCATTTTCATTGTGAGTTATCAAGTATCCTTGAACCTCTTTGGTAGTAATCTCCTTTAGCTATGCTTGCGGTTGAAGAACCAGAACTGGTGGCAAACTTCCTCTTTTATTTCCTGCTGACAAAACCTTTTGAACATAAAAATGTTTTGTGCATAATAGTTAGTGTCAAGCAGAAGAGGCGTAGAGCATCAATTAAGTAATTAGATGATAAGTTCTTTTTTTACTACTTTTCCTTTGCTAAGTATTTACCCAAGCTCATGTTTTGTTTTTGTAGCTTGAATTTACCTAATTCTCCATTGGAAAGTTTAGTTTTCTTTCAATTATTTTTCCTATTTTTAGATCATCAGATAACATTTGACTTGTGATACTATCGATTTGTAGCTTGATCCCTAAATGGTTGATAGCAATCAGCATTGGACCAAAAAGTAAACAAAGAAAAAAACTTGTTGATATGTCAGGAAGATCCTTTTCTTTTTGTGTTATTGATGACACCGACATACATTTAGAGATAATTTTTTGCTGCCTTCTCAACTTACGGCATATTTTTGGAATTTCTACTTGCCTGATGATATTTCTTTAGTATAACTTATATTGAATAGTTTTTATTTTGCTGTCATCTATTGAGCACTGGATTTGCTTACATAAGCCTCTTTTTTGCTTCTCAGAACTGGATTTGAGGAGGATAAGAATTTCCATGTTGTTCTAAATTCTGTTATAGCTGGGCGGTATCATGTTACTGAGTATCTTGGATCGGCTGCGTTTAGTAAAGCTATACAAGCTCATGATCTGCACACAGGCATGGATGTCTGTGTGAAAATTATAAAGAACAACAAGGATTTTTTTGATCAAAGCCTTGACGAAATTAAGCTTCTCAAGTATGTTAACAAACATGATCCAGCAGATAAGCATCACATTCTCCGATTGTATGATTACTTTTACTACCGAGTAAGTGATACTGGCATGCTCGTAGTATTTTGTGTTCTACTTCTAGTTCTTGCTGTTTCTATGATAATATATTTATTGGGGACTTTGTTCTGAACATTTATTTTCTCTGTTGAAGTTCAAGCTGGCATGTTCAGTCATAAATTCTCTCTGCTGGTTAAATTAGAAGTTTATCTTTGGCTAATGCATGAGTAGCATCTTACTCTTCTCTATTTTCCAGGAACATTTGCTAATAGTCTGTGAACTTCTCAAGGCAAACTTATATGAGTTCCATAAATTTAATAGGGAATCAGGTGGCGAGGTTTACTTCACAATGCCAAGATTGCAGGTTTGTCAGAAGTTGTTTTCTTCAGAAGTACATCTAATCTATGTCACTTTCATGTAACCTTCTCTTGAATTCTTTTGTGCAGTCTATAACCATTCAGTGTTTGGAGGCTCTTCAGTTTTTGCATGGCCTTGGCCTAATACATTGTGATCTGAAGCCCGAAAATATATTAGTTAAAAGCTATAGTAGATGTGAGGTGAAGGTCATTGATCTTGGGAGCAGTTGTTTTGAGACAGATCATCTATGCTCCTATGTTCAATCTAGGTCCTATCGTGCACCAGAGGTTATCCTAGGACTTCCGTATGACAAGAAAATAGATATCTGGTCTTTTGGCTGTATCTTGGCAGAACTCTGTACTGGAAATGTAAGTAGCCTTCTTTAGACAATAGCTAGAATTTGCTTCTTATGAATATTGCAATGGTATGTGGAATGTTTTCTTACTTTCAGAACTTTTTTGAATGTTTCTTTTACCTTTTTCTTTGGTGAAAGTACTACAAACAAAAAACTCGGAAATATCATGCATTTGAACAAATCATTAAATTCAGTGAAAAGAACTCTGAACGTGATTTGGCTCTGAACTGACTGGATGTAGAATTTAAACAAAATGTTGGACAATTTTAGTCCTCTTTGTATTTGCATTCAGTGATGTCCTCATCTGTAAAGGCTAAATGGACAAGTTTGGGACTCTGTCCAATCACTCAGTCTGAAACAAGTTGGCTCAAACTTGGCCCAAAGAAAATGTTTTGCATGTTATGGAATCAACTATCTAGATTTAGACTTTTATGCATTCATGCTATTGCTATAAGCTAGCTTGTTCTCCTGATAACTATGATTAATTTCTTTAGTTGATTTTACTGGGAAAGCATATGACTTCACCGTAGTTATTATCTTTAATCTATTTTTGGAGAAATAAATCAACATTGATATAATTTGGCTTCAATATGATGGTGTAGGTACTTTTCCAAAATGATTCACCTGCGACATTACTTGCAAGAGTAATTGGAATCATAGGTCCCATCAAACAAGACATGCTTGCCAAAGGACGGGATACGTACAAATACTTTTCGAAGAATCACATGCTTTATGAACGTAATCAGGTCAATCTTTCTCATTATTTACTTGTTGCAAAAAAATGCTTTTATTCTAAAACTTACTTTTGCTTTGCTTCCCTAGTGCTTAGGGGCTCCTTGTCCTATCTCAACGCTGTGTTTTTATGTTTTACACTTCAGGAAACCAATAGACTGGAATACCTAATACCCAAGAAGACGTCCTTGAGGCATCGGCTGCCGATGGGGGACCAGGGATTCGTTGATTTTGTTGCTCATTTGCTTGAAGTAAACCCAAAGAAGCGTCCTTCTGCAGCAGAGGCCCTGAAGCACCCATGGCTATCATACCCATACGAACCCATATCAGCTTGAGTACTGTACGAGTTGCAGGGATTGGTTGCCTCATCTCAGCTCCCTCGTATTGACCGGGAAAAGGAGCTGTTATGAATTAGGTAGTGGAAATGATGTTGTAGCTGATCTCTCCAAGGAGTTTTCCTACCTTCACATGCCTGCAAAATGCATTCAAAGGTGGGTTTGATTTTGTTTGGTTATATCATATTAATATAATATAATATAATATTAAAATGTCCTTCCCCTAACCAAAGTAGTATTGGAAATGAGGGATGTAATTTTGGGAACAGAGTGGTATCCTTGGTGGAAAGGGGAATCTAATATTGTTGTACATGACATGACATAACATGACATGATGTTGTGATAATTCTTTTAGGTTACTTGGTAATATAGCTTTGTGAAATAGTTGGTAACCAAATTTGGTTACCAAGTCTGCTGCTGCTACTGCTACTGCTACTCGTTGATTCGATTTCTGGCCTTTTCTTTTCTTTTTTCAATTCCATCTTCCTATTTCCTACTAGCTTGTTTACAGCAATTTTTCTTTTTTAAAAATTAAGTACCTCAACAAAAATCCTGCTCATCCTTTGTAGCTGATTAAAGGGATATGCATGATTTGGAAATTATAACAAATCATATTTTGTGGATAAAATATTTTTAAATGTATATTATTTTGGAAAGATCCGATCATCCTTTATTCATTTACTTTATTTTTATTTTGATAGGTTATAAAATCTATACTTGACACCAAGGAAATTATTAAAATAAATTTATATCTTTTAAATAAGTTAAATTATTATGAGCGCATTTTTCTTTAAAATAAAAAAAAATAAAAAATGTCTTATTTTAACCCATGCTCAACATTTATAAATTTTTTTCTTCACAACTTTAACTAAAGCTTTATTTGACATTTTTATAAATTTCAATTTTATTACATAAATTATTTCACCTACATTGAGTTGAGTTTATGTCAATAATTAATTTGATATTAAGGGTTTGTTTGTTTGTATGTAAAATGTTGTCCATAAAACATTTTTATTGCTTTACCGTGTTTATTTGATGGAAAAAAATAAAATATCAAAGTCATTATCCAAAAAAAAGGGTAAAATCAAGATTTTTAAAGAAAATATCTTACCAAAATTTTTTTCCCGTAAGACACTTTTCAAATTAATAAGGTTTTGTTCACTATCTTCATTGTCAAAGAAACAAAAAGAAAAGCTCTCTTCACTATCGAAGAAAACAGTTCTTTATATTTTAATTTTATATTTTTTTACAATTTAACTCTTGAAATCCAAATTTTTATCATTCTACAATTTAATTCTTCATAAACAATTTTTCTTATTCTATAGTTTATTCCTAAACCTCGTTTTATACAATTTTGAAAAACAGTTAATTTTCTAAAATTTCCAGATTTTATAATTTAATCTTTACAACTAAAATTGTAAAAATTTCCAAAAATAGTCCTTGATTTCTGAGCAGTTAAACTTTCATATTCTATTTTTCAGAATTTTAAAGTCTCAAATAATGTAAATTAGTCCTAAAAGTTTTGAAATATTTACAATTTAACCCCTATAGTTTCAAACTTTACTATTTTATGCTCAACTTTCCAAATTTTCATATTTCATAAGCATATAATTTAGTTACTACATCAATGTTTCATATTTCACTACTCAAACCTTTAGAAATTGAAAATTTACAAATTTTACAATTTAGTCCTTACTTCAATTTTTATTAAATTAAAGCATTTTTCAACTTACTCATCCAAATAATATTCAAAATAAGTATTATACCACTTTCAATTTAATTAAACATTTATTCCCTATTGTATGGAATTAACAATTAAGCTTAATTAAGTAAATTAAGATTGATTAAAATTAAAGCATGATTAATTAAAATATAAATAAGCTTTATGAAATAAACTCAATTAAACAATGAAAAGATAATAAAATCTCAAATGTATGTTTGTTCCGTTGAAAACAACTTTTATGAAATATTTTGAGAAAATTTGTCAAACAACAAAAAATATTTTACACAGATTTATCTAAGCACAAAAAAATATTAACTTTTTTAGAAAAATAAGTCATTTTCCAAAAAATCATTTTCCAAAAGTCATTTTGTGCAAAAGTCATTTTCAGTGAAACAAACCGAGCCTAAAAAAATGACAATAACAAGATAAACATTTTGAGTGCATTTAATAATCTTTATATGATGCGTTTACCTGATAAAATTTTCTTTTACTCACGTTTAAATTATTTTTTATTTTAGTTTTGCACATATTACATGTATTATTATTATTATTATTATTATTAATTTATTTTTTTAAAAAAATTATTAATTTTAAATCTTACATTTAATTTTTTAATAAAATGTATTTACGTATTTAATTTTTTTTACTTGCAATTTAAATTAATTTTTTAATTTTTAATTTTGTACATATTATATATGTTATTATTATTGTTGAACTTTACCTTTTTATTATTTTCATATGTTATTTTTAAATATACACTTATATTTTAAATACATAATTTTACGTATATACACATAATAAAATTTTTAGTATTTTTTTTACAAATTTCCAAAACGAACATGTGATGCAAAGCAGTAGATCTCGGTGCTAGGCAGGGTGAATAGAACAATGAAACCTTAGAATATTTTAAGTTTGAGACAAATATTTTTTATTCATATTTTGTTGGAAAGATTAAAAAGAAAAAAAATAATTCTTTTCACCCAATATAATTGAAAAATGAGAAAATATAAGAAAAATAAAATGTAAATTGTTTTACCTTTATATGTTTTGCAAGAGAAGATAAAAAAAAAAATAGGATAGATATTCTTATAAATACTCGTACTACTTTAATTATAATTGTATGTTTATGTATTATCTAGATTAATTTTTGAATTATTAAGAAAATAAAAGAAAATTTGAATGAAGAATTTAGAATTTAGAGTTTTTTTTTTTTTTTTTTTTTTTACAATTTGTACAAATAGTTTAATAATAAGTAAGAATTTTTTATTAACATCATATTTGAATGATAAAAAATATTTATATGTTGATTAATTATTATTTTGAACAATATTACTTTGTGTTAATTATTTGAAGTAAAATTATATTGTACTACTATGAATATGATAAAAATATTTTAAATATATTTGAAATTTTTTATTATTAAAATATTTTAATTATTAGGCATTTCAACAATTATATATAACACATAACTATATTTAAAAACATAAAAAAACATAATATTGTGTATTGATCTGATGATCAAGAGTATTCATTGCCCCAAGTATAAATTGAATTCAAATCACATTGTTGTTAGAGTTGAAATTTTTTATTATTAAAATAATTTAATTATTACACATTTCAATAATTTAATTATATTTAAAAACATAAAAAAAAAACCTTATATATTGATCTGATAATAAAAAATATTAATTGCCCCAAATGTAAATTGAATTCAAATCATATTGTTATTAGAGTTTTATCCTACCTTATAATTCACCACCCTACAACTCCCGCAAAATTATTAGTTAAGAAAACCTTGCATTTTCAACTTCTTTTGTGGTAAAAAAACAAGTGGCAACATGATAATATACCATCTCTAATACTAATAGTCCCTCCCTATATTTTCTCTTCAATCACATTACAATTCCAACTCGTCCACTTTGACTATAATTTTCATTTTTCGCAACAGTAGGATTACTGGCCGGAAAGCATGGTGCATATAATTGAGATAACAATACAGCCAAAATCAAACGCAAAAAACATCCATGGTTGATCTTATATATTTCCATTATTTTCCCAAAAAAATTCAGTTCACAAAGTTTTTGAATGACACCATCACAAAATTTACAGATTCCTCCCACTGACGCCAACAAAGATTCACAGCTTTCTCCATATATTAATAATACCATCAGCAAATGACTTAAGGTTCCCCCACAGAGTTGACTTCTTCGAACCTTCTGCATTTTCAGTCTGCTCACTAGGTGGGTTCCTAGATGATAGAAGTATTCATTTCATATTAACATAACTCATAATAATGGTATGGCAGATAATTCGTATAAAAATTCACACACAAATAAAATTCATTTTAAATGACTGAAATGTTAAAATGAAATGCTATAGGTAATAGGTCTAATAAAAGCAAGGGCCAGAATTAGTTGTAGGGTTTCAATTATATATATCTGCAAATGTGCGGACAGACATATGTAGATCAATTTACTAGAAGATGCATAAAAATATCAATGCAATTAAGTAAGTTCCCTCTGAATGTGCCAAATTTCTCGTCTGTTCAAGGAAAAAAACATGCCCATATGAGGTGTTGTTTATTTCAAGTTTCAAATGCAGATTGAAACAAATGCAGAGCAAAAGACTATCAAACACATACAGGTGTTTCCAAGAATTAAGCGGAAAATAAAAGCTAGAGAATTTAAGCTATTACAGTGACAAAATGTCATTTACATGCAAAAGAATAAAATGTAATGGAACATTCATGGTGGAGCCATGACATGTAAAGACATTTTCTACCAAAAAAATGCAGATACTTAGTAAAAGTAACATCCAGCATGCATCCACCTGCCATGCAGGCATAAACAGGCCAAAAAATAACTTGAAGAGGAAGTTATGTTCTGTCTCTTAGGCAACAGAACCTTGATCCCATCATACAACATTCATAGACAGAACTGGCATAATCATCATCATTGTTATTTGAAGGTAAACAAACCATGGACATAGTCAAACCTCATTCTAATCAGCCAAATAATGTCAACACTGCCATACTCATCCATGAAGCTATGACCTATAGCAACTCAACTCATTCACTAATTGAACTGTTGAGAAAAAAGAACACTTACCTTGCATATTTTTCCTCTTCTAGGAATTCTGGGTGGTGCTTATATTTTTCCTCTTCTAGGACTTTTGGGTGGTGCTCAGCCTTGGGCTCTGGACTCCCAGAATCTAGTGATTCCTTTGATATTGCGTGTTCCTTTTTATCACCCTCTTCATTTCCAATCTGAGTTTCTTCTTTTGGTAGATCATCTTTGACTACACCAAACTCAGATTGAACACCTTGAGACTCAGTTTTAAACAGCTTTTCTGATTCAAGATCTTGATCAGTAGCTTCGACAATTTTTTGTTTGTCCGGAAATATTAGAAAATTGTCAGAACCATCTATCCCAAAACCCCCTACTTTATCATCCTCTTGTTTCTCAAGGCCCTTAGCATCAACTTTCAGCACAATATTTTCTTCCAAAACAAAACCATGACAACTACCCTGAAAATGAAATGACAAATTAGATTACAAGGTATCTAATATGGTTCCACAATTGCACCAGTAAAATTTACTCTATAGAAAATAAAACTAAAAGGGATTCTTAAAAAAAAAAATAATAATAAATTGAAAAATTGGACAGCAGGTTACAAAGTTGTCCTGTAAACAGTTGAAGAGCTTGAGGGCACAGCAAAAGTATGATTGATGAAATGCATTTTAAAATATCAGGTTATTAGAGATCCATTTTATATGCTTGAAAACATAGTTTTATGCATTATTTCAAGGGAATAATTACATAAATTGTTGGCATTTAGAGACTAAGGAAAACAAAAGAATGAGAAAGTATTAAAAGACAAAACTTCTGAATTCAACTAGGAAAATTGTGAAGAAAGGAATCCATAATACCATACTAGTCACAACTGCAACTTCAATAAAATTTGTCGAGTTTCTTGAGAAAAATGCCAATTACCAAAGTACCCTTCCAACTAAGAGTATGTTCTGTCTACTCGAAATACATTCCTGCATTTATCATTGAAGATAAAGCACATAGAAATCAGCACTTACTCTGTCAGCCTCCAGTTGCTTGTCATTTGTGTCATGCATCATTACATCATCCATAGCTCTTGCAGAAGTGTCATCTTGGACTACAGTTGAGACCATTTCAACTACAGAAAATGATTTGTCCTCTTTATTGGCAGGTTTTGCTGATAAATTTTCATAACTGCTGTTTGAGGAGCATATTTTAGATTTATATTCCAACTCTTGAAGAACCTTCCTAACAACATAATAAGAGCCACCCACTTCTTTTTGAGCTGCAGTTACAGTTGGGAATTTCCCAGCATTCACTGATTTATACCTGAAAAAGGATAATGGAAGGTCTTAATTGTGTCCTTATTAAGGAACTAATGAGTTAGAGTTTCAAACTAAGCAAACTTGACATGACAATCTTAGTTTCCAATAGTTAAAAGGAAACTATTATACCAAGAGAAACGGCTCAATCTCATGGCACAGTCCAAAGACAATTTTAATTAGGGTTAGAATAAAGATGCACCATCTATATCAGATACTTGTTGTATCTGAATGAATAACATGTTTAACCTTCTTCAATTTGAACCGAACGGTCTTCAATGGCAATATGATGTGAAGAGAGAGTGAGTATCTATACGGCATAGTTGCAGTTAAGAAGATGATTTACTCAGATGACAATTTTATCTAAATAATGTTAATATTGTTTTCAATGGCAAGAAGAGAAAAAGAGGATTTAGTTATCAATATTGCAGATCAACAAGATAATTTTTATCCAAAAGCTGCAAACTATAAAACCCTAAGCATGTTTTGATGTACACTGAAAAATTTGCATATTCTGATTACTGTAGCATTCCTGACCATGCAAGATCAGCCTGGCAATTGATGGTCATGAGACAATTTCCATTTGCCAATGCACAAATATCATGCCAGACTCTTGATCTGCATAATTATGCTTTCTAACACTTTCTTTTTAATTCAAAAAGAGAAAGGTAAATAAGGAAAATAATTTAATGAAGAGATGCCTAAAATTGTTGGTGGTTGAAGCTGGTCTTTTATTAAGGGAAATGTTAACACACCGAGTTTGTTTGTTTAAAAAAGGACTGTGCACAAGAGTTGAACATTACATACATGGTAAAACAATAGCAGAACTTCAGTTCAGCAACACAAAAAAAGAATAAGAAAAGTATTTCTCAACATGATTCTTGAAGGAATAGCACCCATAAGAAAATGTTGAAATTTGGGCACTACAAACATAAAGGATCCTCAGTAGAACCACAGCATTGTAGGTGACACAATAACAACAATAATGGTATAAATCTAAAAACAGAAAGGAGGAGAAAATAAGGATTATATATATATATAAGAAAAATAAATGAAAGAGAGAAGAGCGGACCTGTTAACAAAAGATTCAATCAAATCTCGACGTTCATCCTTTGAGACTCTTTTTCGCTTGGGAGAGTCAGAAGGAGAAGGAAGAGAAGCAGCAAATGATCTTCCACGCCGTAAACCAACCCACGTTGCTGTAATAATGGAAACACAAAAGAAGACTTGTTTAGGGAGTGGATTTCCAATTAAAACAAAAAAGAAAAAGAGAGACTAACCAGGAGAAGCGGAGTACTTGGAGCAGAATATCCGCCCTCCTCTTACAACCTGCATCCTTCACATTCACATACGAATCATTTTCAAGGCCCAGGTTAGGGATCAAATAATAATCACAGTGGGATTTTACTTTGAATTGGTTTTGATTATTTTCGAATTTGACTTGACCCTCGCTTCCTCTTAAAGAGAGTGAGGGTTTTAGCAATGTGAGTTTTGATTTTGAAAGTTTGAGAAGGGGGTTTTAGCAGTGTGAGTTTTGATTTTGAAAGTTTGAGAAGGGGGTTTTAGGGGATTTCCTCTTTTTTTTTTCCTCCTCCTTTGACCTGTTTCTCAATTTTTCATAAAGTCGCTAAATATATAGGATAAATTAGGTATATGTGCTGACTTTTTTTAATTACGGATTTAAGTCTGATTTTTTAAAAATTAGGGTAAGTTGGTTTTGGAGATAAAAATGGAAGACGCGTACAGTTATGTGCATTTTCCCTCAACGGTGAACTCTAATAATTTTTTAAACGTTAGTCGAGTAACGGTAAAAAAATTTAAAGGGAGCAACGATTATTTTTTCTATAAATACCACTGAAGTTTAAGTTTTTTTCACTCATATCCTATTCTTTGAACTCTCTCAAAATTTTCAAGCTATTCTTCTAAATTTTTCAATATTCTCACTTAAAAATCTTAGTTTTTTTTAATTATTCAGTGTTTTATTCCTTCGAATTAAGTTTTCACAAATGACAACTTCTCTAATTCGTTTCAACAACAAGCACATTTTCGTCGCTCAAACAGTAATGGAAGACGAAATTTTAAATTTAATTATTTCCAATTGAGTTAAATTTAAAGTTTTTTTTAATATTTTAAACTAATTTTTTATCTTTATAAATAGGCAGATAATCATATTTTGGAGAGGGTACATACATAACTTGGTAATGCTTCCGATTACCAAAATTCGTGGTTACCTGTAAGAGGTGAGACTTTTGTATACGTCTCGTATGTTCAAGGGCTGCGAACTTGATCCTACACTAATCAATGTGTTGGTGGAAAGATGAAGGCTTGAAACACACACTTTCCATCTTTTCATGCGACAAGTGTACCATCACACTCAAGGATGAGGAGTTACAACTCGATCTACCGATGGATGGGCTAGTCGTCAGGGGATCAACGATCGTTTCTGGTAAAGAGGACCTCTACTTGTCATTATTGGAGAATGTCCCGAACAAGTTTGAAGGTGGTCGAATACGAATGAAGTGGTTGGAGACCAATTCCAAAAAGCTCCCCACTGACGCGATTGATGTTGTCATACAACAATATGCCTAAGCATTCATCATGAGGTTAATCGATGACATTTTAACGCTCGATAAATCTTGAAATTTGGTGCATGTGAGATGGCAACTACACTTAGTGGACTTCAAAGAATGAAAACAATTGAGTTGAGGATCAACGGTATTGGCCACGTTGTATCGAGAGTTGTGTTGGGCAACAGAACTGGATAAGATGTCAATCAATGGTTGTTTGATTCTGTTGCAGTTGTGGGCTTGGTGACAAATACGTTTTTATGTCCCTAAGTGAGGGACCTATACATGTTTCCGTTGGTGACAAGATAAAAATAATTTATTAATAAATACGAAGTTTGTATAGAAAATATTTTTTATTTATTATATGTTTGAACTAACATATCGCTTATACAGGTGAAACCATGGACCAAGTTACGTGGGACTACCCGACCAACTCGAAGATATCAAGCTGCTATTAGATCAATGCTAAAAAGCCAATGTTAGTTACTTATTCTTTTGAACCTATATTAATTACGTAATGATTTGTAAAATAAAATTTCGTACATAACACAATTTACAATTGTGCACTGTAGTTTGAATGAATGTCATACGCTGACACTGATATTATATCTTGCATTGCACCGAACTGTGGGACAGTCGGTCGATGTGGGACGCGAAGGTACCGTTGATAGTTTACCCGACGATGGAAATGCATGAATAAGATTGGGTGATGCGACAATTAGGGTGGAGGCAATGAATTCCACCGCCATCGCGAAACATGGAAGAGTTGCACAAGGTGGACCCGCGGGTAGGGGTGAGCAAAACTCGATTCAACTTGAAAAAATCAAATTTCGAGTTAAACGGATTGAGTTATTCGAGTCAACTCGAATTTTTTTTGAATTTCGAGTTCGAATCGAGTTGTGTTTTCGAATTTGAATAACTCGAATAATTCAAATAAACCGAATATTAAACTATAATATTTTACATTTTTACCCCAAATTCTTTTACTTTTTTCTCAAAAACTTTTACCCTTCTCCTATCTCACCCCCCATCTATCCTAAACCCATTTCCCTCCATTTTCTTTTATTATTTTCCCTCTAAAATTTTACTCATTTATTTTCCCCTAAAACTTTTACTCCCTCTCACTTTCCTTCTAAAACTTTTACTCCCCTCCCATCTCACCCCCCACCTACCCCAAACCCATTCCCCTTCCCTTTCAATTTTTTTTAAATATTTTTCCCCCAAAATTTTATTTCCTTATTTACTTTCCCTCAAAATTTTACTTCCCAAAACCTCAAAAACTTTTTATTTTCCCCCCAAAACTTTTACTTCTCACCCTTTACCCCAAATAAAAAATCAAAATCATCCAAAAAATCCTCAAACTTAAAGAGTAATAATTTTATTTATATCTACTATTTATATTATTAAATTAAAATTCACATTTTATACTATTTGTATTATTGAATTTTTAATAATATTGAATATTTATAATAAAATTGAATTATTAATGATACCATAAAATATTCGTGTTAAAATTTTATGTTGGTATCAATTTCACATTTTATCTTTAAAATAATTTTTATTAAAAAATCACATTTTTACATTTAATATATTTTTTAATTTTAAAATACGTAGTAACAAGAATTAGAAGGTAATTGAAGCAACTAAGCAAGCAAAAAAGCTAACCCTATATAAAAGATTAATAAATAAATTATGAGGTGATGAAAGTTAATAACAAATTTGATTACAGTTGACAAATTTGATTACGATGGGTGATAGTTGTTACAAGGACCCAAAGTTATTTTTTAAAAAAATTTAACTCGAACAAATATATTCGATTCGAATTCCATCACTTGACTCGATTCGAGAAAATTTCAAATTGAGTTAGGCTGATAAAATACGATTCGTCAACTCGATTAACTCAAAAATTTTCATTCGATTCGATTCAATCGAACACTCACTCTTACCTTCGGGGAAGAATGACAAGGATTGGCGAGAGTTTCACAAGGACCATATCGACGCTTGGGAGCATATGATGGAATCTTTCCCTATCTGCGAACCATTGTTCTCATCTGACACGACGACCTGTTTGGAGTAAATATTGTGGTTTAGAGTCGTTGACAGTCCGTATCTACTATCGATGAAGGCGAGTGGTAAGAAACTTCGTTAGAAGAGGCAATGACGACTACCTTAGTAACGTAGGGTCGGACGTGATTGTAGGACGGGTTCGTCATTGGCTTCGACTAATCTGCTGAAATTCGACCTAGCAAATTAAACTAGTTTTCACATTTTAGGAGCTTGAAATTAGGAATTTTCGTTAGAATTACTTAGGATTTACTTTAGTTTTCTTAGATTGAATAAAATCTGTAAAAAGTGTAAAAAGGCGTATTTTATTGACTTTACGGCCGATTAAGGTCTAAAGGTTGGCTAATGAACTTTGTGGGTGTGTAGGAGACCCTTAGAAGACGAATTACATCGAAACTGATCATTTTGTCATGACACGGGACAAGCGATGTCGCAACATAAGGACTAGGACCAAAGAATCCTGAAGCTATCTTCTATGTCGCGACACGGGCATAGCGTTTCGCGACAATACTTGGAAATCACACCAAAGGAGTAGACTACCTTCTATGTCGCGACACAACTTCTGTGTGTTGCGACATCGACTCTTGAACGTGAAAATACATCAAGTGAGGGGCGTTTTGGTCTTCATACCACAACTTAAACCCGAAGAACGGTAGCTGACCTTGGGCTAAGGAAAACGACTGCTAAATGTTATAAATAGGCCCTTTTAGCACTTAGTTTTACACACTCTTTCATAGCTTAATTTCCTTCTTGTAATTTAGGCTTAGTTATTTTATTTCCTTAGTTATTTCTATTTTCGTTTTAAAGAAACGAGGTTTGTAAATTTCACATAAATGATTGTGGATTTGTTCCAATAGATTGCAATACAAAATCCTTGAGTTTCTTCGATCATATTTTTAATATTATTTCTTATGTTTAATCTTTTTATTGAATTTATAATGTTTTAAGAAACCATGAGGAACTAATCCCGGGGATTAGAGAGTGGAGGTATGATAATTTAATTATTGTGTAGGGGTATTCAATGGATCATCTATTTGGAAAAGGAAGAACGTAAAAGAAACCCTAAGCATGACAACCCAAAAAAGTCATTTATGTGAGAATTAAGCCAAAATTAGTATTACCTTTTTGTGAACACCTTTACCCCAAACCAAGATGAACTGTGAGGTTAGAAAATAAGTAGTTCTTGTTTAATCGTTAAGTGGAATATCGGAAGATCCTGTTACAATAGCGACTAGTTGATTGACAAAAACCCCAAAAGCAACGATTGAAGCAATCATACCAAAGTGAGCTAATCCCCCATAAATTCGTTTATTGAAATCTCTTATCTCATTTCCTTTACCTTATTATATTTTAATGCTTTTTATTATTATTCTTAAATTAAAACCTTTCTTTTACCTTCGTACTATAATCTTGAAAAGAGTACTAATTAGATCTTTTCTGTGCAAGGATTGAAATCGTTATTGCTTCACCTCCCTTGGGTACAATCCTTAGAGTACTCATTACTTCATTGTAAAACTATATTACAACTAAATCTGTATACTTGCGAAAGCCCAAAATACAATCCAAATGGGAGTACGTTCGGATGCAATCAAGTTGTTGGCATTGTTGTCAAGGAGGTAACGTCTTTAGTAATTTTAATTTATTGCACTTATAAAAGGATAATTAGGAATATTTAGGTCATATATACAATTTTTCTATTATTTATTATTTATTTATTTATTTTCATTAAGTATTAATTTTTTATTTAGCTTCAATTTATAACTTGAAGCCAAGGAAATTTAGTAGATCCAATCTCTAACCGTGAAGCACTCATCAAGCAAAATCGTAGACAATCACAGCCAATGCGAAATCCACCACCACTCGTCGAAGTGTAAGAACAAGAAGATCCACCTATCGATCCAGTTGATGATAACATCCAAGACGTTAGGTTACCACCACAACTACTAGCAAACGAATCGATGACGCAAGATCAACGAACCTTAAGGGAATACTTGACACCATTCTCTAAGATAGTTGTACGAACTATCCCACTCGTGTTGCAACTTATCCATAGCCTTTTATTTTACAACCCATCTTTGTATTATGATGGAGTGTACTCGTACTAGTTATGGATGTTTACAATCAACACCGGGACAAGAATCTTGGGACTCGCCTTCACCATAGGTAAAATAATGTCAGAAATCATGTTCGCGTTTAGCCTTAGATAGTCCTAACTTGTACCTTCTGCAACACAAGTATGTGAACTAGAGTACTTCTTTACGTTCATAGCCCGATTTTCTTCTAGAAAGACTCAATGATTTTTTCACTTGCATCTCCTGTCGCGTATTACAGACTTTCCCTCGCATTTCGTGGAGCAAGACTTCGTGACGTAATATTTCATGCCACTCTTGAAGTTGTAACGCTTCAGTGCAAAAAGGAAAGTATATTTGTTTGGGTATTCCATTCCAATTTCCAATACTCGTACATCACAAAATGTGCTTGCAAAACTAGGTGTTCTGTGTGGTAACTGCGGAAACTCTAAACCACCTCGATCGATAGATCGATGTTCGTCATGTGAGGTGAAGGTTCATATTCCCTGAATTACGGATCTAGATCCAAAACATTGTTTGAGCCATCATTTTTAGACCCGCAAGATTCTAACTCCACTAGAATCTACTTCAATTCAGAAAATAGTGCCACTTTCAAACTATTCAAACCACACTATTTATTGGCTTAGGGTTTGACTCCTCCCCGTCAACTGTATCCGTTGCCCCTTCTTCCTCACTTGCATCTTTTTTGTTGGCATTCTTCCTCATCTGCACCTTAATTGTTACTTCAAGTAAGGGATTGAATGTACCCTTGCTAGTCCCTGTCGAAATAAGTAAGTCATCGGTTCTTTTGTAACCCATATGCTTGCCAAAAACTGCATAGATTTAGTGTCCGGTGTACGTCAATGAACTCCCGATATAACTGCTCTTGCCCAACAACATTGACCTCGTACGAAAGTTGAAATAAAAAATTCCTATTTAGGAGTGCACACCATAGGTATAGGAGTAGGTGTTGCGTTAGACATTCCTATTTTATGAAGCAAATAAAAAATGTATTTTGCTATGTAAATAACAACCCATGGGGTGTATGGTGCACCTTGATACATAAGAAAAAAAAGAAGATTCCCCAAGTCTTTAAGAGAGAATTTATCGTTTAACTGTTAACCACCTGGTCCAATTCTTTAGAAGAATTGCCAGTGATGATTATGTCATCAACATACACCATTAGAAATAATGATGTTTCAACAGATGTTCGAACAAAGAGAGAAGGGTCAGCCTTTGAAGTACAAAACCCAAGCTGATGAACTAGATGTTGCTTCAGATTATGAAACCATGCATGAGGTGTTTATCGAAGCCTATACAGGGCCTTGTTCAGTCGAGAAAAAAAAAAAGCTACTCCCCATTGACACCTTGAGTTTCAAAGCTAAGATGCTGATCCATGTAAATTTCTTAAGTCAAAGCACCATTAAGGAAAGCGTTAATCTATCTAAAAAACCACCCATTTATAACAAAAATGACAAAAATAGTTCTAACACTGGTTGCTTGAACCACTAGACTGAAAGTGTCACCAAAATCAAACCTAACATGTTGCGAGAACCTTATAGCCACCAGCCGCGCTTTATATCTATCCACCGTTCCATTAGGCTTCTTTTTAACTTTGAAGAGCTACTTACAACTGATGGACCTTTGAGCTACAGTCAGAGCACATAGATTTCAGGTTTGATTTTTAAGAAGAGCTTGCATCTCACTATTGACAACATCTCGCCAATTAAGATTTGCCATCGCCTCATGAATGTTAGCAGGGGTAGTATCAAATAAACAATCCACCTTTGTAAAATATGCCTTTGGGCTAAAAATATTTGTCTTACTTCGAGTGAGCATGGGTAATTGATTAGACACATGGTCATCAGGTTGTATAGACTCTAATATTTCATGGTTAACAGGTCTGTTAGACATTTCATGCGTAGTAGTCTGGCATGGCTCTGACACGTGACTAGCATGCTAACTAGATTCTGACACTTCAGGAAATGAGACAAAAGGTGACGACATCTTGTTTGGTAAATTTACTGAGCTAGTTAGTGGCATAGTTGAAACCATAGAACGATAGCTGAAGGATAAGATGTCAACACTAGCAATTTAGAGCTAGAACAAGACACATGTAACTGACAGGAGATATTTGGCATAACTGACTCGTGTTGAAATGGAAAATACATTTTCATGACAAGTAACAAGACGAAAAAAGGTATATTTTACCTGAAGAATCACAACACCTATACCCTTTATGGATGGAAGAGTAACCAAGAAATGTTCAAGGCGTGAAACAAAACTGAAGCTTGTTAACATTATAAGATTGAAGATTAGGGAAACACAAGCAACCAAAAATTCTAAGAAAAGAGTAGTCTGTTTGACATTAAACAACTTTTTATTAGGGTGACATATCCTAAGGGAGTAGAAGGTAACTTGTTTATAAGATACACTACATTACTGAAAGATTCATTCATGTATATCAATTGTATAGAAGCATGCACAAGCACTGGAAGGATAGAAGAAATAATCTGTTGATTCTTTCCTTCAAGCAGCCCGTTTTGCTCAGAGGTATAAGGACACGTAAGTAGATGGATAATCCCTTGTTGTGTAAGATATGGTTTGAATGCTTGGAACTCCCACCTTTCATCTGTTTGAAGAACTTTGAGCTTGTACCCAAGCACTCTCTAAGCTTGTTGATCGGCCAGTAAACATCATAACCTTTAAGTGCAAGCGGGCACTCATCGATGCAAGTATAGTTGATCGACTTGTTGTGTAAGATATGGTCTCGCTTTGTTCTTTGACATCTGGGCTTAAGTAGTGCTTCAATCGCTGGCCACTCACTTTAAATTGGTGATCATCTTTCATATCTTCAATTGTCACCGCACCATGCTGAAATGCTTCGACAACTCTGAAAGGGCCTGACCATCTCGAGCGTAATTTTCTGGATGTAATTTCAAACGTGAGTTAAATAAAATCACCAACTGACCAGGGAAAATTTTTTGCCTAAAAATGATATTGTCGTGACATCTCTTAGTTTTCTCCTTGTATATGGTTGCATTTTCATACTCATTGCATCAAATTTCTTTCAGCTTGAAAATGTCCAACAACCGTTTCTATCTAGCAGCATCATAATCCATGTTCACTTGTTTAATCACCCACATGGCTTTATGTTCAAGTTCAACTGACAAGTGATAGGATTTACCAAACACCAACTGATATGATAACATCCCCAATGGAGCTTTATATGCAGTGCAAAGCGCCCACAACACATCATGTAGCCTCGAAGACCAATATATTCTAGATGGGTTAACCACCTTTTTAAGAATTCTTTTAAATTATCGATTGGAAACCTCCGTTTGGCTATTTGTTTGCGGATGGTACGTTGTTGTCATACGATGCTTCACACCGTAGCGCTTTAAAACTGTCGCCACTTGATTGTTATGGAAATGGGTGCCTTGGTCACTTATCAATGCTCGAGGTGTTCCAAATCTCATAAGGATGTATGTGTGGAAGAACTTTAACACCATCCGAGCATCGTCTTTCAGAACCGTAATTGCCTCAATCCACTTAGAGACGTAGTCAACAACAACTAAAATATACACATTTCTAAAAGAGTTCGAAAATGGTCCTATAAAGTTTATACCCCAAACATCAAATAACTCCATCTCAATGATAGGTTGTTGGAGCATCTCGTTGCGTCGAGATATTGAACCTGTGCATTGACATTTATCACATTGCTGCACAAAATTGTGGGCATCTCGAAACAATGTGGGCTAGTAGAATCCTGATGTAAGACCTTTGCAGCAGTCCTAACACCACCAAAATGGCCTCCATAAAAAGCATCATGGCAATGCCTCAGGATAGAAGACATCTCTTCCTCAAGAACACAGCGACGGATAATGTTGTCGGTGCATACCTGGAACAGGTATAGCTCATTCCAATAATATTTTACAATGTTGCGCATAAATGTAACCTTCTTGTGACCAGTGACACTCAAAGGTAACTTCCCACGAACAAGATAATTGATGACATCTGCATACCACGGAGATACATCGACTAAGAATAGTTTCTCATATGGAAATGCATCGACAATTTGGGATTTATTCCCATCCTCACTTCTAGCTTTCAAACGAGATAAGTGGTCTGCTACTTGGTTTTCATATCTTTTACTGTCTTTGATTTCAATATCAAATTCTTGCAAAGGAAAGATCCATCTGATCAGGCATGGTTTGACATCTTTATTTGTAAAAAAGGTATCTCAAAGCAGAGTGATCTGTGTAAACTGTAATTTTTGCACCGATAAGATATGAACGAAACTTATCAAATGCAAAAACTACTGCTAGTAACTCCTTCTTAATAGTCGTGTAATTCACCTGCGCTTCAGTCAGGGTTTTACTAGCATAATAAATGGAATGAAATACCTTCTCCTTGCGTTGTCCGAGCACAACTCCCACAGCAAAGTCGCTTGCACCGCACATCACCTCGAAAGGTTGTGACCAGTCTAGTGCAACGACAATTGGAGCTTGTACTAGCTACTTTTTAATTGTAACAAATGCTTCTAGACACGCGTCATCAAACATAAACTTTTTATTCTGCTCCAACAAAGAGCATAGGGGTTTTGCTATCTTGAAGAAGTATTGGTTGAATCTTTTATAAAATCCAGCGTAACCAAAAAAACTCCTTATTCCTTTGACATTTGTGGGTGGAGGTAGCTTCTCAAAAATTTCTACTTTTGCTTTGTCTACTTCAATGCCCTGACATGATATTCGATGGCCAAGGACAATGCCTTCAGTTGCCATGAAGTGGTATTTTTCCCAATTCAACACTAGATTTGTGTCATCGTATCTCTTCAAAACTTTTTCCAGATTGTTAGCGCATTGATCAAAATTGTGCCCATACACAGAGAAATCATCCATGAATACCTCCAATGAATCCTCAATCATGTCAGAGAAAAAAACCATCATGCACTTCTGGAATGTAGTTAGGGCGTTGCACAATCCAAGTGGCATTCGCCGAAAAGCAAAGGTTCTGAATGGGCATGTGAATGTAGTCTTTGCTTGATCTTTCGACGCAATTGCAATTTGATTGTATCTAGAGTAGCCATCCAAGAAACAGTAATAAGCTTTACCAGTTACCCTATCCAGCATTTGATCAATGAATAGTAGTGGAAAATGATCCTTCTTTGTGGCTGCATTCAAACGATGGTAATCTATACATACACTCCAACCTATAACAATGCGAGTAGCGATTAGCTTGTTTCTATCGTTACTGACCACTATGATGTTGCTCTTTTTGGGTACACATTGGACCAAACTCACTTATGTGCTATTTGAAATGGGGTAGATGATGCCTGCGTCTAGCCACTTAATGATATGTTTTTTCACTACTTCTTTCATTCTCTCATTTAATCTACGTTGTTGCTCAATTGACTGCTTCCCTTTATCTTTTAGACTGATTTTATGCATGCAAAAAGAGGGACTAATGCCTCTGATATTTGTAATGCTCCAAGCAATGGCTCTTTTGTGTTGCTTCAAAATTGTGATTAGCTTTTCTTCTTGACTTACGTCGAGGCTCGCTCTGACAATCACAGGTAATGTGTCATTGTCCCCTAGAAAGACATACTTCACGTGCATTGGCAATGACTTTAACTCCAAGGTTGGAGCTTGTTAAATCGATAGTTCAAAAATAGGGATCGTCATATTTGACAGATCCAAAGACTTCAATTGCCAGCCCTTTCTCAGCTCACAAATATTAACCTCAGCTATGTGGTCACATTCAAGTAGGATATTGTTAGTAAATGCTACTGCATATTCGTCTTGAACTACTGAACTTCAATCAATGAATTCTTTTGTGATTAACTCGTCCAACACGTCAATATGGTGACAGTGTTCTTTATTTCTAGATGAAGATGCTTCAAACACACTGAAGGTGACATGTTTGTCATTATGACTCATAATTAGCTCGCCCTTGAAAACATCGATAAGTGTACATCCCGTTGCTAAAAATGGGTGGCCCAAGATAATGGGTACCTTTTTATTTGCTTCACAATCAAGAATGATAAAATCAGCTGGGAACACAAGCTTATAAACTTGGACAAGATCATCCTTAATTTGTCCTTCAGGTTGTGCCAAGGATCTGCCTGTAAGCTGTAATGACACCGTAGTGGGCTTCATAGATCTAATTCCTAATTTCTTAAAAGTGGATAATAGCATGAGGTTAATACTATCTCCTAAATCACATAAAGCTTTACCTAGGTAGTGGTTTCCAATAAAGCATGGGGTTGTGAAACTGTCAGGGTCTTTCATCTTTGGTGGCAACTTGTTTGTTAGCAAAGTACTACATCCCTCTGTGAGCTTAATCGTCTCGATGTCAGAAAGATTTTTCTTCTTCTATAGTAGCTCTTTCATAAATTTCCCATAACTGAGGTTTTGTACAAGAGCATCAATTAGAGGTATATTAATGTGTAATTGCTTCAAGGTAGAGACAAACTTCTGATAATGTTTGTCATGGTCCCTCTCCTTGAATCTCTATGGAAATGGAAAAAGTATATTGTCAGTGGCTTTTCGTAAAGGAACCGGTTGCATCGACATGGGCAGTTGCGTCGACATCTTTGTTGGTCGAATTGTGGGCATATGAGTGACTACAGGTGGCTCCTCTTCATTTATTTCTGCTGGATCTTCTTTGTAGGCAACTTCTTTTTGTTGCTTTGGTTCGGATTCGTCGACATGTACTTGGTTGGAACTTCTGCTTAGCTTAGTAGTTTGCTTTCCACTTCTTAGCATGATAGCGTTACAATGCTTATTTTCTTTCTAAGTAGAATTTTCAATGTCGCTAGGCAGAGCACCGGGTGACCTTGTGCTCATGTTAGCAGCCAATTGTCCTAGTTGAGCTTCCAATGCTCGGATGGAAGAAGAATTTCATTGAATGATTGCTTTCATTCTTGTAATATGCTCTCGCATCAATACTTCAAGTGTAGCCAATGGATCTGCTCTTGGTTGAGAACATTGTTGTTGTTATTGTTGATACTGTCCTTACATATTTGGCATAGAATTTTGTTGTGGCGACATTCGAGCTTGTGGCTGCATCTAATTATATGAATGCATCTGATTTTGTGATCGCATCTGGTCTTATGATCACGTCTTATCTGGTTGCGCATGAAATTGTGGATTGTGATTATAGTTCTGCTGTTGTTGGTTGTTGTTATAACTCCATTGTCTAAAATTCCCTTAAGTTGAGGCATTCACATATCTGAATGTAGGTGTATTTTGGCTCCCCCAAGGTTGTTGTGTACGATTAGGATTGCTGTATGAGTTACCATAGGGATTTCCTCTGATGTTGTTGACGTAGAATGCATTCTCAGCATGTTGTGGACAATTCTCATAACTGTGGTTGTCGCCACAAATCTCACAAGAAAATGTTAGGACATCCATTTGTGGGGCTACTTGAATAGGGGAAACTTCACTTGTTCCCTTCATGTTTTTGATCATATTCGCCAATGAGGATACCTGCGCACTCAAAGCTGATATAACATCTAATTTCATAGCACCAGGATTTGTTTTTACCTGAGTAGAACGAGAAATTGGATATTGATAGTGATTCTCTGCATATTCTCTCTAATATTCGTACGGCTTCATTGTAGGTACAATCTAACAACGGAATATTGGCAGATGCATCGACAAAATTCCTTGTCTACGTATTCAACCCATTATAGAAGATCTCGATTTGAGTTTCCTATTGGATTTCATGCATGGGGCAACGTCTTAGCAAAGTTTTGTAACGTTCCCATGTAGTGTGTAAATTTTCATCATCTAGTTGATGATATGCCGTGATATCATTTCGCAATCTAGCATTCATTATCGGTGTATTAAATCGCAAAATGAACTGTGTTGCTAGTACATTCCAGGAAGTAATGGATCCAGCCAGTAAACCAAGAAACCATGTTCTTGCCCTTCCTTGTAAAGAATAAGGGAATAACTGCATCTTCAAGGCGCCATCAGGAACACCATGTTGAATAAAAGAAGCACAAATAAGCAGAAATGATGTGAGATGCTCCCTTGCATCTTCATGAGGTAAACCTGCATATTGACTATTCGAATTAAGCATTTGGAACATAACTAGTTTCAATTCAGAATTACCAACTTGTATTGCTTGTCTAACCCCTGGTTGTAGATCATCGAGCATAGGAACAATGTAATCTCGAATTGTCCTGTCTGGTATTTGCTCTACTTGTGGTAGTGGTGGTATGTTTTTGTTGAGCACTTGTGGCTGCACTAGAGGAACAACATTTTGTGGCAGCAATGGAGGTAGATCATTGTTATTTCCAGCCATTTTCTTTTGCTCTTGCTTCCTCCTTCGAATAGTTCGTTCGAGTTTTGGATCAAAACTAACAATGTCATTAGGATTTCTCCTTTTGGACATGCAACTCCTAATGAATTGAGTTAAAATCAACAAAAGAAAGTTAAACAGATTAGTAAAAATAAAAATTTAAGTAAGAAAGAATAATTGCAACTACAAAAATGCACAACAAACAAATGCCATCCTTGGCAACGGTGCAAAAACTTGATCGGCCTGTAAACGTCACAGCATTAAAGTGCAAGCGGACACTCGTCGATGCAAGTATAGTTGATAGATTTTCTCTATCGGATATCGATCCCACAAGGATAGAGTTCTTGATATGTAATTATCGAAGCAACTAAAGTTAAAATTAGAAGAATTGTTACTAATAATGTCAGCGCAACTGAGTCAGATCTGCACAGCTAAAAGAATTAATTTGTCAATGCAAATATAAAGTAATTTTTTAGAGCAAATTAAGATAAAATGAATAGTTGATGGGATGTTTGTAAATGTAAATTCAGAACTTAAAATAAATGGGTCAAGTGTAAAGAAGTGGAGAGGATCACTGATTTCACAAGTCACAGTGCTAAATGTAGCTGCAATGTAACAAATAGATGAATTGTCATCACATTTGTACTTCAATAAAATCTTACTACTATCACTTCCTCTGTTTAACAAAGACCCAAATGCTAGTAATTACCATACCTTACAGTGTTGGTATTGTCTTGCACCTAAGAACAAGTGGTCAGAATACCTTCTTAGCCTCGAGCAACTTCCGTTGTCTTGCTTGTTGATTTAACTTGTCAGCGCACCTTCCAGTGATTGTGCTGCATTTGCACTTTTGTTGTCAAAACAGTTAAATCTAAATATAAACAGATAAGGAGAATAGAAGAGAAATCAAATTAGATCTAACTTCAAATGATACTTCCATACTCAATTGATAACCAACAACATTCATCAACAAATTAAGAGGTATCAAAGAAAAAAGTCGAAGCATCCCATTCCTAGTTTACTAGGACTATTCCATGATAGCTCCTCTTGCACCGCAAATAGACACTTCTCGTAAGAAGTTTTTGCTCCCTTGCTCGTCAGATCACCTTCCTCCGAACTCAAGCTTCCATGGCAGCTTGTTTAAAGATTTGAGAAATTTTGCAGAGTTTAATTCTTCACCACTTGGTATCCATCTTCTTCCTTTCCCTCCTATTTATAAGCTTTGGGAATTTCAGATCTAACCATTATGACAGTTGTACAAGGTGGTTAATTCCAGCTGTGCACTCAAGCAGATCTGATGTGTTTATCAAGCATCTGCAAGTTGTCGCCGCATCTCTGGACACAATCTATAATCTTTAGTTGCGGCGACAACTTAGCATTCCCCTGCGTTGGTGTTTCCAAGTATGTTTGTAGCGTGAAATCACTTGTACGAGGTTAAGGTATCTTTGCGGTGACATCTATGTCCGCAATTTCAAGTTAAATTTGTGGCTTCATCTTTGCACATTTTTCAGTACTGATCTTCAGAGGTGGATCTCTGCGCTGACAATTTCAGACGCAAAGCTTATGCTGCATACGGTGACATTAATAGGATAAACGAGGCTAAAATGAACAGAATTAAAGCCATACAACAATAAGTTAGAAAATGCGAACACTAAATATGAAATGTTTAACATGTATACTAAAAATGATACAAAAGGAAAAATTAATACACAAGTTTTAGGGAGAAAATAAGTGTCATTTCTAATGCTATCACTTGTCTATGAAACTGAGAAAACATAGTGAACACTTCAGACTTCTTCTTCAAAAAATAAAGCCAAGTGTATCTAGTGTAAGAATCAGTAAACACAACATAGTAATTAAACCCATTTGAACAAATTGGAGCAAGACCTCAAACATCAGCAGCCACTTGTAGTGGAGATTGTACTTGAATAAAGATGAAGAAAAAGGTAATTTGTACACACATCATCAATTTTATTAGAATAGAATGATATACTACAATGCCTTAACGCTTTTTGAAGTATAGTATTACAAGGGTGGCCTAGTCTAAAATGCCACACATTCGAATGAACAAATTTAGCAACAACATATAGCACTGAAAAGATTTAACAACAGGAAAAGTATTAACAATACTATTCAAATGCAATCTATAAAGTCCATTATGAACGAATCCTTGAAGAAGCATCTCTCGAGTTCTCAAATCACAAACTTGACATTGAGTGGGCAGGAACTCAAACAACACCTAGTTGTCCTTGGTATTTAGACGCAGACAACAAGTTTTTGGTTATATCAGGAATAAACAATAAAGACCTCATAAACAATGGTCGAGAACGCGTTGTAACACCCAAAACCCAAAAACCATCATCGATTAGGGTTCCATTACTTACTATTAATTTATCACTGTTCATCTTTAATATGATACTATTCGAACTTTACTCTTATTAAAGAATTTCATTCCACACGTTATATATATCATTATTTGATTATAAGGACAATTAAACAAGGGTAAAACGATCATTTCCAAGATTTTTGGAGACTTCTACCAATACTTGTTGGACAAGTACCGGTAGTAGTTAAATTAGTAAACAATTTAGAAATAATACAGACTTTTACCGATACTTATGATAGTTCTACCAATACAAGTGTAACATCTACCGAAACTATTAATGTTTTTATCGATACTAAAAACTGTAGAGAGCTAAGAAGTCCTACCCTGCAACTTCTACCGATACAAGTATTCCAGCTACCAATACTAACATGCACAGAACTACCGAAACTTAAAATGCAACTACCGATACAACTCAAGTCAGTAAGCAACCTCTCTCCTGCCTTGTACTTATACCGATACATGCAAGAGTTCTACCAAAACAAGTAAGCAAAATTCTCGAATTTCACACAAGTTCTTTTACAAAACTTCATTCATAGACATAAGGTGAAATGGACAACACAATTGTGTTCAAGTACAATACTTAGCATAATATTTAAGTACTAAATGTCACATGCAACTTTCATCAAGCATTCAAAGTTCGACATTTAACCAAGGATCTACAAGTATCATAGTCTCAAATAACATATACTAAAATAACATCATTCTAGTACATGCCATATAACCAAGTGATGTAAATACTATCGAACGAACTCTCGAGATAGTGTGATGTCTTCAAGATGATCCGATCTTCAAGTCGCAAAATGAAATCTACAAAACAACAACAATTTCACTAGTAAGCATCATAGCTTAATAAGTTCGCAAAGTTTATCAATTTACCGAATCATATGTGGTGAACAACTCTATAAATCTGACGAGACAGAACAAAACTGAACTTCAGCGATCGTTATTCGTTTTACTTCCTGTTGACTCAAAGGTCATGATGCTTAACTTTACTCCCTATTGACCTAGAGGTCATGCCTGTTCCCTGCGATGCTGCTTACACTAAATTGATGAGAATATGCACTCAAGCATAAATCTCAACCATCGTAGAGCCTGTAATCCATTATTGGATTCTATTAACTTTATAGTGACTCACGATGCCTTAGAGAATCCGCAACAAATGTAGGATCTCAATTATCGGACCATTCAACTTTGGCACAAGGCCAGGTAATTCTTCTTTTGCTGTTTCCATCTTTCACACCTTCAATTTATCGTTCCAATCATAAAAAATTATAAAGAAGGCATTTATAAGTAGATATAAGTAAGAATTTAACATTACGAACTTACCAGATTAATTTGCCGTTACGATTAGACTTCAGGGACTACTCTGCTAATTTCCTTTTTTCGCGATCTGAAGCACGATCGTAGTCTACATCCACAAATCATCCAATTCTCACATTAAGTCACATAATTGAATCATTCAACACATTTTAGTCCTTTCAAGAAAATTACGATTTTACCCTTAATATTTTCCTTTTATTCAATCTAGTCCTTTCAACACAAAACATGTAAAATAACCATTCTCTTACACAACCAACCTTAACCAAATTCTCTAAGGTGTTTACCCAACCCTTTCACACATTCATCTGTAACAAAAATACATGTATTTTTACCATTTTCACATTTTAGTCCCTAACCCTAATTTTATCAAAAATTACTTTACAAAATCATTACATCTAACAACCAAGTACACAAAGCTTTCATAAAATTTCAAGAAAAAGCTCATTCATTAATGGAAAAATGTTTAACATTTGAAAAATTCACAAATTAGTCCTTGGATTAACTAGATTAAGCTATTACAGACTCAAAAACATAAAGATTACTAAAAATAGTCAAGGTTTGCTCACCCAATCAAGGTTCTAAAGTTAACAATGACAAACCCTAATTTTCCTCTTCTTGCCATAGAGAAGATGAAGAAAAATGAGTGAATTTCCTTCCATTTTCTATTTTAATTTCATATATATAGTTAATGTCAATTTTTTAAATATTTAGAATTTCATCATTAAGCCTTAATTAACCCATTTTTAACTTTACTCAACCTATTTATACTTAGTTTGACTCATGCTAACGACCACTATATTTCCTTAGTTAATTTACTCATTTGATCCTTCTAATTATTCATCTCTACTTTTGCACCTATTATAATCTAGTCCTTTCTATTCAATTGACTATCTAAACGATAAAATTTCTGAACCAAACTTTAATACAATGTATATAACACCATAAATATTAAAACAAATAAATTTACGACTCGACTCGTCGGATTTGTGATCCTGAAATCACTGTTTTCTACACCACTGAAAATCTGGCTGTTACACGCGTAATCGAAGATAATTGACTAGTTGAAAGAATAGGTAAAGTAGAACCATTGCCAACATACAGCTTACTTGGAACACTATAGGGTGCACTTTCTCCCATTGAGGTAATCGAATGCGTGAGGTGATGAGTTGCACTAGAGTCAGGGTACCATGCATTATCACCAATAGTTTCAGGCATGACAACGTATGCTTGAGGACTGGAACTCAAGACAGGAGCTGGAGAAGCATGAGCATTTGTAGATGGTGGCATTCTAATAAATGGATTTGACCAAGAAGTTATCACATAAGCTAAAGTTGGCAAGAAAACCCAACTACCATGTAAGTTTGGAATAGACACTAGAGAGGGTGTAACAATCATAGGTGGACTGAAGGAAGGCACAAATGATGGTATCGATACCCTATTACCAAATGCACAAATATTCACTTACGAAGGAGGTCGATAACCAACACTTTTGTAGGTCACATCAAAGCGATAGTAGCATCGATCAACAAGGTGATCGGTTTTCCCACACAGCTAGATACGCGATGATCGACCACGACCATGACCACGAATTGCTTCAGCAACTGAAGAAGGATGGTAGGCAGGAGATTCTATGTTATCAATATTGGATGCAACTTGTTAATGAGTAACAACGTTGGTTGACATAGGAACATCAACCACTAGAATCTACTGCCTTTCTTCAGCATGAAGAAGCATAATTGTTAGACCTTGAACATTGTAGGGTATTTGAATTTTCATGATACCTATGATAATAGACTCGTACTTAGGAGAAAGACCATTAAGAATGGCAGTCACATGCTCATGGTCACTAATAAGCTCTTCGTAACCTGCAAGATTATCACAGTAACTCTTAGTTTTCATCAATAATTCCTTTATCGAAAATCTCCCTTGTGTTGAGAATGAAGGGCACGTCTATAGGACATCAATCGAGACGTAATTTTACTACCATAATGATTAGCAAGAGCATTCTAGATTTGAGTACTAGAATCCATACAAATAAGATGATGAAGAACACCCTGACTAATAGAGGACAAAAGCCAAGAAGCAAGGGCATTGTCTTGTTGTTCA
The DNA here is from genome assembly GCA_039519145.1 of Kokia cookei. Classification (NCBI taxonomy): domain Eukaryota; kingdom Viridiplantae; phylum Streptophyta; class Magnoliopsida; order Malvales; family Malvaceae; genus Kokia; species Kokia cookei. The sequence goes on from CM076901.1 coordinate 27,044,854, forward strand.
TAGCGAACAAAATCAAGATTCTCTTGAGGCACACCATTAGCATTACGGACAAACTACGGAGGAGGAATCACTTGAATATCAAGAAACTATTGCAGCTTGTTAGTCTTGACAACGATAAGCACTTGTTGACGCCATAGCAAGTAATTGAGATTGTCGAGAAGAATATTAATCTTCTTGACTGAAAACACGTTATTAGATACAACTATTGATGCAGCAGACGGGCTAGGAGTGGCCATGACAGAGATCACAAGTACTCAGAGGATCAACTTTGAGTGGAAAAGACATCTGATACCATGTTAAACTATAGCAAATAAGCATAAAAGTGAAAGAAGCAAGAATAATATTTGCACTGAAATCAATACTGCTATAAAATAGAAAAAAAAACTTATCTCATATGAATGCAACTAGAGTTTTTATGCATGCAAACAAAGCCATCTAACAGTAGTAATTGTTTTAACTAAGCCTTAACAATCTTAACAAATGTTTAACAAACTTAACAGCTCCATTGATCTAATATTCTAACATATACAACTATTGGTTTAAGCCTAATCTATCCTCTCACAATGGATAATTGTAACCTAAAAGTCGAACTCATATTGTCACAATCACTCTCCCTAAGACCTCCCAACACATTGAAGAATACTCTCCAATAAACGTCTTAGCAATGGGTGTTTGAATATACAATAATCAGTCTCAAATTCTCAAGAAAAACACCAAAAAAAAAAAACACACCCCTTATGCCAATTACATATTCAAATCCTCAAATAACTTCATCTTCAAGTTGAACCAAGATAAGTAAGTATCCTTCAATAAATTCAATCATACTTGAGGTAAACAATGATTAATTCCTTTGCAAATAAATCTCCTACTTGAAGTAAATCTCAATATGATAAGCTCCTTTCCCTTAAGAAAGCAAGATAGAATCCTAGTTAAAGTTGAACTCTTTTATTTCCTTCAACCATGCCACCACAAAAAGGGATTAGAACTTTTTAAATCTAGTTTCCTTTCATAAAAACATGTCCAACACATCTTCCATTTGTTGTTTAATATAAGTAATCCATATTTTTTTTATACAAGTCAAAATTGTCAACACAACAAGATAAACTTTGATTGCTCTAAACCTATTATTGTAATTGTTGTTCAACCAGGAATCCAACAATAGAAGTAAACAGTCGAAGTTTCCTTACTTCAAACCTTGAACCCTAAACCGTACCAATTCGACTCGCTAAGCACAAGGAGTTGAGAGATTCTGTGTTTGTTATGCCTTCAAGTGAGAGCCGCAACTTAGTAGCAAATCCTAATTTTTTCGATAAGCCGAGATAGTAAGAGAGGTTTGGATTAGTAGCAATGCATATAGGATTAGTTTATTCATATTAATCACTAATTCACCAATTTAACCCACTAATCATTAGTTCTATACTTGAAGGAAGGGTTATAGTTGAGATTGCTAAATAATTTTTAATTCTTTAGTGTTATTTTAATAAATATTTTTTAATTGGTCGCAGTGGGAATTATGAGCTAAATAAGATAGATAATGCTTAGAGTTAGGTGAACATTGTAAATATATTATTGCAATAACAAACGTACGCCTTCGGTAATGATTATACCCTAATTTGAATATTTTGTAAAGCATTTGACGGTAATGCTTAGAATTGAGTCAACATTGTAAATACATTATTGGAAACTAAGGTTTTTTGGATGAGCGATGCATTTAATTGTGGTTAGTATAAAAACAAAACTAAGGTTTTTTGGATGAGCGATGCGTTTATTTGTGGTTAGTATAAAAACAACGTTGTTGGTGAGATTAAATACTGCAACATGATAAAAAAAAAAACTAAATACACCGCACTAAAAATAAACTCTCATCCAAAGAGATCCTAAAGCTGACACTCAAAGTAATATTTGTACAACAATTACTTACCAACTTAGAGTAGTGATTCAAAACTTGCCCATTTGCTAGTCTAGAATGGTTCTTGAGAATTGATTTGTTTCGTAACAAACCTTCAGATGTTGGATACAAAAGTGGGTAGCCTTGGAAGATGAAAGTGCAATCGAATTCTATACTAATTGTACCACCTTATTGAGGTATATTTGAAAAAAGAAAAACCCCAATCCCATAGCAGTGATTCAGCAAGCAAGAGCATAGAGGGATAACATAATTGAGACACACAAAAATCAAAATGGGAGAACAAAAACAAAGAAGAAACCATCGACCTAGCATGAATGTGCCCATGCAAGATTAATGTTACCGCCTCACATTCTTGTCATTAATATGAAACATAATATTAATAATTGTGCTTGCTGGGTCACAAAACGAAAATGGATCTACATACAGTCGCACTAGAAATTAAAGCCAATTCTAATAAACATCAGACATTTCATTTCCAGCCTAAATATCACAATACTTCAAAGACATCCACTACAGCATGAAGCTATGAAGATAGTCCAAACAACTGCAATCGTGCAAAATTTAATTATAACTAAGGGTCTTTTTTTGTCCATATATACCAAAAAGAATTATACAATTCGATTCTATTTTTAATTCAATTTTTTAAAAATTGAAATAACAAAAAAATCCAATTTGAAACGTAATCTTAGCAGATGGGATAAGGGAAGAAAGGATTTGAAGTAATAGGAAATAAAAAAGAACAGTAACAGGAAGGCAACACATAGATATGTACGTGTCAAGGTTCATGGGTTAACATCTCCCAAGTGTCCCACATAATTCCAATTTCTCTTTGCCTAATTTAAGCAAATGCACTTCCACTTCTCATCCATGCACAAGCTCTCAATTCCAACCCCAACCCCAACCCCAACCGCAACCCCAACCGCAACTCTGTTTCTCTTTTGCATCCTTTGTTTGTCTCTTCATCTCTTGCACTACCTGCAAAGTAACAAGCTGAAGCCGTGCGACAATAACACTAGTATTTTCAACAATAAATTATACATAGCTGCAGCTTGTTTCTTTTAAACTCTAAATATAAAGGAGGCCAAACATGCCGCCTCGTAGATACCAATTTGGGAGGGCTGATGAGGTCACTCATCCCGACTCTATGAGAGCCACCTTGGCTGAATTCCTATCCACCATCATTTTCGTCTTTGCCGGCGAAGGCTCAATTCTTGCTCTTGGTACCACTATTTGTTCTAATCAATACATAATAGCTTTTAATTCATGTTTACTTACAGGGAATTAAATTGTTGTAGACAAGATGTACAAGGATACGAGTGCGACGCCTGCAAGACTGGTGATGATAGCACTTGCGCATGGGTTGGCTCTGTTTGCAGCTGTGGCATCCAGTGTAAACGTATCTGGTGGCCATGTGAATCCAGCAGTCACCTTCGGTGCCTTGCTCGGTGGAAGAATCTCTCTCGTTCGGGCGCTGTACTACTGGGTTGCTCAGCTTCTAGGTTCCATTGTGGCTTGTCTCTTGCTCCGCCTCACCGCTGGAATGGTATATATAAATAGATCATGCATGTATATATGTATATCTGTGAGTGGCTGTGTGTACTTGAGTAATGAGTTTGTTTGGCTTAATTGGTTTTGGTTTCAGCGACCGGGGGGGTTCGCCCTGGCGGCAGGAGTAGGGGAGTTGCGTGGTCTGATACTAGAGATAGTGCTGACATACGGATTGGTGTACACAGTTTATGCAACAGGGATAGATCCCAAAAGAGGAAGCGTGGGGACAATAGCACCGCTGGCTATAGGCTTAATAGTGAGCGCCAACATCTTAGTAGGCGGACCCTTTGACGGGGCCGCCATGAATCCGGCCAGGGCATTTGGTCCAGCCTTGGTAGGATGGAGGTGGAACCACCACTGGATCTACTGGGTAGGTCCACTGATAGGTGGAGGTTTAGCGGCTCTGATATACGAGTACATGGTGATCCCAGCAGCGGAGCCAGCACACCCAACGCACCAGCCCTTGGCTCCAGAAGATTACTAGTCAACGTTTCTTGTGTTTTGTGTTTGTACCTGTACCTGTACCTAGCTACATAATTTGGTCCTTCATGGATCCATCATGCTTGTCGTTGCTTTCTTAAGTCTTTTTTTGCTACTTATTGTATGTTTTCTTGTATGTTTGTAAGCGATGTGACGAAAATAATAAAAAAGGTGCAGTAAGTAGAACATGTTTGCTTTTCTTTTGTTAATTTTTCTCCCAGGAAGTATATCAGTAAACATATTTATATTTAGCAGTTTCAAGTCCACCAGTTAGGTTACCCCTTTCTTTTTTATTACATACAAAGTCGAAGCTCTCTTGCAACTCTAAGCTTCAGAGAATGAATTGGTACTTGTCACTAAATCAAACAAGAACACAATTTTTTTGTCATTTTTATTTATTTTTAATAGGATTTTTTTAGTAGGATAATATGAGAATAAAGTATACTTTTGTATTATGAATTGGTTTGTATTTACTTTTTCTACTTAAAAAATTAGTAAATCAATTTTTATGTATATCAATTTTTATACATAAGATTAGAAACAAAGTAGTACTTTCACTTAAAAATTTCAATTTGGTGACAATGACATGTATATATTTCATATTAATGTACTGAATAATGTTTTTTAATTTGACGTACATAAATTAATTAATTTATATTTAATTTTTAATATAAAATTTTTTATAATACTTTTTAAGGGTAGAAACTCATATTTTAGAATACCTATTTGTTTTTTCACTCAAAATTTTTTACAAATTTTTTTAATTTGATATGAACTTTCGAGCTCGGGCTTAAAATCAAAGCCCAACTCATTAAAGTTGACGGTTGGACGATGGTCTAAAATCAAGTCCACCAAATCAACGTTTAAAATCAACTCATTAAATTTCGTTGGAAGCTTACTCGTAATCAAAACTCCTAGTGAGCTCAAATTCTGTTCTCAAAATTAAATATCCAGCAAAGATTTCAACAGCATCCAACATTTTTCTATAGAATTCGACACCTCATCTCAGGGCCCCTAACCTCAATGAGGACTCCCTTACATTCAAGGATCTTCGTAAGTGATCTTTCTGCTTCCCAATGTGTATTCCGGCCAACATGACAAGCTTCTTGAAGGCTGTGTCGTTCTTTATATTTCAAGATGGTAAATACTATCTCCGCTGGAACCTCACTCCTACAGGGTTTTTCTCACTTCATTCGTCTTATCTTTTATTGGTTAGTGGTTACAAATTCTTCTTCCGGCATTGACAATGGAAGCTAGACTTGGAAGCTTAACTTAGTTCCCAAATTGGCTTTCTTCTTCATCAAATCATTCCTAAAAGAGCTTTCTTCAACACACGAGGTTTGCTTTTTGGTACTTTGTCCCTGTTAAAGTTGTGTGATCCAAATTCTCGTTAAAGAAATAAAATATAAGTGAATTTTAAAGTATAGAGTCCAGACCGTGTGGCCTAAGATATGGCTGTGTGGCTATCCCACACGCTTGTGCTCACTCGTGTAACTCATTGACTTGGCCCACACGTCTGTGTCTTAGCCTGTGTATCTACCCGGGTAACTCATTGACTTAGGTCACACGGCCGTGTCGTAGATCGTGTGTCAGCCCATATGAACCCTGCACCTAACACGTTCGGGGCACACGCCCATGTGGATTGCCTGTTTGTGACACACGGCCATGTGAAAACTCGTGTCCCAAGCCGTGTGTGCCAAAAAATGACCCAAAATATGCTCATTTTTCATCCAAAATGCTTAGATACCTAAACCAACTTATAGCACATGATCACAAGGCCTTAAACAAATTCGAGGAGAACCAAAATATGCCAAATCAAACAACCAAAGACCTAATCCAATAGTCATCAAATGACACCACAACACAATTACTTAACATTTCTTTGCCTTAGATTAACTTTCAAATCATGAACACTTAGTCTCAACTAGCATATATTATGCTACAAGACTTACCATTGGCTCCTGCAACCATTTTCACTTGTGCCTCGATTGATACCATACATGCATGCATAAAAAAGCTACAAAACACAACCAAAAGCATAGTCAAATAAAGTTATACAACACAAGCCATTATGCATCACTACATACAACTTTATATCTCTATTACATACCATATAAGTCAAGTTGTATACAAAATCTACCAAAAGGATCCTCGGATAGTGTGATTCTTCAACTTGATTTGATCTCCTGACTTTCACAAAACATCTCTACGAGAAATAAGACAATAATACGAGTAAGCTTACATAAAACTTAGTAAGTTCATCGTTTAAACGATAATGCTTACCGAATTAAAAAATTAACTCAAATAACAAGGTTATTAATAGAATTCTTCTCAATACAGCCCACAACAGGTGAGTAATGCTCAATAGTAGTACAAATCAATTCTTTAAATTTCAAAACATTCATAGATCAATAAATAGTGCACGATCAACGATGTATGGATAGGAGTACTCGATTAACCAACTAAAACACACTAGACGCTCGTACGAGCCAATCCAACTGATAACACACCTTTGCACTAAGTGCCTAGCCCATAGGCCAACATCCCACCCCATAATACACCAGAAACACTGTAATACAACTCGATAGTCAGCAACAACTGTAGGACCTCGATATATATATATATATATAGTGAATAGTGGATATATAGAAATCATCGTCACATCTCATATCAATCCCGTATCGCGCGTAAAATAACCTATTAGCATGCTAATCGTACTCAATCCTACGTTCACTCGGCTTAAGATTTATCAACATAAAATAGTGCTATCGTTTCATTACATTAGTTCTCATTTACAAGACATCATTTGTATTAATCAACATTCAATAATTGAATTTCATCTAATATGCATTTAAAAATGGATTAGAATTAAACCGATCGAAATTATCTAACTAAACTGCAGCATAACAAGGTACATGGATGATCGCGCTATGACCGTCACAGCAAATATATGCAAGCGTATACTGTCGATGCAAGTATAGTAGATACAAATGAATCTATCGGATATCGATCCCACAAAGATGGCTGTTTATTGTCTAAATCTGTCGAAGAATTCTGAATAGAAAAAAAGACTTGTCAAGAATTATGTAAATGCAATTGGGTAAAATTACACAGGTTAAGAATTAAATCTGTCAATGCAATTGGAATGTCAAATGTCAGTGAAAATTTATAGAAAATGAATGAATTGTTGAGATGTTGTAATGTAAATTCAAAAATATAAAACAAATAGATCAAGTGTAAAGAAGTGGAGAGGATCATTGACTTCACAAGTTAACAACGCTAAATGTGACTACAAGGTAACTTATAGATGAATTGTCATTGCAATTACGTTCCAATGAGATCGTACTAATATAAACTCTCTGTTTAACAAAGACTTAAGTACTTACAACTACCACACCTTCTAGTGCTGATAATGTTGAGCACTCAAGAACAAGTGACCAGAATTCCTTCTAGTCTCAAGCAACTTTCGCTATCTTGCTTGTTAATATAACTTGTCACCGCACCTCCCAGTGATTGTGACTGCAATCGCACTTCTGTGGTCAAAACAGTTAAATCCAAATATAAACATGTGAGAAGAATTGAATAGAACTTAAAGTAAATCTAACATTAAAAGATACTTTCGTATACAATCAACAGTCAATTGAATTCATCGACATTTAAGAGGGATTAAAAAATGAATTGAAGTATGCTATTCCTAGTCTACTAGAATTCTCCCTTAATCGCTCCTCTTGCGTCACACCAAACACTTCTTGTCAGAAGCTATTGCGTCCTTTTGGCATCAGATCACCTTCCTCCGAAAATTAAGCTTCCATGGCAGCTGACTTTGGGAATGAATGAGAGAAATTATAGATTTGAGTTCTTCATAACTTGATGATCCATCTTCTCTTTCATCCTTCTACTTATAATCACTTGTAATTGTAGATCTTCCTTTTTTTCAGATCTAACTCCTTTTTGCAGCTGTAAAAGTTTGTTATTGCTAGCTATGCACTAACGCAGATCTGGTTTGTTCATTGAGCAGTTGCAGATTGATGTGACATTTCTGGACGCAAATTATGATTTTAATTTGCTGCGAAAATTTGTCATTCTCCTGCGCTGGTGCTTCTGGATATGTTAGCAGCGTGAAATTCTTGATAGAAATGTAAAAGCATTCATATGATGACATATTCAGCCGTAATTCTGGATCAACTTGTGACCGCGACTTTGAATGCTTTCCTATTCTGAACTTCCCAGGTGGATTTTTGCGCTAACAACTTTAGACGTGAAACTAGTACTAAATACAACGACATTAGTTGCACAAAAAAGATAAAATGAAAGAAAATAAGATCCAACAACATTGAGTTAGAAAATGCAAATACTAAGTATGAAATGCTAAAAATGTATAATAAATATGGTACACAAGGAACGAATTATACACTAATTGAAGGAGAAATTAAGTGTCATTTGTAATGCTATCACACCCCCAAACTTGAGTTTTTACTTGTCCTCAAGTAAATAAAAGCTAGCAAAGTTATATCCAAATTATTGTCACCACATTCATTATTCTAACAACTTATATCCTTTGGAATCCTAATGTATAAATTGCATTCATATGCTTAAATATTGTGGTCAAATTTATAAGCATGAATAATAAAAATTTGTAACTTCACTATCATGCTTTAAATCTTAAATCTTCTTAACCAACATAACATTTATTGTATACTAATATATATATATATATTCTTTTTATCAACTTTTCTTTCTTTCTTTCTTTCCCCTTTTCTTTTTTTTTATGTGACTGAGAGATGTCATTGCATTACTATACTCTTGTTCCTGGGCAGTAACAATGGGGTGCAACAAACCCCTAAGGAGCATGTAATTGTATCGACACACACTCTTGCAGTGATAGCCTTTGGCTAGATAATTTTTCTAACACTTGTAGTGGAGTGTTCCCCCTTGTTGAGTTACAATGCACTCACATTGGAGTGTCTTTTATTAGTAAATACAATTATATACATAGCTACAAGATGGTAAGTTAATTCAATATTTAAAGAATGATACTATTCATTTACTAGTAATGCAATCTCAATTATTCATCCAAAAATAAAAGGATTCAACATTCAATCATATTCATCCAATTCACGCATTAGCATTCCAAATAATTCAATATTACGCATAAAATGAAAAACTTGTGGTCATAATTATTCTTCTTAACTTTGCATACTTTCATTCAACTAAAAAAACAAATATATTCCTAAACTTGTGAGTGTAATTGCATTTCCGTTCCAAACTTCCCCCCAAACTTAATGTCTGTATTGTCCCTAATGCACTGACAATACTATACAAATCATAATGGAAATGCAACTACAATGCAAATGCTAGAACAAATAAAATGCAGAGACAATAAAAAATGCAATGACAATTAAAAAGAATGCATGCAACTAACTACTGAAAAGTAAACTAACTCAGTGTGTTGCAGCCTTGAAAGTGACTGCTTTGGATTTCTTTTCTTCTTAGGGCGCTCCTCTTTACTCTTCTTGTGTGCCTTTCATTTGCACCTCTTCTCTTTGAATTTAACTGGTGGAGTAGATTGCTCATCCATTGTTGATTGAAGGTTGGCTTTTTTGACAATCACGTCCGATGGATGGATTTTAGCAAGTGGTTCCAAGTATGGAAATATAGCAAGAGGATTGGAATCCTCATTGCCAGATGTGACTGCCTCAGCCCAGCTCGCCCAGATGTCTCAAAGTTTTCAATAGATGCACCCACATTAAGGGTGCATCGATAAATTCCTCCGATAAATTTGTCGGGGTAACATCTTCTTCTTTTTCTTCCTTCTTTTTTTTTTCTTCTTCTTTTCTTTCTTCTTATTTTCTTTCTTCTTCTGCCTCCTCAATACCCATAGAGACAATTGGTATATGCTCTTCCGCCGCAGTAGCCTCTCTCTCCGTAATAGTGGCCCCCAAATTATTAGACAGTTTGTCTTCAAAGAGTCTAGCTATGTTTTTGAAGAAATCTTCCATTTCCTTGGGTTGCGCCTCTTGATCCTCATCATCAGAGATGTGGAATCTATTTAGGGACTAAATGGATTGGGTTTTACCTTTTGAACTAGGCTCCTCTGATGATGGAGTGGCTTCATTGATAATAGGAGGAAACACAGGGAATTCTGGCACCGAGTTCCTGCACAAGCTACGCAATGTGCTGACAATAATAGTATTTTATACCCTAGTATATGCATAGAATAAATTCTATCTGAATTGCATCTCCTCTACTGCATCGACAAGTCTGATTTGTCTACTACTCATGCGATCAACAAACTTTTCAATCTCATCAAGCTTTCTCCCAATCAGAGGATCTGTGGGAGCATGGGTCTGAGTGTCTTTCTTTTTCCCTTTCCCCTTTTCCTTCTTTGCTGGCACCTCCTTCACCATAAGGGTTTCTTGCCCTCTTATCATCCTTTCTACCGAAACATCGTTGATTTGGCCTTTATTTTCCAAAGTGTCCTCCCCTTCACGAGGCACAATGCCTATTTGTTTACACAATAACATTATCAAAGAAGGGAAGGGTAGGATACCTATTTGTTTGGTGGTGGCCTCAGTAACTTCTTGATGTAGGATTGCGCCAACATCAATATGTCATCCCCTCAGTATAGAATGCAATAAGTACATTCTATCTAGCGTTGCAGTCGTACTGTGGGTGGATGTCAGGAGACGACAATTTATAAAATGAAATCACACCTTACTTTGAACAGTGAGAAAGCGGCGGTGCATGGTGTAGTTATTTGGATTGTTGCCAGTCCAAACTGCGCTGTTGATGTATAAATCATTCAGTAAAAGCTTGACACTATCCTCAATCAGATTTTACAAGAACTCGACGTGTTCATCCTCTCCCTCAGCAATATAAAAGAGAGCATTTATGTGGTCGATGCTCTAGGGCACCAAACGTTCATGAACAAATATAAATTCCTGTTCCAGGTCCACCAGGTTGCATAAAATTCCCTGACCATGGAGGGAGAGTAGCCTGTTGGATGGTCACAAAACTACTCCCATCCCAAACAAGAGATTGTTCTGGCGACTTGCTTCCCCAAAGTCAGTTGTGAGGACAACTAAAATCCTTGTTCGGGATGATAGTTCCTTTTCAGCATAACTTCATGTTAGTGGTCCTTCGTCGCTTTTGACAGGAACAAGACAAGCTCTTTGGGTTATGGTTGGTCGACATTCCTAACCATAGCAGCCGAGGATTCAATCGTTGATTTAGATGGGGTTTTTGCTCCACGAGTTCTTACCATGAGTACTAAAATATAGAGAGTGAGAGTAACTTGCAGAAAAGCAGAAGGTTAAAGACAGAAAGTACAACAACAATAAAGGTTGTGAGTGTAAGAGAATAGTGAGCACAAAAGGGATGTTTTATAGACGGTGGAGGTGAAGAGACGTGATGATAGCAGAGTGTACACTGTGCCTGCAGCCAATAATGCTAGGACACCAATCGTACTTTTTCAAGATGATCTAACGATTGGGGGTTGGGAATTAATCGGCGTGATTCTTGCCCGAAACGTTTCACTGAGTCATCAATATAATGTGCCGACAAGTCGTGCTTTTGTGTGCGTAAAAAAAAATGAGATCTTTTATTCCTACATAAAACTAAAGAAAACGAATTTAAAGAAAACAAAAGACAAAAAGTAAATATAAAAAATTGCAATGACATTCTTAAGTAAATGTGTCCAGGAAAATGGTCTCATTTTGTGCTTTGATGCCTGGGCTGCAGTAATGCTTCAATCGTTGCCATTCACTTTAAATTGGTGCCCATCGTTCAAATCCTTGATTGTCATTGCACCATGTGAAAATTCTTCGACAACTTCAAAAGGTCCTGACCATCTTGAGCGCAATTTTCTGGATGCAATTTTAAACGAAAGTTAAATAAAAGAACTAACTGACCAGGAGAAAATTGTCGCCTCAAAATGATGTTGTCATGCCAATCTTTTAGTTTTTTCTTTGTAAATGGCCGCATTTTCATAAGCATTACATCGAATTTCTTCCAGCTTTAAAATGTCTAACAATATTTTCTGTCCAGCAGCATCATAGTCCATGTTCACCTACTTGATTGCCCATATGACCTCATGTTCAAGTTCGACAGACAAACGACATGATTTTCCAAACACCAACTGATATGGCGACATCCTTAACAGAGTTTTGTAAGCAATGTGAAGCACCCACAACGCATCATTCAACTGCGAAGACTAATCTCATCGAGATGGGTTAACCACCTTCTCAAGAATACCCTTGATTTACCGATTGGATACTTTAATTTGTTCATTTGTTTACGGATGATATGTAGTTGCCATGCGATGTTTAACACCATAACGTTTCAAAGCTGTTGCCACCTGATTGCAATGAAAATGAGTGCCTTGGTTGCTTATTAATGCTCGAGGTGTTCCGAATCTTGTAAGGATATATGTGTGAAAGAACTTTAACACCATCTGAGCATCGTCCTTTAGAAAAGCTATTGCTTCGATCCACTTGGAGACATAGTCAACAGCTACCGAAATATACACATTCCCAAAGGATTTTGGAAATGGTCCCATGGGGTTTATACCCCACACATCAAAGAGCTCAGCCTCCATGATAAGTTGTTGAAACATCTTGTTGCGTTGATATATGGAACCGGTGCGATGACATTTGTCACACTATTGAGCAAAATTGTGTGCATCTCGAAACAATGTAGGCCAGTAAAATCCTGATTGCAGGACCTTTGTAGCAGTCTTGAGACCACCGAAATAGCCACCATAAGGAGCATATTGGCAATGCTTCATGATAGATAACATTTCCTTCTCAGGAATGCAGCGACGAATGATGTTATCAGTGCATACCTTAAACAGGCATGGCTCATTCCAATGATACTTAGCAGTATCCTTGAGAAATCTGACTTTCCTATGACCTGTTGCACGCAGTGGTAGCTTTCCACAAGCTAGGTAATTGACTACATCTGCATACCATGGAGATGCGTCGACAAAGAATAATTTCTCATCTGGAAATGTGTCAAAAATTTGTGATTTATTTCCATCTTCACTTCCAATTTCCATACGAGAGAGGTGGTCTGCTACTTGGTTTTCTGATCCTTTCCTATCCTTAATTTTGACATCAAATTCTTGCAATAAAAGGATCTATCTAATTAGCCTGGGCTTTACATCTTTCTTAGCAAAAAGGTATCTCAAAGCAGAATGATCAGTATACATTGTAGTTTTTACGTCGACAAGATATGAACGAAACTTCTCCCAATAATTCTTTCTCAATGGTCGTATAATTCACCTACGCTTCAATTAGAGTTTTACTAGCATAATATATTGAATGAAATACCTTACCTTTCCTCTGTACCAGCATAACACCTACAGCAAAATCGCTCGCATCACACATTACCTCGAATGGTTGCGTCCAATCTGGTGCGACGACAATGGGTGCCTGTACTAACTGTTGTTTAATCTTTAGAAATGCTTTCAAACAAGCTTCATCGAACAAAACCTTTTATTTTGCTTCAATAAGGAGCAGAGTAGTTTTGCTATTTTGGAGAAGTCTCGAATGAATCTTCTATAAAATCTGGCATGGCTAAGAAAACTCCTTATTCCCTTTACATTATTCGGTGGAGGTAGCTATTCAATGATTTCCACCTTCTCTTTATCCACTTTAATGCCCTGACAAGATATTCGATGACCAAGGACAATTCCTTCAGTTGCCATGAAGTGACATTTTTCCCAGTTTAGAACCAAGTTGGTGTCCTCGCATCTTTTCAACACTTTTGCTAAATTGTCAGCACATATATGAAAACATTGCCCATACACAGAGAAATCATCCATAAATACCTCTAATGAATCCTCAATTATATCCGAGAAGATGACTATCATACAACTCTAGAATGTGGCTGGGGCATTACACGAACCAAATGGCATTCGTCGAAAAGAAAAGGTTCCAAATGGGCATGTGAAAGTTGTCTTTGCTTGATCCTACGATGCGATTGCAATCTAGTTGTATCCAGGGTACCCATCAAGGAACCAGTAATAGGTTTTACCAGCTAGCCTATCTAGCATTTGATCAATGAGTGGAAGTAGGAAGTGATCATTCTTTGTGGTCGCATTTAAACGACGATAATCCATACACACTCGCTAACCTGTAGCAATACGAGTAAGGATTAGTTCGTTTTTATCATTACCTACCACTGTGATGCCACTCTTCTTAGGCACGCATTGGATCGGGCTCACCCATGTACTATCCGAAATAGGGTAGATTATGCCCGCGTCTAACCATTTGATAATCTCCTTCTTCACTAGTTCCTTCATTTTCTAATTCAGTCTTTGTTGTTGCTCAATTGACTGTTTTCCTTCATCTTTCAGCCTAATTTCATGCATGCAGAAAGAGGGACTAATTCCTCTGATGTCCGCTATGCTCCAGGCAATGGCTCTTTTGCGTTGCTTCAGTATTCCGATTAACTTTTCTTCTTGACCCGTGTCGAGACATGCACTGGCAATTACAGGTAATGTATCATTGTCACCTAGGAAAACATATTTCATGTGTACTGGTAATGGCTTTAACTCTAGAGTCAGAGCTTCTTCAACCGATGGTTTAAAAACAAGGATCGTCTGATTTGTTAGATCCAAAGATTCCAATTGCCAACCATGTTTCAGCTCACAAACATTAGTCTCAACTGTGTGGTCACATTTAGGTGGGATATTGTTGTCAAATGTCACTGCATATTCTTCTGGCACTGCTAAGCTTCATTCATTAAATTCCTCTGTAATTAGCTCATCTAAAACATCAACGTGGTGACATTGTTCCTTACTTCGTGATGGAGATGCTTTGAAAACACTGAAGGTTTCATGTTCCTCATTATGACACATGATTACCTCACCCTTGAAGACATCTATAAGAGCGCGTCCTGTTTCTAGAAATGGGCGTCCCAAAATGATGGGCACCTCCTTATCAGCTTCGCAATCAAGTATGATAAAGTCAACGGGGAACACAAACTTGTCGACACGGACGAGAACATCTTTAATTTGTCTTTCAGGTTATGCCAAAAATTTGTCCGCAAGTTGTAATGTCACCCCAGTGGGCTTCAATTGACCAATCCCTAATTTCCTGAAAGTTGACAGTGGCATAAGATTAATGTTAGCTCCTAGGTCACATAGAGCTTTACCTAGGTAGTGGTTTTCAATGGAGCATGGGATTGTGAAACTGCAAGGATCTTTCATTTTTGGTGTCAATTTATTTGTCAACATAGCACTACACCCTTTTGTGAGTGCAACCGTCTCAATATCGGATAACTTCTTCTTCTTTGATAGTAGCTCCTTTATAATTTTCCCACAACTGGGAATCTACACAAGAGCATCAACTAGAGGTATATTAATATGTAATTGTTTCAAGGTAGATACAAACTTTTGATAATCTCTGTCATGTTCTTTCTCCTTGAATCATTGTGGAAATGACAAAGGTATGTTAACAATGGGTTGTTTTGTTATAACCAGTTGTGTCGACATGGGCAGTTGTGTCAATAACATTTTAGGATGAATGGTCGACATCAGTGTGACTACTAGTGGTTCATCCTCATTTACTTCTGCTGTGTCTTCTTCAGCTGCAACTTCTTTTTGTTGCTTTGGTTCATTTATGTCGATAGGTGCTTGGTTAAAGCTGCTACTTTGCTATGCAGTTTGCTTTCCACTTCGCAATGTGAAACCCTTGTAATGCTCCTTTCCTTTCTAATTTGGATTTTTAGTATCACTTGGAAAAGCACTTGGTGGTCGTGTGCTCATGTTAGAAGCCAGTTTTCCTAGTTGTGCTTCTAACGCTCGGATGAAAGATGAATTTCCTTGTACAATTGCTTCTATTTTAGTAATATGCTCACGCATCAAAGCTTCAAGAGTAGCCAATGGATTTGCTCTTGGTTGAGGATACTATTGTTGTTGTTGTTGATGTTGTCCTTGCATATTTGGTAGCACAGTTTGTTATGGTTGCATTTGAATTTATGGCTGCATCTGAGTAAGCGACTGCATCTGGTTCTATGATCGCATCTGGTCAGGCTGCGCATGCATTTGCAGATTATAATTATAATTTTACTGCTGTTGACTGTAACTCCCTTGTTTGAAATTACCTTGATTTGAGGAATTTCCATATCTGTATGTGGACGCATTCTGACTCCCCTAAGGTTGTTGAACTCTACTTGAACTGTTATATGAGTTACCATATGAATTTTCGCGAATGTTATTAACATAGAATGCATTTTTAGCATGCTGTGGGCAATCCTCATAACTATGGTTGTCGTCGTAAATTTCACAGGAAAATGTCGGGACATCCATCTGTTGGGCAACTTGAATAGGAGCGACATCCCTCATCTCCTTCATGTTTTTGATCATGTTTGCTAATGAGGATACTTACGCACTCAAGGCTGATATAGCATCTAATTCCATAACTCCAAGATTTGTTTTCACTTGAGCAGAACGAGAAATCGGATATTGATAGTCATTTTGTGCAATCCTCTCTAAGATTTGTATGACTTCAATATAAGTGCAATCCAACAATGGACCATTAGCAGATGCATCGACAAGATTTCTTGTTTACGCATTTAATCCATTGTAGAAGATCTAGATTTGTGTCTCATGTTGGATTCCATGCATGGGGCAACGTCTAAGTAGAGTCTTGTAACGTTCCATGTAGTATGTAAATTCTCATCACCTAGTTGATGGTATGCTGTGATATCATTCAGCAATCTAGCATTCAATGTGGGTGGATTGAATCGCAAAACAAACTGAGTTGCTAGCGCCAAAACAAAGAAAATTGAAAAGAATTAACAAAAGATTAATGGTTAGAAAAAGAACAAATAAATACAAATACAAAAATAAACATCAAACAAACACCATCCCCGACAATGACGCCAAAACTTGATCGTGTTATGAATGTCACAGCAAATATGTGCAAGCGTACATTGTCGATGCAAGAATAGTAGATAGAAATGAATCTATCAGATATCGATCCCACAGAGATGATTGTTTATTGTCTAATCTGTCGAAGCATTTTGAATTAAAATGAAAAGAATTGTTAAGAATTATGTAAACGCAACTGGGTAAAATTATACAAGTTAAGAATTAAATCTATCAGTGCAATTGGAATGTCAAATGTCAGTGCAAATTTATAGAAAATGAATGAATTGTTGAGATGTTGTAATGTAAATTCAGAAATATAAAAGAAATAGATAAAGTGTAAAGAAGTGGAGAGGATCACTGAGTTCACAAGTTAACAACGTTAAATGTGACTACAAGGTAACTTATAGATGAATTGTCGCTGTAATTACGTTCCAATGAGATTGTACTAATATCAGCTCTTTGTTTAACAAAGACTTAAGTACTCACAACTACCACACCTTCCAGTGCTGGTAATGTTGAGCACTCAAGAACAAGTGACTAGAATTCCTTCTAGTCTCAAGCAACTTTCGCTGTCTTGCTTATTAATCTAACTTGTCACCGCACCTCCCAATGACTGTGACTGCAATTGCACTTCCGTGGTCAAAATAGTTAAATCCAAATATAAACAAGTGAGAAGAATTGGATAAAACTCAAAATAAATCTAACATTAAAAGATACTTTCGTATACAATCAATAGTCAGTAGAATTTATCGACATTTAAGAGAGATTAAAAATGAATTGAAGCATGCTATTCCTTGTCTACTGGAATTCTCCTTTAATTGCTCCTCTTGCGTCGCACCAAGCACTTCTCATCAGAAGCTGTTGTGTCCTTGTAGCATCAAATCACCTTTCTCTAGAAATGAAGCTTCCATGGCAGCTGACTTTGGAATGAATGAGAGAAATTATAAATTTGAATTCTTCACAACTTGATGATCCATCTTCTCTTTCATCCTTGTATTTATAATCACTTGTAATTGCAGATCTTCCTCCCTTTTTAGATCTAACTCCTTTTTGCAGCTGTAAAAGTTTGTTATTGCCAGCTATGCACTCACGTAGATTTGGTTTGTTCATTGAGCAGTTGCAGATTGTCGCGACATTTCTGGACGTAAATTATGATTTTAATTTGCTGCGACAATTTTTCATTCTCCTACGCTGGTGCTTGTAGATATGTTAGCAGTGTGAAATTCTTGATAGAAATGTAGAAGCATTTATGTGATGACCTATTGTAACGCGTAGGTTTGTGCAAGTGTACACTGTCGTTATCAAGTAATAAGTAAGTATCGAGTTATTGTCTCCACAGGGATTGTATTTGTGTTAAATCACTTAATTGTAAAATTATATTATCAACTTGGTAAATTTAAAAACACAATATGATTGAGAAGTGATGATTAATTATATTAAACTAAATGCAATGATCCCTAATGCAAATTAACCTAAGTATGCAAAGTATATGTATGAAATGGATTTTAGCAAGATTAAACACAATTTGCAACAATTATAACATAAATAAACTAGGACAATTACTTTGATTAAATTCAATTTATTATCAACATGCTTAGTAACATTCGGAAAAGCATTCCATGGCAACTCGATCTTTCATGATTTTGGAAACCACATTAGGTCATTTTGAAATCCTTTACTTAGTAAATATGCATTTTACTGATCCTTATTTACTAAGGGTTTCTTAGCATTCATGTGAGCTAATAGAGACGTGTTAGGTTTGAAACAGTTTAATCACATAAATCTAAAAACTATGCAGATAACAGAGCTTGGTTAGAGTTGTTATGCAACCTGCAATTTAATCGGGTTAGGATCTAAATTGAGCATGCACATTTCAATTATGTGTCCACTAGCCATCGTCTGGTTAGGATCGCTCAACTAATTCAGGTGCATTTCAATCACGTATGAACGAAATAGAGACTTGATTTTAATTGAAAACATGATTGATTGAGGCACAAACATCATAAGCATGAATCAAGTAAATATTATTAAATCAAAGCAATTATCCTTGCTTAAATAAAATTAAGCTAACATTGTTGTAAACAAGAATAAAGAACACATAGCAAACATTTTCAGATTAAATTAAAGAAAAGAAAGATTAAACCCAAATCAAAGTGGTTGTCACCTAAGACTCTGATCGAAGAGGGCTTCTTTGTTCCTTTGCTTTGCTCCTTTGCTGATGGCTCTCCAAGGTGGCTGACCAAGGGCTCTTTAAGAGGCTTACTTGCTAAAATCTCTATAAAGAGATGATGCTAGGCGTGCGAAATGGGAAAATGCTAGAGAGAAAAGAGAGAATGTTGTATGTTTGAGGAATGAGGGATGATTAGGAATGGTGAAATGAGGTCTTATTTATAGGTGAAGAGAGGAAGTAGTTTGCTAAAAATAGAGAGATTTAGTCTCTTCAAGCTTCTTCAATGGGTGGCCAGCCATGATTAGTGGAATTTGAATGAATTTTTGTTTGATTTTTAAGCAATTTAAATGTCATAGCAACTTAGGACTGAGACCTGGTCAAATGTAAATCTTCGGGCAAATCTCTGATTTCTTTGACATTGCAAGGACCTTGTGCAATTAAACCAAAAAGTGGTTTATATGGACAACCATGTGTAGACGAAAATTGGGTTGACTTGGTCTTCAATTTGGACGGCTTTGTAATCCAGCAAAGCTATCAGACCTATGCAAAACAAATCAATAAATTAAAGGACCAAAGAATAAAATTAACCCAATTTAAATAATTAATTAAAACCCAAATTATTAATGAAATATTTTATATTTAAATTATTAAATATAATTTTATATTTTATTATTTAATATAGTCATGCATAACCCACTTTTACGTTTTAAAAATATATTATGTTCAATTTATTATAAAATAAGCCATTTTGTGCATGAAACTATATAATAAAACATAAAATCACATTTTAATAATTTCTATGTCCTAATTTCATATTTTCACATATTTCATTAATTTATTAAACATTTACTTAGTTATAACAACGAATTTAAGTAAAAAAGGTGATAAATTATATAGGAAAAAACCTATATATTTTTCAGTTTACACATATTCGACCACAATTCTAGATCAACTTGTGATCGCGACTTTGAGTGCTTTCCTATTTTGATCTTCCTAGGTGGATTTTTGCACTGACAACTTTAGACGCGAAACTAGTACTAAATATAGCGACATTAGTAACACAAAAGAGATAAAATGAAAGAAAATAAGATCCAACAACACTAAGTTAGAAAGTGCAAATAATAAGTATGAAATGCTAAAAATGTATGCTAAAAATGGTACACAAGGAACAAATTATACACTAATTTAAGGTGAAATTAAGTGTAATTTATAATGTGATCTATTCCACAATTTTCTTTTTTTCCGTAATTATCAACCCTTTCTTAATCTAAAATAATAATTTCATTCAATTTACTAGTTCTAACAAAAAAAATCAACTCATTTATGCAATTAATTCCTTTTTGACATTTTTACAAAATTACTATCAACATTTTACTTTTGTGCAATTTAGTCCATAAGCCTAAAACATGCAATTTAACCATTTTCATTCAAACCCAAGCTTAGCCGATTATTCAAGGGTTTCACTGCAGTCCATATTTTCAACTATTTTATATCAATCCCTTGTAATTTTATTACCTTAACATTTTAGTCCTTAAACATTAAAATCATCAAAAACTACTTTACAAAATAGTCCTATCTAACAACCACACTAAAAAATATTTCATAAAACTTCAAGAATAACTCAAACTCATCAATGGCATAATCCAAAACATTTGATAGTTTTACAAATTAGTCTTTGAGTTAGCTAAATCGAGCTAATACAAGGTCAAAAACATAAAAATTACTAAAAACATACAAGGTTTACTTACCTATTTAAAGAACCCTAGCTAACCGAAGCTTTTTCCCAAAAATGGGTACAAAGTTTGTTTGAAGGAAGAATCAAGAAGGTAATGTTTCAATTTAGCTTATAATTTATTTACACTTTACTTATTTACAAAATTACCATTATATCCTTTTTAATTTTAATGAAATTTTATGTAATTTAACTATGTAAACCGTCCATTCATATTAATAATGGTATAATTACCTTTTAAGGCCCTTATTCTATATGTCCATTGCCACTTGATTCATTTAACTAATGGAGACTAACCTTTACAATTTTTACGATTTAGTCCTTTTGCTTAATTAACTATCTAAACGATAAATTTCTTAGTAAAAATTTAATACGAGACTAATGAACTCGTAAATATTAAATAATTAATATTTATGTACTAACACATCGAAGTTGTGGTCCCAAAACCACTATTTATGACACTACCGAAAAACGGGTTGTTACAACTATCCCCCTTTAGGAAATTTCGTCCTCAAAATCTTTTACTAGTGAATAGGTTTGGGTATTGTGCTTTCATTGATTCCTCAGTTTCCCAAGTCACTTCCTCAACCCCATGTTGATTCCATAAGACTTTCACTAATAGTACTCTTTTATTCCGAAGTTCCTTTACTTCACGTGCCAGAATTCTAATCGGTTCCTCAGAATACGATAAAATTGGCTGTATCTCAACCTCACAAGGAGTAATTACATGTGAAGGATCTGATCTGTATGGTCTCAACATCGAAACATGGAAAACATTGTGAATATTTTCAAGTTTCGGAGGTAAAGCTAATTTATATGCTACAGGATCGATTCTTTCAATAATCTCATACGACCTGATAAACCTCAGACTAAACTTTCCCTTTCTGTCAAATTGAAGCACTTTCTTTCACGGTGAGACTTTCAAGAATAATAGATCACCAACAGTGAATTCTATATCTTTTCTTTTCAAATCTACATATAATTTCTAACAGTTGACGCCGCTTTCAAACAATCCCAAATTATACGGAGTTTGTCTTTAGTCACACGAATCAAGTCGGTACCAACTAACTTAGACTCACTTAACTCTGACCAGTATAATGGTCTCCTAAATTTTCTCTCGTACAAAGCCTCAAACGGTGTCATTTTAATGTTAGATTGATGTTATTATACAAAAATTCTGCCAACGATAAATACTTTTCCCAGCTACCTTCAAACTCAAGAATGCAACATTGTAACATATCTTCTAGAATCTGTATTACCCGTTCTGATTGCCCATCTATCTATGGATGATACGCTATCCTAAAATTAAGTTTAGTTCCCAAAGTCTCATGAAGTTTACCCCAGAACCTCGAGGTGAATCTCAGATCTCTATCAGAAATAATAGATAGTGAAACTCCGTTCAATTTGACAATATCTGACACATATAACTCTGCTAAATTTTCAAGTGAACAATCAGTTCTAACTAAAATGAAATGGGCTGACTTTGTCAATATCAACAATAACTGAAGCGAGTCTTTCTTTCTCAATGTCATAAGCAATCTCGATACAAAATCCATCGTAACTCACTCCCATTTCCAATCAAGGATCGTGACAGACTATAATAATCTTGATGGCACCTGATGTTCAACTTTTACCTGCTGACAAACCAGACATTCAGTCACGAACTCAAAAATCTCACGTTTCATACCTGACCACCGATACATCTGTTTTAGGTCATTAAACATTTTAGTACTACCTAGATGAATAGAGTATGTACTAATGTGAGCCTCTGATAAAATATCTCTCTTTAGTTCTAAATTATTTGGAACACATAACCTATTACGAAAATACATCATACCATCAGCATCTACAGTAAATCCCGTAGTCAGATCATTCTAGATCTACTCTTGTTCGGTTCGCCACCTTGCAAATCCCGAATATGCTAAAGAAATAATGATCTAGCTCTCAATTCGACTCAAACAAAACAATCACTCTCTATTATCAAATGTGCATTGAAGTTCTCAAGGCAAATGATGACTTCCGAGTTAATGCATCTGCAACAACATTAGCTTTCTCAAGATGATAGTCAATCACAAGGTCATAATCTTTTAGTAGCTCTAACCACTATCGCTGTCTCAAATTCAATTCCTTTTGTGTCATCAAATACTTTAAACTTTCATGGTTCGTAAATATGTGACATTTTTCACCATAGAGATAGTGATGCCAAATTTTTAGAGCAAAAACAATAGCGGCTAATTCTAAGTTTTGAGTTGGATAATTTTTCTCATGTGGCATTAACTGACGAGAAGCATATGCTATTACTTTCCCGGCTTGCATTAACACATAACCTAGTCCACTAAGTGACACATCACTATAAACAACGAATTCTTTCCCAAATTCAGGCTGTGTTAGTACTGAAGCTTTTGTCTACATTTTGTTTAACTGATCAAAACTTCGCTGACACTCGTCTAACCAAACAATCCTAACATTCTTTTGTAGTAACTTGGTCATCAGTGAAGATATTATAGAGAAGTTTTTAACAAAGTGACGATAATAACCTGCTAGTCTTAGAAAACATTGCACCTCTTAAACATTTTTTGTCCAATTGATAATAGCATAAATCTTGCTAGGATAAACACGAATCCCATCCACAGAAACTACGTGACCAAGAAATCTAATTTCTCTAAGCCAGAACTCACATTTGCTAAATTTTACATACTGCTTCTCACGCAGAATCTGTAATACAATTGTAACACCCATTACCCGGCCCAGTCGCTGGCACCAAGTAATTAAGTGTCACAACAAACTAATACAATATGAAACTAATTAAAAAACCTAAATCATCCTATCATCATCATCATCATCATCATCATTATTATTATTATTATTATTATTATTATTATTATACCTTATTATTTAATACATCGGATATTTCGAACTTTGAAAACTATTCGAATTATTACAATTTTTGAAAACAGCTGAACTTTTACAGATACTTGAGTGAGCAGGTATCAGTAGAATTTAAGTCAGTAAAGACTTAGAAATAACTGTAGAATCCTACCGATAGTTGTAAGTGTTCTACTGATACAACCCTGCGAACTACCGATACAACGTATTCTTCTACCGATACTACGAGTTCAAGAAAGCAAAGTAAATTTAGCTTGGGACTTCTACCGATACTTCATAACATACTACCAAAACTACTATACGGCTACCGATACTATTGGGACTTCTATCTATACAACACAAGTCAGTAGCTAAACTACATTTTCCCTTGTACTTCTATTGATACTCTAATGAGTTCTACCGATGCCACAATTAACCATCAGAGTTTTATTGGTACAAGAGTAAAACTATCGAAACAAGTTACAAATTTCATGACATTTACATACTAAATCAAGCAAATCATTATCAAAACATCAATCAATGATTTACCAAGTGATACTAAGGATGTTCACAACATTACAAACTATCAACTTACATGACATCCTTAAACTCGACTGTCCTAGGTGCATGCCGACTCAAAATAAAACAAAACTCACTATCACTTGAGTTGGGGATTTGTCTTTGGATACCGAGTCGCGTGATTACCAAAATGTACCTAACCTGTGCGTATAAAATGAACATACGCTGAGTATAACACAGTGGCATTCTAATAATCTAAACATTTAAAGAAAGTATAAATAAATTTAAAGATTTATTTAAATTTGTATTCATACCATACTAATATTCTTTCTATAATCATCGTCATTAAGACATCAAATACATCACATATTTCACCGATGCTCATATTCGTATTTTCTAATATCATCATACGTGTTCAATTCCTTTTGATTATCAATTCCCATTTCACAACCTATCCCTTTCGTTTCTTACATTTCCATGCTCATTTTGCATATTACAATATTCATACTCATATTTCATTTACTTTGATATTATATATATATGTGTCTCATAACATATTCATTTTATATAAGTATAATATTCATTATTTTAATTCCCTATTAACACGACTTAGACTTTGACGGTTACACAGATCCAACCAACACATCGGTTTGGCACCCAGTGCCTCATCGACTCGTGCTCGAAGTACCATGAACTCTTCTTATCCTATGGCTGACCATTTATATCCGACTCGACCCGAATAGTTAGTAAGGTAGTCATTTCACTTTAATACAAACAATATATTTTAGCTTTTGCCTTTAATCACAACATGAATTCATTTAAATTCAATGTAATAATCATCATATGATTTTTCCACATCATAAATTAAATTTATACATTTATTAATGAAAGAGCATACATTTGATCCTCATATATATTATATATATATATATATAATTCAAATCAACTCAATTGGGTAGAGAAATTCATACCTCAATTCCTTGATTTGTACAATTAATTAAGTATGTGACAATTTATAACTAGTTTAGGTTATAGAAATACCAACTGTAAATTCTGAGCTACTCATCGATGATTTTGTCTTTGCCTTTCCTTTTCGAGGAGTTCGGGTCAATGTTAGCTATGAAATTAAATATACACATATTCATCAATGTACAAACAATTTCACTCTAATTAAATTTAACTCTGATAGCATTACAAATGACATATATTTTCTCCCTAAATTGTTGTTTTAATTGTCTCTTTTGTATCTTATTTTGCATGTATCATAAGCATTTCATACTTAGTTTTTATATTTTCTAACTCATTTTAGTTTGGTTTAAATTCTTGTTATTTTTACATCTTTTGTGTACTATATTGCTACAAGTAGCCTATATATTGCGCCTTAGAATTGTCAGCGCAAGAACTCATCTTAGAAGATCAATGCTGGAAGAAGAATGCAACCACAAGATTAGCTTGAAATTGCGACCAGAGATATCGCCACATAAAAACCTGGGCTTTGGATAAGTAAACTCAAGCTGAAAATACAACTGGAAGCACCAGCACAGAAAAATCACACGTTGTTGCCACAATTGACGATTTCAGATTGCGCCCAGTATTGTAGCGACAACCTCCAGATCTCTGAAAAACACATTAAATCTACGTGAGTGCACAGTTGTGCTGTAACTAACTTTGACAGCTGCAAATTGGATCTGGATCTGAGAATGGAGGATGAAACCTGCAACTTTTGAAGGCTATAAATAGAGGAAAGACGATGGAAGAAATTATCAAGAGGAAAGGAATTAAATTCTGCAATTACTTTGTGTTTTTAGAGATTTAAGCTGGAAGACGGTGAGCTGATTGAGCGAATAAGCAACCATTTCTGGTGAGAAGTGCTCAATGCAACGCAAGAGGAGTGGTTGAGGAATAGTCCTAGTAGTCTAGAGATAGTAAGCTTCGATTGTATTCGTTGACCCCTCTTTTATGCTGATGAATTCTAATGACATTTGAATGAATACGAATGTATCTTTTGTTGTTAGATCACTTTGATTCTTATTTAATGCTTTTCATCTATTTATTCTTGGATCTAACTACATTAAACACGAGAGTGTATTTGTAGTCTACCGACACCGAGAGATGCAGTGGCAAGTTAGGTTAACAAGCAAGACAGCGAGAGTTGCTTGGGATTAGAAGAGATTCTACTCACTTGTTCTTGAGTATACAATGTTGCTCACGTCGAGAGGTGGGGTAATTATGGGTGCTTGAGTCTTGATTAAATAGAGAGCTGTTATTGGTAAGATTCATTGGAGCCTTATTGTTGCGACAATTCGTCTATACAATACCTTGTAGGCGCATCCCGCGTTGCTACGTAGCGAAATTAGTGATCCACTCCAGTCCTTTACACTTGGTCATTACTGATGGTTAATCAAGCAGGTAAATATGGATTATGATGCTGCTGGTTGGAAAAGATTGTTGGATATTGCTGAACTAGAAGAAATTCGCTGCAATGCCTATTAGAATGCCATAATATACAAAGAAAAGACCAAGAGATGGCACAACAATATCATCTTGCATCGACAATTTAGCCCTGATTAGTCAGTACTTTTGTTTAATTCACGTTTAAAACTGCATCTCGATAAATTGCGTTCAAGATGGTTGGGTCCTTTTAAGGTTGTCGAAGCATTCCAAAATGGCATGATGACAATTACGAATCTGAAGGATAGACAACAATTCAAGGTTGATGGCCAACATCTGAGACACCACGTGAGCTTAGATGTCAAGGAACCAAACGAGGCTATTGATCTAGTCACATTTAAATAATGTCGACGCATTTTTACATTTCTTTTTATTTGTTTCACTTTTACTTGTTTCGTTTTAAATTCTATGTAAGAATAAAATCATCTTTTTGTTGAAGCATCCCAAAGCACAACTTGTCGGTGCATTCTATGATGACTCAGCAAAGCTTTTTCAGCAATAATCGCGCCAATTGATTTCTCTCTTCTCCCAACCATTAGATCAGATGAAAAGGTACGATCTGCAGCCTGGTAGTTAATGGTTGCAGATGCAACATTTTCCCATGATCTTTGCAATAATCACGATTTTTTCCATGCCTAGGTTATAAAAACTCATCTTTACCGAGTCTCTTCTTCTACCTACATTAACCATTATTACTGCAACCTATTTTTTTCTTTGTTTTTTCCTCTTATTTTTATTCTATTAGTCTAATCTTTTCTCTGCAAGTTCCTTTAACTTTCTTCTTTAGCGATCATGGCTAAAACGAGAGGAGCAAAGAATCCTTCTAAAACTACTCTTTCAACTTCTGCCACAGTGGTTGAAACTACAACTCCACCACTATCATTAAGGTCAATCTTATTTGTGTCAAAGGTAGCCAAAGACCACTATCAGAACGTGATGCTAAAATGAAATATCCATCCGGAACAAGGTCTGCAACTGTCCTCGTATCAAACTTTGGGGAAGCACGTCACGAGGACTATCAGCCATTTGGGATGGGAGTTCTTCTGTGAACACCTTGCTGGTTACTCCCCTACAATGATAAGGGAATTCTACGCCAATCTTGTTGACGCTAAACAAGAATTTGTCTTTGTGAGGGAAGGCTTAATCTCATGGAGTACTGCAAATATAAACGTTCTGATGCTATGTAAACAGAGGGGGATTATGCCCCAAGATGGTGAGGAAGTGTTAGAAAACAAAATCCCTATCAATGATATATCAGTTGAAAGAATGAATCGAGGCCAAGAAACGCGGTGGTAAGAGAAGCGTCAAAGAAGATGGAGAAGGGCAAAGGGAAAAAGATGGAAAAACAAGTTGATGAGCCCATAGATCCTCTGTTGGGAAAGAGACTGGCTGTTATGGAAGCCAATATTGACCTCATTGACATGCGTACTGTTCGTACTATCGACGTATTGGAGGATTTGAACTACAGACAACATATCTTTTATGTGTATACAAAAGCATGGAATGAGGCAATTGTCGCCACATTAAGTAGCATAAGCCCAAATTCGCTGCCTGATTTCCCAGTCTTCCCCTTTATTTTTCGTCCAATGACATCATCCTCTGACCAGTCTATTTCTAATGGTAGGCTTGAGAATGTTCCATCCCCAGCAAGAATTTATATCTCCGATGATGAGGAGAGCGAGGGACATTCTAATGCCATGAAAGACTGTTACAAAACAATTGCCAGCCTATTCGAAGAGGAATTTTCGAATAGCCTTCGGGTGACCATGGCAGGTAGGGAGGTTGAGGAGTTGCATACCCTCGTGAGTATCGACGTAGAGGATGGTGTTGACATTGCTGCAACTAAACAAGAGAAGCCTAAGGATGAAGGTGCAGAACAAGAAGAAGGTCAAGAGAAGGAAAAGGAAAATAAAAAAGAAGAAGAAAAGCATGAGATGAAGGACCCTGCTGAGGAGCAAGAAGAAAAGAAGGCAGATGCCCCGACAATTATAACTGAGGATATTGTCGGCACACTCGTGAGTGTGGGGGCATCTAGTAGTGACGAGGCTCTACCTGATTCGAGCCGGGCTGAGGTAGTTACAAGCAGCATTGAGGAGATTCACCCTCTTGCCATTTTTCCATATGTGGCACCATTAGCTAAATCCATCCATCCGAGGTAACTATCGATGAGGTCATCACCCAACCAACTGAGGAGGAGCAATCCATCGATTTGGTTGGTTCGAAAGATAAGAAATGGAAGCGTAAGGAAAAAAAGAAGAAACGTAAAGACAATGGTGACTGCCCAAGGAAGAAGAAAAAGAAAACCAAAGCAACCTCTGTATCGGCTGTTGAGGAATGAGTTAGTACACTTCTCTGTAGATAGTTTGCATGCATTTTTATTTTGTCATTGCATTTCTTTTGTTAATTTAATTGCATTGTCGTTGCATTTCCATTATATTTATATAGTATTGTCAGTGCATTGAGGACAATGCAAACATTAAGTTTTGGGGGAGGAAGGATATTGTGAAATGGAAATGCAATTACACCCACATCTTTGAATTTTACATATTTCTTTAGTTAATGAAAATATGCAGAATTTCAACAAAAAATGTGACCACAAATTTTTTTATTTTTATGCATCATTCTTGAATTGCTTGGGATGATGGTGTGTAAATTGGATGAATGTGAATGAACAGTGAGTCTTTTATTTTTTGAATGAATGATTGGAATTGCTTTAGTAATGAATGGATAGTGTTAATGTTTGAATCTTGAACTAACTGACCAATTGCAACGACATTGTATTAATAAAAGACACTTCAATGTAAGTGCAGTGTGACTTTTCAAGAGAGAACACTCCACTGCAGATTTTAGAAAAATCGTCTAGCTAAAGGCTGTCACTGCAAGAGTGTGTGTCAGTGCAATTACATTCCTCCTAGGGGTTTGTTGCACCCTATCGTTATTGCCTAGGAATAAAGGTAGAGTAATGCAATGACATCTCTCAGTCACTTGGAAAAGGAAAATAAGAAAAAGAGAAGAGAAAAGAAGAAAAAATGTTTTCTATAAATGTTGTATTGGTTCAGGGAAGATTAAGATTCAATGCATAATACTAACATTAATGAAGTTGCAGTTTTAATGATTTATGCCTATAAATTATCAGCACATTATTCTATCATTTAAATACAATTTGTGTATTAGGATTTCAAGAAATTCAAGTTGCGAGAATAATGATTACGGTGACATGTTGGCTTGTGACTTTGCTCATTTTTGTTTACTTGAGGACAAGTAAAATATAAAGTTTGGGGGTGTGATAGCATTACAAATGACATATATTTTCTCCCTAAATTGGTGTTTTAATTGTCTCTTTTGTATCTTATTTTGCATGCATCATAAGCATTTCATACTTAGTTTTTATATTTTCTAACTCATTTTAGTTTGGTTTAAATTCTTGTTATTTATACATCTTTTGTGTACTAGTGTTGCTACAAGTAGCCTATATATTGCACCTTAGAATTGTCAGCGCATGAACTCATCTCAAAAGATCAATGCTGGAAGAAGAATGCGACCACAAGATCAGCTTAAAATTGTGACCAGACATAAAAACCTGAGCTTTGGATAAGTAAACTCAAGCTAAAAATACAACTGGAAGCACCAGCGCAAGAAAATCACACGTTGTGGCTGTAATTGACGATTTCAGATCGTGCCCAGCAATGTAGCGACAACTTGCAGATCTCTGAATAACACATTAAATTTGCGTGAGTGCACAACTGTACTGTAACTAACTTTGACAATTGCAAATTGGATTTGGATCTAAGAATGGAGGATGAAACCTGAAACTTTTGAAGGCTATAAATAGAGGAAAAAAGAAGGAAGAAATCATCAAGAGGAAAGAAATTAAATTCTGCAATTACTCTGTGTTTTTGGAGATTTAAGCTGGAAGACAGTGAGCTGATTGAGTGAAGAAGCAACCACTTCTGATGAAAGGTGCTCGATGCAACGCAAGAGGAGCTGTTGAAGAATAGTCCTAGTAGTCTAAAGATAGTAAGCTTCGATTGTATTCGTTGACCCCTCTTTTATGCTGATGAATTCTCATGACATTTGAGTGAATACGAGAGTATCTTTCATTGTTAGATCACTTTGATTCTTATTTAATGCTTTTCATCTATTTATTCTTAGATCTAACTACATCAAACACGAGAGTGCATTTGTAGTCTACCGACATCGAGAGATGCGGTGACAAGTTAGGTTAACAAGCAAGACAGCGAGAGTTGCTTGGGATTAGAAGAGATTTTAGTCACTTGTTCTTGAGTACACACGTTGCTCACGCTGAGAGGCAGGGTAATTATGGATGCTTGAGTCTTGATTAAACAGAGAGCTATTATTGGTAAGATTCATTGGAGCCTTATTGTTGCGACAATTCATCTATACAATACCTTGTAGGTGCATCCAGCGTTGCTACGTAGCGAAATTAGTGATCCACTCCAATCCTTTACACTTGGTCATATTTTACTTTCTTGCATTTAAATACTCGACACTTCAACAACACTTTGATTTACTTTCAGTTGCTTTGACAATTAACTTTGATTGCATTGACAATTTTAACTAATTTTAGTGTGCAGATCTGACTTAAGTGCACTGACATCTTTACTCAAATTATCTCTAATCTTAGTTTTAATTGCCTCGACATATAAACATCAAAAACCAATTCCCTGTGGGATTGATATCCGATAGAATTAATCTATCAACTATACTTACATCGACGTGTGTCCGCTTGCACAGCTACTGTGACGTTACAAACCCAATTAAATTCCCTATTTCTCATTTTTACATTAATTCACCCAATTCCAAATTTGGTCCTCACCACTTGAAACAAATAACCAATTTCACCATTTAATCTCTTTCTCTTCTAACCCAAGTCATATATATAAAATTAATCCCTCAAACTTTATCTACGCAACAATGGTAGTAATTAATATTCTTGACTATATCAAAAAATACGACATGGGTCCGTTAGCTTAAGGTATTGGGATTCCAAAAGCATAAAATCACAAGAAAAAGACTTGATTAAGCTTACCAATTTGAAGCTTGAACCAAAGCAACTCTAAGCTTTCTCCTTTCTCCCTCTTTGTAATCGAAACTTGTTGAGAATGAAAGAAAAATATCTTTCATCTCAACTACTACTACTTACAAACCATACATTCCATTTGTTTTCTTTTAACTTAATTCTTTCTTTTTTTTAATCAAAATTTCAAACAAATATGAGCCATAATTTGCCACCTAACAACACTAAGGCTTCAAGTGGAAAATTTGCCTCTTTGGTCCCTCGTTCTATGATTAAATTAAAACCCTTTTATAAATTGCACTTTCACCTCCTATGCAATTTAGTTCTCACACCTAATTAAAGCACCACACACTTAAAATTACTTTCTCCTTTCTCCCTCTTTGTAATCGAAACTTGTTGAGAATGAAAGAAAAATATCTTTCATCTCAACTACTACTACTTATAAACCATACATTCCATTTGTTTTCTTTTAACTTAATTCTTTCTTTTTTTTAATCAAAATTTCAAACAAATATGAGCCATAATTTTCCACCTAACAACACTAAGCTTCAAGTGGAAAATTTGCCTCTTTGGTCCCTCGTTCTATGATTAAATTAAAACCCTTTTATAAATTGCACTTTCACCTCCTATGCAATTTAGTTCTCACACCTAATTAAAGCACCACACACTTAAAATCAATTCTTCTACTGTTTATTTTCGTAAATATTTTTATTAAGTATTTACGAGTCCGATTTACAAATACGGAGTCTTAAAAAATACCCTTTTTCGACAACCCCTAATTCGGATCGTTATAACAATCCTCAAATGCTAAGCATGCTCGGATTCTGTTTTTGAATAGATCAGTATATCATCAATAAACACAACCATAAATCTATCCAACTGAGGCTAAAAAACCCGATTCATCAAATCCATAAAAGTAGCAGGAGCATTAGTTAATCAGAAAGGCATTACCAAAAATTCATAGTGACCGTATTGGGTTCGAAAAGCAGTCTTCAGTACATCACAGTCTTTTACTCGCATCTGGTAGTACCCCGATCTGAGATCTATTTTAGAAAATACGATTGCACCCTTCAACTAATCAAACAACTCATCAATACGAGGTAAATGATATTTATTCTTTATCGTCACTTTATTCAGCTGCCTGTAATCATTACATGATCTCAACTAACTGTCTTTCTTTTTCACAAACAACACTGGTACACCCCAAGGAGATAGACTCGATCGAATAAACCCTTTGTCTAAGAATTCCTGCAACTGTGCTTTAATTTCATTCAACTCACTCGGTGCCATCCTATACGGTGGAACGAATATTGGTGAAGTTTTAGGCATCAGATCGATAACAAATTCAACCTCACGTTTTAGAGGTAATCCTAGTACTTCTTCAGGGAACACATCCGTAAACTCTTTAACAATGGGTACTTGATCCAACTTTGACCCAAAATTCCAAATATCCTGTATGTAAGCCAGAAATGCCTTACAACCATTACGAATCATTTTATGTGCAAAAATAGCTTAAACAACTCTGGCAACACTATTTGATTTGTCAGAATCAATTGAAATCAACTCATCTATCGGACATCTGAAATCAATCTGTTTCTATCTACAGGTTAACACAACATCATGTAGCGATAACTAGTCCATTACCAGAATTATATCAAATTCTTGAAAGGGTAATAACATCAAATCGACGGGAAACTTACAACCTTGAATTTTTAGTGGATAGTTACGACATACTAAGTTAACTATTACACTCTATCCCGGTAGATTTGTAACTTGAACATCAAACTCAGTTGACTTAACTGGTAAATTTTTATCAGTAGCCAATGCAGTGCAAATATACCAGTGACTCGACCCAGGGTCAATCAAAGCATATATAGTTACATCAAAGAGATAGAATATACCAGTAACTACATCAGGCGTAACAACCTATTCTCTGGTTCAGATAGCGTAAGTTTGTGTAGGTGCTTTGACCTCAGATCTAACAGTTGTATCTTTAGTACCATGACAGTTCACCCCTTTATTACTACTCTGACCAAGACATTTGCTTTTCTGTGGCTTAGTAATAGGTTTTGCACTTTGGTCATCATTTTTTCCAACCATTTTTGGATAGTTGTGTACAAAATGATTAGTTGACCCACATCTAAAACATGCACCCATTTTGGCCCTATACTCACCAGTATGTGGTTTACCATAATGTTCACACACCGATCTTGGAGTATTACGGACACTGGCCACACTGTCAGTAGGTTTATTTTGGAACTTGGAATCATGCTGTCTCAGTTTATTTTTGCTCGGGAACCCGAATGATGCAATGATACGATTATCATCTTCTTTTGCTTTCTTCGGTGGTGGTGCAGAAAATGACCTAGGAAAATTTTTTTTGTTGAATACTCGGGCCTTATTTTCTCTCTGCCTCTTATGATTATAAATTTCTTCCATCTTTTGTGCCTTATCAAATAAAAACAAGAACTATTATATTTCAGCTCCGTCAATCATCTTCTTGATTTCATCATTTAACCCGTCTTCAAATAGATACACATTTCTTCCTCATTTGGCACAATTTCACGAGCATACTTACTGAAATGCACAAACTCTCTCTCACACTCACCTACTGATTTGTTTCCCCGCTTTAATTCCAAAAATTCTTTCTTTTTCCTGTCCAGGTATCTTTTGCTGACGTATTTCTTCTTAAATTTTGTTTTGAAGAATTCTCAGTTGATGTTATCACTCAGTACTACCGCTGTTAACATTGACTACTAACTGCAAGCTTTATCTTTCAACAATGATACAACACACCTAAGATAATCATTAGGAGAATAAACCATCTCATCAAAAACCCATTGAATATTCTTCAGCCAATACTCAGCTTCAATCGGATCATCTTCAGTTCTACCTCGAAATTCCTCAGCACCATATTTTCGAACTTTGTCGACCGCAACCCGTCGACTCGTTTCAACTGTTAGAGGGGGTGAAGTATTACAAGAGGTACAACAGAGGGTTCAGTAGGGGGTGGAGGTTGTTGAGCCATAAGATTATTTCTCATAAACTCAGAAAAATTGATCCATTAAACCGAAGAACATAATTTTAACCTTGTTTTCAAACATTTTTGGAATTGGTATGCTATGACTAGCTCCAAAATTAGTAGTTGGAATATTATTGTTTACTTCATTAGTGTCATCACGAATAGAATCAGATGACATCTTTAAAATTTACAAGAAAATAAGGGTTAGATCAGATCAATTACTATCACTCTATCACAGGTTTATATGACATGTAATTTCTAAGCTTTAAACACACTACTTTTAATTCGAGAATCGAATAAATCGTAGCTCTTCTACCACTAAATGTAGCACCCATATCCCGTATCTGTCGTAGGATTAAGGTTACAAAGTATTATCGTACAATTTGAACATTTAAAACGAATAGAATCAAGTTTATGAAATTAATTAACAAATTCATAAATAATTTTGACTGGAGAATATCATACAATTATGGGCCTTAAATTGAGCATAAGAAGCCTTCAAAAAGTTTAGAAACAATTAGGGATAAATTCAAAACAAATCAAAAAATATGGAACAAAAATGAAAATGTTCAAAACACGGGTCACACGATCGTATGTCCAGGCCATGTGACAGAGCCCAAAATTTATGGTGCAAGACATGGCTAAGTGGTTATCCCACATGCCCATGTGGCCACACAACACACCCACATGCTCACCCTTGTACCCGCCTGTGTAAATCACTAACTTGGTCCACACGCTCGTGTCTCAGCTCGTGTGCTTACTCGTGTAACTCACTGACTTAGGTCACACAGTCGTGTCTTAGACCGTGTGCTAGCCTGTTTAAACCCTGCACCTAACACGTTCGAAGCATACACCTATACGGGTTGCCCGTGTGTGACACACGACTATGTGACAGCTCGTGTCCAAGGCCATGTGTGCTAAAAAATGACCCAAAACATGCTTATTTTTCATCCAAAATGCTTAGATACCTAAACCAACTTATAGCACATGATCACAAGGCCTTAAACACATTCGAGGACAACCAAAATATGCCAAATCAAACAACTAAAGACCTAATCCAATAGTCATCAAATGACACAACAACACAATCACTTAACATTCGTTTGCCTTAGTTAAACTTTCAAATCATAAACACTTTGTCTCAACTAGCATATATTATGTTACAAGACTTACCATTGGCTCATTGATCGGCTTGTAAATGTCACAACAAATGTGAAAACGGACACTGCCAATGCAAGTGTAATAGATAGAGATGAATCTATCGAATATCGATCCCACGAGGATGGTGTTCTTGTTGCTTAAATTTGTAAAACAATTAGAGTTCAAATGAAAGAATTGTTAAGAGTAATGTCGACGAAAATGATTAAAATGACACAAATTAAGAGTAAAATCTGTCAGTGCAAATGTACTATAAAATGTCAGAGCAAATTAATAAAAGATGAATTGATTGTTGAGACTGTTTGTAAATGTGACTACAAGGTAACTAATAGATGAATTGTCGCCACAATTATGTCTCAATGAGATCTTACTGCTATCAAACTCTCTGTTTAACAAAGACCTAAATACTCACAATTGCCACACCTTTTAGTGCTGGTACTGCTTTGTACTCAAAACAAGTGGCCAGGTTAATGGTCTCATTTTGTTTGTTGATGCCTAGGCTTCAGTAATGCTTCAATCATTGGTCATTTACTTTAAATTGGTGTCTATCATTCAAATCCTTGATTTTCATCACACCGTAAAGTTTCAAAGTTGTCGCCACCTGATTATAATGGAAATGAGTGATGAATTGATTGTTGGGACTGTTTGTAAATGTGACTACAAGGTAACTAATAGATGAATTGTCGCCACAATTATGTCTCAATGAGATCTTACTGCTATCAAACTCTCTGTTTAACAAAGACCTAAATACTCACAATTGCCACACCTTTTAGTGCTGGTACTGCTTTGTACTCAAAACAAGTGGCCAGGTTAATGGTCTCATTTTGTTTGTTGATGCCTACGCTTCAGTAATGCTTCAATCATTGGTCATTTACTTTAAATTGGTGTCTATCATTCAAATCCTTGATTTTCATCACACCGTAAAGTTTCAAAGTTGTCGCCACCTGATTATAATGGAAATGAGTGCCTTGATCGCTTATTAATGCTCGAGGTGTTCCAAATAATGTAAGGATATATGTGTGAAAGAACTTTAACACTGTCCAAGCATCGTCCTTTGGAACAGAAATTGCCTCGATCCATTTGGAAACATAGTCAACAGCAACCAGAATAGAACCGGTGCACTGATATTTGTCGCACTGTTGAGCAAAATTATGCGTGTTCTGGATAATGTCGGCCAGTAAAATCCTGATTGTAGGACCTTTGAAGCAGTCTTAATACCACCAAAATGGCCTCCATAAGGAGCATCATGGCAATGCTTTAGGATAGATAACATTTCTTCCTCAGGAACATAGCGACGAATGATATTGTCAGCGCATAACTTGAACAAGTATGACTCATAGTATGACTCATTCTAATGATACTTAGTACCATCCCTAAGAAATCTGACCTTCCTATGACCTGCTGCACTTAATGGTAGCTTTCCACATACTAGATAATTGACGACATCTACATACCATGGAGATGTGTCGCTAAAGAATAATTTCTCATTTGGAAATGCGTCGACAATTTGTGACTTATTTCCATCCTTGCTTCCAGATTCCAGACGAGATAGGTGGTCTGCTACTTGGTTTTTCG
This sequence comes from Kokia cookei, assembly GCA_039519145.1. Classification (NCBI taxonomy): domain Eukaryota; kingdom Viridiplantae; phylum Streptophyta; class Magnoliopsida; order Malvales; family Malvaceae; genus Kokia; species Kokia cookei. Next base: position 27,082,198 of record CM076901.1, read on the forward strand.
ATCCTTTCCTGTCCTTAATCTCAACATAAAATTCTTATAGTAAAAGGATCCATCTAATTAGCCTGGGTTTTGCATCCTTCTTAGCAAAAAGATATCTCAACGTAGAATGATCAGTATACACTATAATTTTGCACCGACAAGATATGAACGAAACTTGTCAAATGCAAAAACTACTGCCACAACTCTTTCTCAGTGGTTGTGTAATTCACCTGCGCTTCAGTTAGTGTCTTATTAGCATAATAGATTGAATGAAATACCTTATCCTTCCTTTGTCAAAGCACAACACTTACAGTAAAGTCACTCGCATCTCACATTACCTCGAACGATTGCGACTAATCTGGTGCAACGACAATGGGTGCCTGTACTAACTGCTGTTCAATCTTTAAAAATGCTTCCAAACAAGCTTCATCGAACAAAACTTTTTATTTTGCTCCAACAAGGAGCAGAGTGGTTTTGCTACTTTAAAGAAGTCTCGGATGAATCTTTTATAAATTTCGGCATGGCCGAGAAAACTCCTTATTCCCTTTACATTATTCGATGGAGGTAGCTTTTCAATGATTTCCACCTTTGCTTTATCCACTTCAATGCCCTGACAATATATTTGATGATCGAAGACAATTCCTTCAGTTTCCATGAAGTGGCCTTTTTCCCAGTTTAGAACCAAGTTGGTATCGTCGCATCTTTCCAACACTTTTGCTAAATTGTCAGCACATATATCAAAATTTTGCCCATACACAGAGAAATCATCCATAAATACCTCTAATGAATCCTCGATCATATCCGAGAAGATGGTCATCATGCACTTTTGGAATGTGGCTGGGGCATTACACAAACCAAATGGCATTCATCAGAAAGCAAAGGTTCCAAATGGGCATGTAAAATTCGTCTTTGCTTGATCTTCTGGTGCGATTGCGATCTGGTTGTATCCAGAGTATCCATCAAGAAAACAGTAATAGGCCTTACCAGCTAGCCTATCCAACATTTTATTAATGAATGGCAGTGGGAAGTGATCCTTCTTTGTGACCGCATTTAAACGATGGTAGTCCATACACACTCGCCATCCTGCAGTAATATGAGTAGGGATTAGTTCATTTTTATTGTTACTTACCACCGTGATGCCGCTCTTCTTAGGCACACATTAGACCAGGCTCACCCATGTGCTATCCGAAATAGGGTAGATTGTGCTCGCGTCTATCCGTTTGTTAATCTCCTTCTTCACTACTTCATTTATTTTCTCATTCAATCTTCGATGTTGCTCAATTGACTATTTTCCTTCATCTTCCAGCCTAATTTTATGCATGCAGAAAGAGGGACTAATGCCTCTGATGTCTGTTATGCTCTAGATGATGGCTCTTTTGTGCTGCTTTAATATTCCGTTTAATTTTTCTTCTTGGATCGCGTCGAGACTTGCTTTGAAAATTACAGGCAATGTATCATTGTTACCTAGGAAAACATATTTCAGATGTGTTGGCAATGACTTTAACTCCAAAGTCATAGCTTCTTTAACATATGGTTTAAAAACAGGGATTATCCTATTAGTCAGATCCAAAGATTCTAATTGCCAATCATGCTTCAGCTCTCATACATTAGCCTCAACTTTGTGGTCACATTCAGGTAAGGCATTATCTTTCGATGTCACCGCATATTCCTTTGGCACTGCTGAACTTCGTTCATTAAATTCCTCTATAATTAACTCATCTAGAACATCAATGTGGTGACATTGTTCCTTACTTCGTGATGGAGATGCTTCGAAAACACTGAAGGTTACATGTTCATTGTTGTGACGCATGATCAACTTACCCTTGAAAACATGTATAAGTGTGCATCCCGTTGCAAGAAATGGGCACCCCAAAATAATGGACACCTCCTTATCGACTTCACAATCAAGTATGATGAAATTTGTCGAGAACACAAACTTATCGACATGGACGAGAACATCTTTAATTTGTCCTTCAAGTTGTGCCAAAGATCTATCCGCAAGTTGTAATGTCATCGCAGTGGGCTTCATATGACCAATCCTTAATTTTTTGAAAGTTGACAATGACATGAGGTTAATGCTAGCTCTTAAAACACATAAAGCTTTACTTATGTTATGGTTACCAATGGAGCAAGTGATTGTGAAACTGCCAGGATCTTTCATTTTTGGTGGCAATTTATTTGTCAGTATAGCACTACACCCTTCTGTGTGCATAATCGTCTTAATATCGAATAACTTCTTCTTCTTTGATGGTAGCTCCTTCATAAATTTCCCACAATTGGGAATTTGAACAAGAGCATCAACTAGAGGTATATTAATATGTAATTGTTTAAAGGTAGATACAAACTTTTGATGATCTCTATCATGATATTTTTCCTTAATCGCTGTGGAAATGGAAAAAGTATGTTCACAGTGGGTTATTATGATATAACCGGTTGTGTCGACATGGGCAGTTGCATCGATAACTTCTTACGATGAATGGTCATCATTGGTGTGACTACTGGTGGTTCCTCCTCATCTACTTCTGTTATATCTTCCTCAAATGCAACTTCTCCTTGTTGCTTTGGTTTGTTTGCGTTGACAGGTGCTTGGTTAGAGCTGCTGTTGTTAACCGTAACTCCCGTGTCTAAAATTACCTTGATTTGAGGAATTTCCATATCTATTGTGGATGCATTCTGACTCCCCCAAGGTTGTTGAACTCTACTTGAACTGTTATATGAGTTACCATATGAATTTTCGTAGATGTTATTAACATAGAATGCATTTTCAGTGTGCTGTGGACAATCCTCATAACTATGGTTGTCACCACAAATTTCACAAGAAAACGTCGAGATATTCATCTGCTGGGCTACTTGAATAAGGGCAACATCACTCCTCCCCTTCATGTTCTTAATCATATTCGCCAGTGAGGATACTTGTGCACTTAGAGCTGAAATGACATCTAACTCAATAACTCCAGAATTTGTTTTCACCTGAGCAGAATGAGAAATTGGATACTGATAATCATTTTGCGCAATTCTTTCCAAGATTTGCACAGCTTCATTGTAAGTGCAATCCAACAAAGGACCATTAGCAGATGCATCAATAAGATTTCTTGTCTGCACATTTAATCCATTGTTAAAGATCTCAATTTTTCTCTCCTGTTGGATTCCATGCATGGACAACGTCTAAACAAAGTTTAGTAACGTTCCCACGTAGTGTGCAAATTCTCATTATCCAGTTGATGGTATGCTAAAATATCATTCCGCAGTCTAGCATTCATTATGGATGGATTGAATCGCAAAACAAATTGAGTTGCTAGCGCATTCCATGAAGTAATAGATCCAACCGGTAAACTAAGAAACCATGTACATGCCCTTCCTTGTAAAGAGTAAGGGAACAGTTGCATCTTTAAGGTGTCATCAAGAGCACCGTGCTGACTGAAAGAAGCACATATAAGCAGAAAAGATTTGAGATGCTCCCTTGCATCTTCATGAGGCTAACCTCCATATTGTCCATTTAAGTTGAGCATTTGAAACATCATTGATTTTAATTCAAAATTCTCAGCTTGTATTGCTAGTCTAACACCCCTGGTTATAGATCATTAAGCACAGGAACAATGAAGTCTCTAATTGTCTTGTTTGGAATTTGCTCTTCTTGTGGTAGCGGTATACTGTTGACTACTTGTGGCTGCACTGGAGGAACAATATTTTGTGGCAGCAATGGTGGTATATCGTTGTTATTTCCAGCCATCTTTCTTTGCTCTTGTCTCTTCCTCCGAATTATTCTTTCAATTTCCGGATCAAAACTAATATTGTTGTTAGGATTTCTACTTGTAAACATAAACACCTAAAAAGAATTTAAAAGAAAATCAACAAAAGATTAGTTAATCAATAAAAGTTAGAAAAAGAATAGTAAATTCAACTACAAAAATAAACATCAAACAAACGCCGTCCCCGGTAACGACGCCAAAACTTGATTGGCCTGTAAATGTCACAACAAATGTGCAAGCGGACACTGTCGATGCAAGTATAATAGATAGAGATGAATCTATCAGATATCAATCCCACGAGGATGGTGTTCTTGTTGCTTAAATTTGTCGAACCAATTAGAGTTCAAATGAAAAGAATTGTTAAGAGTAATGTCAACGTAAATCGGTTAAAACCACACAAGTTAAGAGTAAATTCTGTCAGTGCAAATGTACTATAAAGTGTCAGAGCAAATTAATAAAAGATGAATTGATTGTTGAGACTGTTTGTAAATGTAAATTAAAAAATGTAAAGAAAATAGATCAAGTGTAAAGAATTGGAGACGGTCACTAACTTCACAAGTTGACAATGCTAAATGTGACTACAAGGTAACTAATAGATGAATTGTCATCGCAATTATGTCTCAATGAGATCTTACTGCTATCAAACTCTCTGTTTAACAAAGACCCAAATACTCATAATTACCACACCTTCCAGTGCTGGTACTACTTTGTACTCAAGAACAAGTGGCCAGAATTCCTTCTTGCCTCCAGCAATTTTCGTTGTCTTGCTTGTTAATCTAACTTGTCACCGTACCTTTCAGTGATTGTGACTGCAATTGCACTTTCGTGGTTAAAATAGTTAAATCCAAATATAAATAGATGAGAAGAATTGAGTAGAAATCAAAGTAATTCTAACATTAATAAATACTTCCGTAGGGATTAAAGAAGAAATTGAAGCATGCTATTCCTAGTCTACTATAATCCTCCCTTAATCGCTCCTCTAGTGTTGCACCTACTCACTTCTCCTCAGAAGCAGTTGCTTCCTTGTTGCATCAGGTCACCTTTCTTCGGAATCAAGCTTTCATGGTAGCTAAGTTTGAAAATGAATGAGTGAAATTGGTGAGTTGAATTTTTCACCATTTGATATTCATCTTCTTGTACTTTCCTCTATTTATAATCACTCCACAGCACAAATCTATCCCTCTTCTCAGATCTAAATTCCCTTTATGTAGCTGTACAAGTTTGTTATTGCCAATTGTGCACTCACGCAGATCTGGTTTGTGTGTTGGGTAGTTATAGATTGTCGTGACATCTCTGGACGCAAATTATGATTTAAATTTGCTGCGACAACTTAACATTCTCATGTGCTGGTGCTTCTGAATGTGTTTGCAGCGTAAAATCCCTGATAAAATGTGGAAGCATTCATGTGGTAACATATTTGGCCGCAAATCTGGATCAAACTTGTGGCCGTAATTCTGAATGCTTTCCTACTCTGATCTTTCGAGGTGGATTTCTGCGCTGACAACTTTAGACGCAAAACTAGTACTAAATACAGCGACATTAGTGGAACAAAGGGGATAAATTGAAAAAAATAAGACCATACAACACAGATTTATAAAATGCAAATACTAAGTATGAAATGCTAAAAATGTATGCTAAATATAATACAAAAGGAACAAATTATACACTAATTTAAGGAGAAATTAAGTGTCATTTCTAATGCTATCACTCATACAACCATTTTCACTTGTGCCTAGGTTGATACCATACATGCATGCATAAAAAAGGTACAAAACACAACCAAATGCATAGGCAAATCAAGTTATACAAAACAGGCCATTATGCATCACTACATACAACTTTAAACCCCTATTACATTCCATATAAACCAAGTTGTATACAAAATCAAAAGGATCCTTGGATAGTGTGATTCTTTGAGTTGGTCTGATCTCCTTACTTCCAGAAAAGATCTTTACAAGAAATAAGACAATAATACGAGTAAGCTTACATAAAACTTTGTAACTTCTTCGTTTAAATGATAAAGCTTACTGAATTAAAATATTAACTCAAATAACAAGGTTATTAACAGAATTCTTGTAAATCACATCTCACAATAGGTGAGTAATGCTCAACAATAGTACAAATTAATTCTTTACATTTCAATAACATTCATATATCAATAAACAATGCATGATGAATGATGTACGGATACAAGTACACAACCAGAACACACCAGACACTCATACAAGCAATCTACCTGATAACACACCTCGACACTAAGTGCTTAGCCTGTAGGCCTACATCCGCCCTCGTAACACACCAGAAACACTATAATCTAACTCTATAGTCGGCAACAAATGTTGGACCTCGATATATTCAATGGACATAAGATATACAAAAATCATCGTTACATCTCATATCAATCCCGTACCGTGCTCAAAATAACCTAATGGCATGCTAATCGTACTCTATCCTACGTTCATCCGGCTTAGGATATATCAATAGAAAATAGTACTATTGTTTCATTACATCAGTTCTCATTTACAATACATCATTTGTATTAATCAACATTCAATAATTGAATTTCATCTAATATGCATTTGAAATGGATTAGAATTAAAAAAATCGAACTTACCTTACTAAACTGCAGCATGACAAGGTACAAGGACTATTTCATAATTTTCTCTTTTCCGTGATTATTAACTCGTTCTTGATCTAAAATGATAATTTTGATTCAATTAAATAGTTCTAACAATAAAAATCAACTCATTTTACGCAATTAAATCCTTTTTACATTTTACAAAATTACCCTCAACATTTTACTTTTGTGTAATATAGCCCCTAAGCCCAAAACATGCAATTTAAGCATTGTTATTCAAACCCAAGCTTAGCTGAATATTCAAGGGTTTCACTATATACCATATTTGCAACTATTTTATATCAAGCCCTTATAGTTTTATTACCTTAACATTTTAGTCCTTAAACTTAAAATCATCAAAAAGTACTTTACAAAATAGTCCTATCTAACAACCGCACTCAGTAATCTTTCATAAAACTTCAAGAATAACTCAAAATCATCAATGGAATAATCCAAAACATTTGATAATTTTACAAATTAGTCCTCGAGTTAGCTAAATCGAGCTAATACGAGCTCAAAAACATAAAAATTATTAAAAATGAACAAGGTTTACTTACCTATTTGAAGAACCCTAGCTTACCGAAGCTTTTTCTTCTCCAAAAATGGCTACACAGCTTGTTTGAAGGAAGAATCAAGAAGGTAATATTTCAATTTAGCTTATAATTTATTTACACTTTACTTATTTACAAAATTAGCATTATATCCTTTTTATTTTAATGAAATTTCGTGTAATTTACCTATGTAAACCGTCCATTCATATCACTAATGGTATAATTACCTCTTAAGGTCCTTATTCTATATTTCCATTACCACTTAATTCATTTAACTAATAGAGACTAACTTTTTTAATTTTTACGATTTAGTCCTTTTTCTTTATTAACTATTTAAACGGTAAAATTTCTTAACCAAAATTTACTACGACACTAATGATCTCATAAATATTAAATAATTAATATTTATGTACTGACACGTTGGAGTTTTGGTCTCGAAACCATTATTTTTTACACAACCAAAATTTACTACGACACTAATGATCTCGTAAAATTGTTTGCCAACTTTCCAAATCAAGGATCCCCCACTCCTTTATAATTGTTTTAATTCTTTAATTTTCTTAATTTACATTCATAAAACATCTTTAACATTCATTTCATCTTCTATTAAATTGCTCTGACAATCTGTATTACAATTTTACAATATTTGCGTTGTCAGTTTTAACTCTTTTATTTGTGCAGTCTTGACTTATTTGCACTGACATTACTCCTGATAATTCTTCTTATTTTAACTACTTTTTCTTTGACAAATTTGAGCAACAAGAACACTATCCTCGTGGGATCGATATCCGACAAGCTCACATTTGTCTATTATACTTGCATCGACAGTGTTCGCTTGCACATTATTGCTGTGACGTTTATAACGTGATCAAGTTTTGGTGCCATTACCGGGGATGGCGTTTGTTTGATGTTTATTTTTGTAGTTACAATTATTCTTTATTTTCTGAATTTTATTTATTTCTAATATGTTTTATTTTTCTCAATTCTTTTAGGTGTTTTATGTCCACAAGGAGAAATCCTAACAATATTGTCAGTTTCGATCTAGAAATTGAAAGAATTATTCAGAGGAGGAGATAAGAGCAAAGAAATATGGCTAAAAATAATAATAATGTACCATAGTTACCACCACAAAACCTTGTTCCTCCATTGCAGCCATAACATTTCAATAATAGACCGCTGCTATAAGAAGAGCAAATTCAAAACAAGACAATTAGAGACTTTGTTGTTCTTGTGTTTGATGATCTGCAAACAGGGGTTGTTAGACCAGCAATACAAACTAGGAATTTTGAATTAAAACTGGAGATGTTTCAGATGTTAAACTCGAATGGGCAATATGCTGGTTTGCCTCATGAAGATGCGAGGGAGCATCTTAAATCTTTTCTACTAATATGCGCTTCTTTAAGTTAGCATGGTGTTCTTGATGATACCTTGAAGATGCAGTTGTTTCCTTTTTCTTTGTAGGAAAGGGCACATACATGGTTTCTTAGTTTACCTGCTAGATCCATTACATCATGGAATGCACTTGAGACACAATTTGTTTTGAAATTCAATCCACCCACAATGAATGCTCGATTGCGGAATGATATTATTACTTACCATCAGCTGGATGATGAGAACCTATATACTACATGGGAGCATTACAAAACTTTGCTTCGACATTGCCCATGCACGGAATCCAACATGAGGCATAGATCGAAATTTTCTACAATGGATTAAATACGCAGACAAGGAATCTTGTTGACGCATCTATAAATGGTCCCTTGCTAGATTGCACTTATGATGAAGCGATATAATTTTGGTGAGAATTGAGTAAAATGATTATCAGTACTCAATTTCTTGATCTGCTCAAGTGAAAATAAATCTTGGAGTTATTAAGCTAGATGCAATATCAGCTCTAAGTGCACAAATATCCTCACTGGTGAACATGATCAAGAACATGAATGGGACAAGTGATGTTGCTTCTATTCAAGTAGCCCAACAAATGGATGTCTCGACATTTTGTTGTGAAATTTACGGCGACAACCATAGCTATGAGGACTATCCACAACATGCTGAGAATGCATTCTATGTCAATAACATCAGAGAGAACTCATATGGTAACTCGTATAATAGTTCAGCTAAGACTCGATAACCTTGGAGGAATCAAAATACGTCCACATTTAGTTATGGAAATTCATCGAGTCAAGGGAACTTTCGACAAGGGAGTTACAACTAGCAACAACAAAATTATAATCATAATCCTCAAGTACATTCACATCCTGATTAGATGCAGTCAATAATCAGATGCAACCACATGCTCGTGTCCAGCTACAGCAAACTACAATACCAAATATGCAAGGACAACATCAACAACAGCAACAACAATACAATCAACAAAGATCAAACCCAATAGTTCTTCTTGAAGCTTTTATGCGTAAGCATATTATGAGAACAAAAGCTATCATACAAGGAAATTCTTCTTCCATCCGTGCATTGGAAGCACAATTAGGACAACTAACTTCTAATATGAGCATAAGACCACTAGGTGATTTACCTAGTGACACTGAAAATCCAAATCAGAATGTGAAGGAGCATTGCAAGGCTATTACTTTGCGGAGTGGAAAGAAAATTGTCGAACAAAGCAACAGCTCCAATCTAGCATTTGTCGACGCAAATGTAACAAAGCAATAGGGAGAAGTTGCATTTGAAGAAGAAGCAATCGAAATAAATGAGGAGGAACCACCAGTAATCACACCTATGGCTACCATTCGACCTACGAAGTTGTCGACGCAACTGCTAATGTCGACACAATCGGGTGTATCACAACAGCCCACTTTTAATATACCTTTGTCATTTCCACTACGATTCAAGGAGAAAGAACATGATAGACACTATCAAAAGTTTGTGACCACCTTGAAACAATTACATATTAATATACCTCTTGTTTATGTTCTTATGCAAATTCTCAGCTATGGGAAATTTATGAAGGACCTCTTATCAAAGAAAAAGAAGTTATCCGTATCGAGATAATTGTGCTTACAAAAGGGTACAGTGCTGTACTGACAAATAAACTACCACAAAAAATGAAAGATCCTAGCAGTTTCACAATTCCATGATCCATTAGAAACCATTATTTAGGAAAAGCTCTATGTGATCTAGGAGCTAGCATCAATCTTATGCCGTTGTCAACATTCAGGAAATTAGGAATTGATCATATGAAGCCCACTGCGGTGACATTTTAGCTTGTGGATAGATCTTTAGCTCAACCTGAAGGGCAAATAAAAGATATTCTTGTCCAAGTCGATAAGTTTGTGTTCCCAACAGATTTTATCGTACTTGATTACGAAGCTGATAAAGAGGTGCCCATTATTTTGGGACGGCCATTTCTTGCAACGGGACGCACACTTATAGACGTTTTCAAAGGCGAGTTGATCATGCGACAAAACGATGAACACGTTACTTTCAATGTTTTCAAAGCAACTCATTCTAGAAGTAAGGAACAATGTCACCACATTGATGTTCTGGACGAGTTAATTATGAAGGAATTTAATGAACGTAGTTCAGCAGTGCTAGAAGACTATGCAGTGACATTTGAAGACAATTTCCCACCTGAATGTGACCACAAAGTTGAGGCTAATGTTTGTAAGCTCAGACATGATTGGAAAATGGAATCTTTGGATCTAACCCATAGGACGATCCCTGTTTTGAAGCCATCGCTTAAAGAAGCTTAGATGTTAGAGTTGATACCATTACCAACACATCTGAAATATGTTTTCCTTGGTGACAATGATACATTGCCAGTAATTGTTAGTGCAAGTCTCGACGTAAGCCAAGAAGAGAAGTTAATTGGAATATTGAAGCAGCATAAGAGAATAATCGCTTGGAGCATCGCGTATGTCAGAGGCATTAGTCCCTCTTTCTGCATGCATAAAATTAGGCTGAAAGATGAGGGAAAGTAGTCGATTAAACAGCAACATAGATTAAATGAGAAAATGAAGGAAGTTGTGAAGAAAGAAATCATCAAATGGCTGGATGAAGGCATAATCTACCAAATCTCGGATAGTACATGGGTAAGCTCGATCTAATGTGTGTTAAAGAAGAGTGGCATCACGGTGGTAAGCAATGATAAAAATGAACTAATCCCTACTCGCATTGCTACAGGTTGACTGACTGTGCTTGGATTAAGGTCGTTTAAATGTTGCCACAAAGAAAGATCACTTCTCACTTCCATTCATTGATCAGATCCTGGATAGGCTCACTGGTAAGGCTTATTAATGTTTTATTGATGGATTCTCTAGCTACAACCAAATAGCAATCACGCTGGAGCATTAAGTAAAGACAACTTTTACCTGCCCGTTTGGAACCTTTGCTTTACATCGAATACCATTTGGTTTATGCAACACACCATCCACTTTCTAGAAATGTATGATGGCCATCTTCTCTGATATGATCGAGGATTTGTTGGAGGTATTTATGGATGATTTCTCTATTTATGGTCATAATTTTGATAAATGTGCTGATAATTTAGCTAAAGTGTTGAAGCGATGCGAGGACACCAATCTGGTGTTAAACTGGGAAAAATGGCACTTAATGAAAACTGAAGGCATTGTCCTTACCCATCATATCTTTTTTCAGGGCATTAAAGTTGATAAGGAAAAGGTAGAGATTATTGAAAAGCTACCCCCACTTACCAACATCAAGGGAATAAGGAGTTTTCTCAGCCATGCCGGATTTTACCGTCGTTTCATCTGAGATTTCTCCAAAATAGCAAAACTTCTTTGTTCCTTGTTGGAGCAAATAAAATGTTTCTGTTCGATGATGCTTGTCTAGAAGCATTTGTTAAAATTAAGCAGCAATTAGTGTAGGCACCTATTTTTATCGCATCGGATTGTTACCAACCGTTCGAAGTAATGTGTGATGTGAGCAACTGTGCCGTTGGTGCTGTACTTGACAACGTAATGACAAGGTATTTCATACAATATATTAAGCTAGCAAAACTCTAACTAAAGCGTAGGTAAATTATACAACTACAGAGAAAGAGTTATTGACAGTAGTTTTTGCATTTGACAAGTTTCGCTCGTATCTTGTCGACGCAAAAATTACAGTTTATGTTGACCATTCTGCCTCGAGATACCTCTTTGCCAAAAAAGATGCCAAACGCAGGCTAATTAGATGAATCCTATTTTTACAAGAATTTAATTTTGAGATTAAAGACAAAAAAGGATCGGAGAACTAGGTAGCAGACCACCTATCTCATCTGGAAGCTGAAAGTGAAGATGGAAATACATTGCAAATTATTGACACATTTCCAGACGAGAAGCTATTCTTTATCTCACATCTCTATGGTATGTAGATGTCGTCAATTATTTGGTTTGTGGGAAGCTACCACTAAGTCCAATTGGTCACCGGAAGGTCAGATTTCTTCAAGATGCTGCGAAGTACCATTGGAATGAGCTATACCTGTTCAAGGTATGCGTTGACAATATTATTCCTCGCTGCATCTCTAAGGAAGAAATACTCTCTATCCTGAAACATTGCCATGATGCTCCTTGTGGAGGTCATTTTGGTGGTATTTGGACTGCTGCAAAGGTCTTTCAGTCAGGATTTTACTGGCCAACATTGTTTCGGGATGCCCACACTTTTACTCAACAATGTGACAGATGTCAGTGCATTGGATCAATATCTTGATGCAACGAGATGGTACAATAGCCTATAATGAAAGTTGAGCCTTTCGATGTTTGAGGTATGGACTTCATGGGACCATTTCCCAATTCTTTTGGAAATGTATATATTCTGGTCACTGTTGACTATGTTTCAAAGTGGATCAAAGCAATAGTTTCTCCTAAAGATGATGCTCGGACAGTGTTAAATTCTTTCAAACATATATCCTCACACGATTCAGCTCACCTAGAGCATTAATAAGTGATCAAGGTACTCATTTTCATTGTAATCAAGTGGCGATAGCATTAAAACGTTATGGTGTTAAGCATCGCATGGCAACCACATATCATCCGCAAACAAATGGTCAAACTGAAGTATCTAATCGGTAAATCAAAAGTATTCTTGAAAAGGTGGTTAATCCATCTAGACGTGATTGATCTTCGCGACTAAATGATGCATTGTAGGCACTTCGCACTGCTTACAAAACACCACTAGGAATGTCATCGTATCAGCTGGTTTTTGGTAAATCTTGTCACTTGCCTGTAGAACTTGAACATAAGACCATGTGAGCAATTAAGCAAGTGAACATGGATTATGATGTTGCTGGGTAGAAGAGATTGTTGGACATTTTGGAACTAGAGGAAATTCGACGCAACGCTTACGAGACCATTTACTTTTTGTATTTTCTTTTCTTTTAATTCTTTTCTTTAGTTCTTTGCAGGAATACAAGTTATCCTTTTTGTCGATGCACATAAACACAACTTGTCGATGCATTTTAATTGTTGACTCACCACTGTGAAGCATTTCAGGAAAGAATCACACTGATTGATTCACCCTAATCCCCAACCGTTTGATCAATCTGGAAAAAGGACAATCCGTGTCCTTGCATTTATTGGATGCAGACACAATGTCCTCTCACTATAGTGGCAATCATCACGCCTCTTCATCTTTATCCTCTATAAAATACCCTATTTGGCTAACTGTGTTCTTCACACTCACATCCGTCATTGTTGTTGTAATCTTACCTTTTCTTCAACTTATAGATTTTTTATAATTTTTCATTTTCTTCTCTCATTTAGCTATGGCCAGAACTCGAGGTTCCAAATCCCCTTCAAAACCAATCGCTGAATCATCTGCGGTGATGGTTCGTAATGCAGACAAGCCAACACCCAAAGAACCAGTCCTTTTCTTAACCAAAACGGCTAAAGACCATTTCCATAAAGTGATGCTAAAGCGAAACTGCCATCCCGAGCAGGGATTCTAGTTGTCCCCACTACTGATGCTGAGGAAACAAGTGGCTAGAAATATTTCGTGCTTGGGGTGGGAAAAGTTTTGCGATCATCTAGAAGGGTATTCCCCATCCCTGGTAAGAGAATTTTATACTAACATAGTTGATCAGGAGCAGAAGTTTATCTTTGTCCGTGAGGGATTGGTACCATCAGGCTCTAACCATATAAATGACCTCTACAATATCGCCGATGGGGAGGACAAGCATGTCACTTTTCTAGAGAACCTGATAGAGGAAGGTGCTGACTTGCTACTGAATGATTTGTGCGTCAATAGTGTTGTTTACACCGAAAACAATCCAAACAATTATACAATGTACCGTCGTTTCCTTACACTCTAGAGAAAAGTTTGGTTTTACTTCATCAACTGCCGCCTCTTTCCCTCCACTCATAGCACTACCGTAACCTTGGGTAGAATGTGCATGACACATTCCATCATAAAAGGGCCGTCGGATAGATGTCGGGGTAATCTTTTACCAAGAAATTACAGAGTGTACCACGAAACAAACAGGTATCTTGCCATTCCCTTCCCTTATCATGCAGTTGTGTAGATAGAGGGGTGTTGTACCTCGCGAAGGGGAAGAATTCTTGGACAATAAAGGTCGCATTAATGATGTCTCGGTTGAGCGAATGACGAGGGAGATAGAGACCCCTTTTGTAAAAGTACTATCAATAAGGCCATTACCTAACCAGATGAGGAGGAACAATCCACCGATCCGATTGGTTCGAAGAATAAGAAAAGAAAACGGTGCAAGGACAAAGAGAAGAAATGTAAACACGATAGCGAGCGCCCAAGGAAGAAGAAAAAGAATACAAAAGTAGCCTCTACCTCAGCTACTGCGGAATGAGTTAGTACACTTCTCTGTAGATAGTTTTCAAGCATCTTTATTGTCATTACAACACCATTAGCTAAAATCCACCCATCCGAGGTAACTATCGATAAGGCCATCACCCAACCAGTTGAGGAGGAGCAATCCACCGATCCGATTAGTTCGAAGAATAAGAAAAGAAAACGATGCAAGGACAAAGAGAAGAAATGTAAATATGATAGCGAGCGCCTAAGAAGAAGAAAAAGAAGACAAAAGTAGCCTCTGCCTCAACTGTTGCGGAATGAGTTAGTACACTTCTCTGTAAATAGTTTGCATGCATCTTTATTGTCATTGCAATTTTATTTTGTCATTGCATTTTTTTGTTATTGAAAATATGCAAAATTTCAACTAAAATTTGACCATAATTTTTATTTTTATGTGTAAATCTTGAATTGTTTGGGATGCTGATGTGAAAATTGAATGAATATGAATGAATAGTAAGTCTTCTATTTTTGAATGAATGATTGAAATTGCTTCAGTAATAAATGAATAGTGTGAATGTTTGAATCTTGAACTAACTTACCAGTTGTAGTGACATTGTATTAATAAAAGACACTCTAATGTGAACGCATTGTGACTTTCCAAGGGAGAACACTCCACTGCAGGCTTTAGAAAGATCATCTAGCAAAAGGATGTCACTGCAAGAGTGTGTGTCGACGCAATTACATATCTCCTTGGGGTTTGTTGCACCTCATCATTACTACCCAGGAACAAAGGTAGAGTAATGAAATAACATCTCTTAGTCACTTAAAAAGAAAAAATGAGAAAAAGAAAAAAAAGAAAAGAAAAAAATTATGTGTGTTATAATTGTTGTATTGGTTCAAGGAAGATTAAGATTCAATGCATGATACTAACATTAATGAAGTTGCAGTTTTAATTATTCATACTTATAAATTGTCGGTACATTATTATATCATGTGAATACAATTTATGCATTAGGATTTCAGAAAATTTAAGTTGCGATAATAATGATTGCGGTGACATGTTTGCTTGTGACTTAGCTAATTTTTGTTTACTTGAGGACAACTACAAACTCAAGTTTGGGGGTGTCATAGCATTGCAAATAACATATATTTTCTCCCTAAATTGATGTTTTAATTGTCTCTTTTGCATCGTATTTAGCATGCATTGTAAGCATTTCATACTTAGTTTTTATATTTCCTAACTCATTATAGTTTGGTTTAAATTAATTAGTACAATAATAAAATAAAGGAGTTTGTTGTGAAAACATGAAAATAAATAAATAAAATAAAGGATGAGATATGTAGATTCGATAAACGACTTTAAGGAGATTACGTCGCTTCAGTATGATTTCTTCAACTATTGGTTTCGGGGATTTACTTCAATCAACTAGTTATTACCCTAGTTGGATCTTTTGATCTTCCGCCAGCATAGCAAGTTGATAGAGACTACTTATCGCTAGATGTCACAGTCCAAACTAGTTTGGGGAAAATATTTTCACAGATAAGCAATACCAATTTTGAGTTCATTTCCTCCTAAATAACTTTCTAGGGTTGTCAGGCCTAGTGTTTGTTTCATGCTCTTTCTTTCCCAAACAGCTGATCCGATTAAAAATCTATGTTTATACAACATTTAAATATTCATACTTCCACTCTTTAATTCCCCAAAATAGAATTAGTTCCTCATGGTTTTCTTAATCATCATAAAAACAATAATATATAAAAACATATGATTTAATAAATGAAATGAAAAAAAACTTCAATTGTATTGGCAATCTATCGGAAAAGAATTCCACGATCATTTATGCGAAAGTTACAATCTCATTTCTAAAACAGAAAAACAAACTAAAAATGAAAACTAAGAAAAAGGTGTGTAAAACCCTAGTACTAGAGGCCCTATTTATAGCCTTAGACGGTCATTTTCCTCAACCCTAGATCAGCTTCCGTTCTTTGTGTTTAAGTAGCATTGTAAAGATTGAAATGCCCTTCACTCTGTGTAAAATCCGCGTCCAAGGGTTGGTGTCGTGACACATCAAGACCTGTGTCACGACAAAGAGATCAATCCCCTTATTTGTGTTATTGAGCAGGTGTTATCGTGACATAGCTTATATATGTCGTGACAAAGAAGCCAGTCCCCTTGTTTGTTTAAGTTTGGTCCCTACATAGTGATTAGCTTCACTTTTGTTCAACTTCTAAAGGTCTCTTGCACACTCACGAAGTATGTTAGTTACCTTTAGGCCTCAATCGACCTTAAAGACAATAAAACAACAATTTAGCACTTTGGTCACACAATTTATTTAAGATAAAAACTAAGTTAAATCCTATAAAAAATATGAGGAAAATGTTTAAATTCAAGCTCTTCAAGTGTGAAAATTAGTTCAATCTGCTAGGTATAAAATCAGTAGATCACGTACGCCATTCAACTTTTCATCATAGATCCCGTAGTCGACATAGATTTCATTTTTTTACAAAATAATGTAAAACATAACCGCTCGAAATGCGGTGACTTCAAAAGCATTTTGTATGGGAAATAAGTGAGTGCAAATAAATTGCATCCACATCTTCGGTATTGGAAACATTATACCTTGATTAAATTTGAGTGGCACATCATTATTAGCCTAGAGAGCCCACTCACTACAATTCAGTGTCAAGATATTGATTATCCCATCCATCTCAATATATTTGAACAAATCTAATCCCTGGAAATAATCATGCGTCTAGAATAGGGTGTCATAGAATCAACTTTCAAGTTATGGAAATGATGGGCATCAAAATTACTTGTTGCCTTAGTGGTGCACTGATGGTATTAAAAATGACATATATTTTCTCCCTAAATTTAGGTATTAATTGTCTCTTTTGTAGCATATTTAGCATGCATAATAGGCATTACATACTTAGTTTTTATATTTTCTATCTCATTGTTATTTGGTTTAAATTCTGGTTATTTTTACCTCTTTTTACACTAATGTCCCCACAATCAGCTGATATATTACAGCTTAGAATTGTCAGCGCAGGAACTCATCTCAAAAGATCAATGCCGGAAGAAGAATGCAGCCACAAGTATAGCTTGAAATTGTGACCAGAGAGGTCGACGCATTGAAAGCTTTACTTTGTTTGAGTGAATTCAAGCCACAAGCACATCTGGAAGCACCAGCACAGGAATTTCACACGTTGTCGCCGCAATTAAAGAATTCAAATGGCGACCAAAAATGCGGCGACATTCTACTGACAAATTGTCGACACAATTTATAAATTACACCAACATTCTGCAACAATCCAGTAAACAAATCAGATCTGCATAGTTGTCAATAACAAACTTTTACAACTGTACAAAGTTGTTGGATCTGAGAATGGAGAAAATCTACAATTTCTTGAGCTTATAAATAGAGGAAAGAAGAAGGAGATAAATATCAAGGAGTGAAGAATTTAAATCTAAAAATCTCTCAAATCTTTAAGCAAACTACCATGGAAGCTTGACGTCGGAGGAAGGTGAGCTGATGGAGCAAGTGTGCAGCAACTTTTGACGAGGAGTGCTTGATGCAGAGCAAGAGGAACAATTAAGGAGTAGGCCTAGTAGTCTAGAGATAGTAAGCTTCGTTGTACTTTTTAATTATTTTTAAACGATGATGGATTTTGATGATATTAAATGAATACGAGAGTGTCTTTTAATGTTGAATCATTTTTATTCTTATTTTACACGCTTACCTATTTATTCTTGGATTTAACCGCTTTAAGCACGAGAGTGAAATTGCAGTATGCGGACATCGAGAGATACGGTGACAAGTTGGGTTAAGTTAGGCGAGAGCTGCTTGGGACTGGGACAAACTCCAGGTACTTGTTCTTGAATACACATCATTGATCACACCGAAAGGTGGAGTGATTGTGGATATTTAAGTCGGGATTAAGTAGAGAGTTGTTGTTGGTAAGAACTCAAAGGGACTTCATTGTAGCAACATTCCATCTATATTTTACCCTGTCGGCACATCCAATGTTGCTACTTAGCAAAGTCAGTGATCCTCTTCAATCTTTACACTTGATCAAACCTTTACTTTTATGCATTTAAATACTCAACACTTAAACAATACTTTGATTTACTTTCAGTTGCTCTGACAATTAACCTTGATTGCATTAACAATATTAACAATTTTAGTGTGCAGATCTGACATAATTGCACTGATATCCTTACTCACATCTTACCTGATTACAATATTAGTTGCCCCGACATTTAAACATCAAGAACCTATTCCTTGTGAGATCGATATCCGATAGAATTATCTATCAACTATACTTGCATCGACGTGTGTTCGCTTACACATTGCTGTGACGTAAAAACACCGATAATGCGCCTTTGCTTTTTAGGTGCCATTCTCAAAATTTAACACTAAAAATCAACAACCCAATGTTTAAAAATACAAAGAACAAAGTTAGAACGCTAAACCTTGGGTCTTGCTGAAGATTCGCTCCTAAGTCTGTTGTGATGCAAAAATCTAGAAAAAAAAATAACAAAGAGAGCAAACAAATAACAAAAGAAGAGTGTCATGAAGAGTATACTTGAAACAAAATTGAGGATTGAGATTTCGAAAGTCGAAGCTTGAACCATGAGAATGAGGTGCAGTGACTAGAGCTTTCTCCATGCTAATTTAGGTGTTTCGAAAATGTGATTTTAGGTTAGAAATCAATATGTATAATGATTTGAAATGACCCAAAAAGTGCAGAAATAAAGGGCGTGACATGACACGATGCCTTAGTTTTCCAATTTTTTTCTTTGAAATGGTTATGTCGCGTCACAGGATGTGTGTGACGTGACATGACCTTACCTGCACTTATTCAACGCATGTCAGAATTCTCCGATAGTCCATTCTTGACCTCAAATAACTTCTAACTCCTTCATTTCTCTTGGGAACCTATTTTCTTCTAACCTCCGATTGTCCATTCTTGACCCTAAATAGCTTCTAGCTCCTTCATTTCTCTTGGGAACCTATTTTCTTCTAATTCTAACGTAGAATTAAAAATCTAAATCATAAAATCTAACTAAGAATAAATAAAAACCACGAAAAAAAATTTTAAATCAAACAAAATTTTAAATGAGAAATTCTTTTTCGAAGTCGAGAGGATTCGTATCGCCCCCAAAGAACTTCTAGCTAGTCCTTGACACTTTGACTCGTCTTTTGTTTCATTGTCATTAAATCTGAACCAGTAACCTCGGTCAATTCCTATGATATCGCCATATTTTCAATCAACGCAACATCCACATCACGAGCCACTTGATGCCAAATTCGAGCCAACCCCAGATTATCTTTCGAGGTACTATAGGCTCGAGCTTCGTCCCACCATGCCCCGAGAAGATATGGTCACCCAAGTTTTTCCTTTATCATCAAACGTGAATGAAATGAACTCATCGTTTTCTTCGGTTGGAACCTCATTGGTTATGGACAAAAAATGTATCGACTCGTTTACACTTTCAGTCGACATTGATTGTAGCTCAAAATTAGTTGCTAACTCTATCTATCCTTCGACATATGTGCTAATTGGATAAGAAACATCTTCAGTTATATTCAATTTTCTCTTGTCTTTGGATCCAAACTCTTGTTAACTTTCACGATTTAATTTCGGATGGTTGTCGGTAATACATTGGTCCTTTGGATCGAAATTGGAGACATCTTGTACGAAGTTTTCCAATGGACTACTTGCTTGAGATCTTTGCCGAAAAATTCTTCTAATTGATCCAATTGTTGTTGGATTCTCTTTGATTTAGCTCTTTGCTCACGGGTTTCCTGTTCGGACATATTGTAATACGAATTAGAAGGAGTTTCAATTAGATATTCGGATGTTTCCAAATGTCGCTCAGGTATATCTTCCAATTGAATCTCTACTTTTGTTTGCTTTCGACGTGATTCCTTTAACTGGTCCACTCGTTTTTGAATTTCTTTAAGGTTAGCTTGAAATTATAGATCATGGAGAAAGGACTTATATAAATCCAATCGATTAGGGAGTTTGAATGAATAATCATAGCCTCCAATCCTACGATCATAACTCTACTGATTTGTTAAGACTTCTTGCATCTGACTTGGCCTTTGTTTGCTCCGATTTTGCTCAAGTAAGAACTTATACACATCATCATCCATTATTAAATCCAATTCTTGCTTAGCTAAGTAGTTGGGCATATCACATTTTCTGCCATAACTCTATTGGTTCGTTGAATCTCTCTCCCTCTCGGATGTATACTTATTTGGCTTAGGTGAGAGTTCGTCCAAACACTTAGACTGTTCGTCTTTGTAATCTTGACTCCATTGATTTGTCGAGTCTCTATACAACCAACTCAATTTAGATAGTTCATACACCGACCTATAAAAGTCAATATTCACGATTAAATCTAATAATCAACAAGGTAAGTAAAATTAATAATCATAAATTTTTTGAACACAAAAAATAAATTAAATTAAATAAAAGAACACTATCTAACTCGTTTGTCTTTCGACTAATATTATTTTATAGTAATCAATCTAATAAAAAATTTCACCGTCGCAATCCCTGATAACGACGCTAACAATTTGTCCGCTTATAAATGTTTTATCGTTTATAGTAAAAATAACACCAAATTATATAAAATCAAATTGGCGATGTCTGCAAGTGTACGAGTCAAATTGTAATATAGTAATGTTTACAACGAAATACTAGTAAGAATTTTGAGGATCATACCCAAGGAATTGTAGATTGAAGAAACTATTATTAAATTAATTAAAAATAATAATTACTAATCTAATCGAGTCACGAATTAGTAGTGTTAGTCCAAATTAATAGATTTATTAAACTAATTAAATTAATTAACCTAAACTTAACCTAATGGACTTTCCTATTCCTAGTCTTGAGAACGCGAGTCTCTAGCCTATGATCGATAAATCCCTAATTAATAAACAGAAGATCAACTAATTTCATAATTCGATCTTTAATATGAATTAGCTATTAATTAACTGGCATTACCTCTCGACCTCTACTAAATAATTAATTTACGGATACTCACTTCTCTCCAGACCTAACTTTCTTCGCCATGATAAAATACGATTTACTCTGTTTCACTTATCTCTCGATCTCATCTCCCCTATGGTAACTTTCTAGGATTGTCAAGTCTAGGGTTTAGGAACGCGTAATCTATACCAATTTCTTGTTGTGGCTTTGGATGTTTTTGTTGTGCTTACACGGGTTGAGAAGTTTTTGCATCACTTGCACCAAGTTCTTACGCCAATTGGGCCTACAATTAAGCTTCCAACACACTTAAATATAGGGGTGAGCATTTGATCTAATCGAGTAAAAAAGTTCGAGTTAATTCAATTGACGAGTCTTATTTTATCATCCTAACTCGATTTGAATTTTTTTCAAATCGAGTAGAGTGAAATGAAATTTGAGTTGAGTTGAATCGAGTGAGATTGTTAAATTAAATTAAAAAATTAAACATGTCAAACTAAAATATTGTTACAGTATAACTAATTTCATATTAAAGCACATAAATTTCAAAGCAAAATAAAAAATAATTTAGTATGATAAACTTGAATCATTAATTAACTTATTTAAGTCCAACATTATCATTCTAGAAATATTTTAATTTTTTAACTTTCTTTATATAATTTTTTGAAATTTTTAGAATTTTTTAAAAAATATATAAATTTTAGAATTTTTATAAATATTTTGAATTTTAAAAATTATTTTGAAATTTTTTTTTTGTAATTTTCGTTGAGAAAGAACAATTTGCTCATTTTCAAACTTGACAAGGGCCAAAAATATATTTACACCAATCTGTTATTCGAATTATTTAAATTGTAAAATTAAACTCAATTCAAAATCAAAACTCGAATTACTTATTCAAGTTGACTCGAATAACTCGATTTGATTAACTTAAAATTTGATTTTTTTTATTTTATTTTTCGAATCGAATCGAGTTTTACTCATTCCTTCTTAAATATACAAATTAAACCTACCTAAAGCCCGTGTCGACCTAATAGGTCATCAACACTAAAACAATGTGTTAAAAACACTTATTTTTATTTACTTTTAATCCTAACTACAAAATACTGAAAATACAATATAAAATATTAAATTAACTAGAAAACAAGCTCCTTAAATGCGAAAATAGACGAAAATAACTACTACATTTGACGTCAGGCCACTAACCCTCCTAAAAAGAGATACCTATGCCAAACCTTGCCAATGGGTTACCTCGGCAAGGAAGTTACCTCATCTAACGAACATCTTGCTTGAGTCCAAGGACACATCACTCAGCCACTCCGACAACATGATTGTCGCTCATCATCAACATACCATGCAACTTTGTTAAGTCATATAACCAACATAACAAAAGAACTATTGAATGGAAAACTCACCAATCAAAAGACACAAGGTGTATAAAAATTGATCTCTCCAAACCCTGTTATAAGAGGATCATTTCTTCTTTTCAACTAATCATTCTTTCAACTTTTTTTTCCACTATCTTGCTCTATGTAGTTATGTATTTATAATCACTGACTCAAAATTCGGATGTGATTCGAATCGCCTACCAATGACTCGATTAAACTTCAATGGGATGCATGCGGGTCTCGTGGTGGGAGTTCACTAAAAATGCTCACAAGAACAATTCATTGTCTCAATTTGCATATACCAAGGAATTCGCGAGCGAGGGGTACAAGGTATAGCGGGTAGAAAAAACGATACACATGTCTAACATGCTTAGAGCCCACTTAAAATGTCAATTTCATGAACAGTATAACCAACTCCATGAACAGTAACATATATAAATACACGATTATCTTCTTTAATAAGACACAACAAAAAAATGCTCAACAGTAAAACTTCCACCTCGACTCATGACTCTTTACCTACTAGGTAAACCGCTAGCACAGCCTCTGTCCACATTTACACTTTAATAGTAATCATGAAGGAAATTGGATCGTTGTCTCATATAGATGCCTTAAGGCAAACTTCTAATACGGTTCATAATACGTCAACCTTGTATACTTCTAGTTCTTAATTCTTTAGGTACTCAATTTGAAGAGATTGTATAATAAAAGGTTAATGGTATAATTAACAACAATAAATATTACATATCATTGAAGTAAAAAAAAAAAGAGGTTGACCCAGAAAAGAAAAAAATTATCAAAAAAGAAAAGGGAATAAAAAGAAACGACAGAACAGTTGCACTTTTGCGATCAAACAATTTACACGCAATATGTGCTTCATGAAGGCCTTATTACATTACAGCATATATTTTATTTATGGGAAAAAAAAGATATTTTGAAGCAATACAACAATAAGAGAAAGAAAAGCTACAAGTGGATGGACCTCATCTATCACACAAACAATCACAATTGGTGAAGTCCACCTTCATTTTACCTTATCTAACATGAATATCTATCGTTTGTGAATGAACTGAACGGCCCTTGCATCCGTATCTGTATCTCTTTGATACAAAATTTACGATTTATCAACTATTATCTTTTATCGTGGTTAAACTGGTTAATGCCAATGTGGCTCAACTGTACATTCTCACTCCAGGAGGGATCTGCCGGAGGTAGCTGATATTCATCAGGTTTCAATGCTAGAGCAAAATCTGGCAAAGTTGGAGCCGTCTCCATGATTCTAAATAACAACATTACCATTGCCCAGGTTATTGTATTTGGCTTATTATGCAAAACTATTTTCCCCCGAATTTGTAACTAGAAACCATAAGACTTACTTTTCGTAAGAGTAGAGGTCACGGTTTATCCGCACCTTGATAGAAATGTCTTTCGGAATTTTCTCAGATAGATACTTCATGGTTCCCCAAAGAGGTGGGTTTCTGCACCAACAATTATTAAGAAGAAAATACCAACTTTGCCAGTAAAAAGCAAAAATAGAGATCCAGGCCAAACAGAGCAAGCGCATTTGAATTATGGAAATCATGTTGGGAACATTATTTTGTTATCTCAAATCCCACCTACAAAGCAAAATAAACATACATCTCTAGGCTATCATTATTGGGAAATTTAAATGAACTATTTGTACTTGTTTCCAACGAAAATGAACCTATAAATCTTATTATCTCATAGCACCATCATGCTGTCAATCAAACCAAGATTCTAAGCACTAGGCAACCCTCAGAAGACCCAGCACAGGGTTGTACTCGAAAATGCACAGCTAAATGACTTTAGACATGAAATCTAGATGAAGTACATTTAGGCGCAACTTGAAATCAATGAATCACACACTAAAAGAAGTTATGAGGATGGATGATATTTGTCTTTGAATGTCAAAGTATGAACACAAAGAAGGAATACGATAAGAGTTTCATTACCAAGTTGACTAAAGCTAATCCACTAATTTTCAAAATTGTAAAGGCTAAAATACTAAAAGAGCCAATAAACTGTTTCAGTTTTCTTAAAGACTTATCTTTTAATTTGTATCCAAATAAACCCTTATCCTTTGATTCGTATCCAGATAAGCCCATATTTGAAATGAAATTTTGATTAATTTAAGGGTTTATTCAAGTTCAAATTAAAGGTTAAAGGTTTATTTAGGCACAATTAAAAGGTAAAAGGGTTTATTCGAGTGTAACAAAATTATAGGAACTTACCTAGACAAATTGATTTAAGTACAGAAACTCTTTTGTTATATTACTTTAGCCAATTTTTTAATAGCAAAGCATTTACTGGCATCAGATATTAGTGTAAAGTATTAATCTAGTAAGACTACTGAACGTATCAGTTAATGCATCATTTTACATAATTATTTCTTCTATAATAAAAAGATTGTAATGACAACTAAAGAGATTAGCTTGTGCTACCAATCTTAGGAAGAGTAAGAATTACCAAGGCCAAGTCTTTGGCTCATAGCTTCATATGGAGTGGTAGGATACCTAGATACAATAATTCTAGTGTGCCTAATTCACAAAAGCCTGACCAAAAACTTTTCAAGGGAAAGCCAAGCTAGAGAATTCAAAGATCAGCCAGAAACAATCAGTGAATTGTTTCAGTGATGTCATTTGACCAACCAAAATATATGATTTACTAAGAAGAAACTACTAGGTTCACCAATAATGTAACTAATTTGTTTTATGGGAAATTTTATGATGGCACTAAGTGTAGCTTAGGAGGATCCTTTTCATAAAGCTAGTAGGTTTAATCATGGACCAAAAAGGAAAACAAGAAGGATGTAAAAGCTCTTACAGTGTCATTGGATGGAGAATTTTAATATCTTGAAGAAATTTGAAATTAAGATATTTTAAAATGTATAATTTCAAATGCTAATATTTGTAATTATTTTTTATATATAAATACATTAACAAATATGAATTTCATGAGATAAAAATAATTATAAAATTAATAATAGTATTTAAAAAAATACATCCATTATGGAAAATATGCAATAAAGGTATCATTAGATTTTTAAAAATATATATTACAGTTATTAAAATGATATTTTCTGGTTTAAGTTTTTATTGTATAACGGGACCATGTAAATTAAAAAAAAGGATTTTCAGAAATTTTGAGAAACTACACCTTTAGGTGAAATTTGAATAAAAAATTTAAGTTGCTTAACTTCCTTTTGAGATTTCATAGAACTTTTGAATTTTTTTCCTTATTTTTACACAAACAAATAAATGTATTTTCAAATTTTGAAAACCTTCAGAGAAACACATCCTTATGTTCTTTAAATGAAGCTGCATAAGTGCTTGCTTGCAAGAGATGACTTAGGAATTTTTCCCAACATATCATTTATTTATAGTTTGATAACTATGGTTAGAGGTAGCAATCAAGCCGATTCCAACAGGTTTAGATCGAGTTATTTCGATTCAGGTCCTTTTGGGTTTGTAATTTTTTAGGTCTGAGTTCAGGTTTTTCTAGGTTCGGACTCTAGGATCAAGTTTTTTCAAGTTCAGGCATTTTTATAAATTCAGACTTAGGTTTGTTTTGCATTATAATTCAAATGTTTACATCTCAATCTAAATTATTAATTTATCGTTAATTTTAAGTAAACTTTTGTTGTAACTTGTGGTACAGTATTTTTAATTATATTTTTATTAAATTATTATCTCAAATAATAAAAGTTAAGAATTATTTTTTCATTCGATAACAAAAACGTATATTGATAAAATAATTACTAAATTAAATTAGATAATATGCACTAATATTTAAAAAATTTTAAAAGTACATATTTTAACAATTTAAACATTCATGATAGTTTTATAATTATATCATAGAAACACATAAACTTTAACAAACCCTACATATATCTCTTTGCTGTTACTTATGACAAAACAAAAAAAAAAAAAAAATTCTATGGATTTAATAACAATTTACTAGAAATTTATGGTATTATGTTTTTTATTAAATTAATGCCATTCACGATAAATTTTATATATTTTTTAATTAATTTCATTATTGATTTGTTTTTTGACAATCAACAAATGAATTAGATATTTTATATATTAGTCAAGATTATGTTGTTCTATTTTTTATCATTTCCATTAAAAACCTATTTGATGTATTTTTTTATACTTTAATTTCTTTTACCAATAGTTGGGGTAAGAGATGTTGCTTGACAATGTATAAATATTTCTTATATTTGAATCATTTAAGCTAAGAATTAAATGATCCAATTTAAATTTATGTTACAAGAATCTTAAGCTAAAATAATGCGAATGAAATGCAATAATAAAAAGTTAGAAAGAAAAGAACTAAATGATCAAATGTAAAATTATGTTCAAAGAACCAAAAGCTAAAATAAATAATGCAAATAACAAGCAGTAAGAGAACATAGAGCTTTTTTGCTTCTGCGTGACACTGGTAATCTCATTTCCACAAAAATTGCTATTTTATTTTATATATAAAATATATAATTGTTTTATTTTTAATGTTAAATCAAATGTAAAACTATGTTCAAAGAACCAAAAGCTAAAATAAATAATGCAAATAACAAGCAATAAGAGAACATAGAGCTTTTTTGCTTATGCGTGACACTGGTAATCTCATTTCCACAAAAATTGCTATTTTATTATATATATAAAATATATAATTGTTTTATTTTTAATGTTAAATCAAATGTAAAATTATGTTCAAAGAACCAAAAGCTAAAATAAATAATGCAAATAAAAAGCAATAAGAGAACATAGAGGTTTTTTGCTTATGCGTGACACTGGTAATCTCATTTCCAAAAAAATTGCTATTTTATTATATATAAAAAATATATAATTGTTTTATTTTTAATGTTAAATTCAGGTTTAGTTTTTTGGGGTTTGAGTTTTCTCGAGTTAGGATTCGAGCTTTTTTGGGTGCAGGCCTTTTAGGGTCTATTTTTCAGGCTCATTTTGCCACCTCTCTAATTGTGGTCAATCCATGGGCATCTCATTGTTATAATTTATGAATAGTATCACCACTGAGAAGGGCATCTCAATTTAGAACTCAAGGATGGGAGCACTGCTAAGAATAAGAAATTTTTGTCTTCAATACCAACAGTCCTTGAGCCTATTTGGCCCAACCAGCAACAAGAATGTCAATTAGGGTATAGTTACCAAACAATGTCATCAAATTGAATTTATGTCATACAACCAAGAAAATCTTCAATTTACAAAAACTTATTGAATTTGTCTATAAAATTTTCACTACAGCTTTCTTTAAAAGCACCACTATAGCTTCCACTTTTATAGCTCCCCAAAACTCAACTTTTTGCAAATAATGTTTTGAACGGCTTCTGTTTTTTGGAGTAGAGAAAGCTGGTAGCTACCAGTTCTAACCGGTTAGAGGTTATTCAATTAAGTGTTTTCCATGCAATACCAAAGGTCACATGATTTTGCATAATCCAGAACAAGCTTAACTTCTGGAGCAGGACATTGAGGAATGAAATATTGGAACTTCTATTATCAGAGGAAGATTACTTTTGAAAGGACAAACCAGTGAGGCAAGAACCATATTAATGGATAAGAGGATGATGTTGGATATGCAAAAGAAAAAACAAGTGCACCTACAAGATGCTGATAAAGACATTGAATTTGTTAGCACAAAGTGTGCTACCTCTTCAAAGGTCTATCGGGGGGAATTAGTTGATGCTTGTGATTTGAAATTAGTGGTTTCTGTTTTGATTATTTCCCATTAAGTAACTAGCCCCAAATTCTGACTGATTTAATTCTCCCACATGACACTTCTCTTGTTGATCCAGGGAAATTCTTTACCAAATGTGCTGGGATTAAACAGGAAAGTATTGTGAATTATATGGATTTTAAATTTACTACAAGATGTGCATCAAGGGACTAACGGACTTTTGCTAATAATAAGGTACTCGTTTGCATCCCTCTATTGTAGATAATAAAATACCTCACTGGGTAGTTGAGCCCCCATATTTCGGATGATTATCTTTCTTAGAGCCGTTTGCTTGTTTCCTTATCTTACTATAGGCACTGAGGTAATGAGAATGACTCTTGGTAATGAGATTGTTGTTTTGCATCTTATAAACTATTAAGGAAATTAACATTAGCCTAGTGTCACAGGCCGCGGGTCAAAACTAGTGACGAATGCGCACAAAGTGTCTCATAGAGGTCAATTAATTAAACGGGGTTCATTTGACACACTTGAATTGGTCCAATTCGTGAAACACAGAAAAGTCCATCTACTTGAAGCCTTGGTGACCTACTAAAACACTCCAGTAAAACTAGAGTTACCATTGTTAATGTAAATCCTAAGGGATAAATTTGGTCCATTTGACACAATTGAATTGGTCAAATTCGTGAAACACATGGAGAAGTCCATCTACTTAAGCCTTAGTGGCCTAGTAAAACACTCCAGTAAAACTAGAGTTATCATTGTTAATATAAATCCTAAGGGATAAATTTGTATAGAGTTTAAATCCCCTAAGATTCTCATCTTATAAATAAGTACTAATCTCAACCGTTGATGTAATTCATCTATACCGTTGGATCTGAAAGAGCTCAACTATAAATAAAGGTCTTCCCTTCATTTGTAATCACATCCTTTGTATCTCATTCAAAGTTAAACGAATATATTTGAGAGCATTTACTCAAGCACTTGATCTGCTATTATTTTCTTGTGCCTTTTTTGTTTGATTTAAATCCCTTCGTCGTTTTTAGTTGCTTCCGCTTTATTTCGGAGCTTTAGAGATATTCCTTTGTGAATTCTCATTTTCGAGAGTAAGACTAACTTAGGTGGATTTGAAATAAAGAAATCGCTTAAAGCTGCACGGTTCACCAAACTAAAGTTCTAGCCCTATGACACTAAAGGTTGAACAAATGAGGTCTCGATTCCCTCACCAACTAATAGAATCATTTGGTCCAATTAAAGGATAGTGTTATGTTTAACAACGAATATTAATATTAAATAAATATTTGATGCTACGAATGCTTACATATTTACATAGGTCATAATGATGACTTGAGAATTCTCTCCCTCTCGATTTTTCCTTAGTTTCCTATATTTCTTTCTTCACCTTAGCCCTTGATTTTCCTCTTTGTTTCTCTTATCTCTATTATTTCTTTCTCATCACCCCTAACTTTGTTCATTAACATTAAGAATAGTTCATGGCAACAATATACAATCATAGCACCTAATATGGCACCTTGAATAAGTTTGTGCCAAATGTAGGAGCAGGTAAAACATTAAGTTTTAAGAATGAGAAGGGAAGACTTTTAATGGGCATTTTTTTATGACCAACTCAATAACTACTAACGAGCAGCAGCAACATTATAGGGTTTAGGATGGCCAAGAATGAGCATGAACTCTTAGTCCCTACATAGACGATAGGATTGTAGTTGCATAGCCACCTTTTTATCCATTTCATGTTCTTAAAAGCCTAAGATTACCCTTTTTTTTTGGTAATGTACAATTAAAGGGTTAGTACTCACACACCCACGGTAAGGACATACCCACACCACACGCAAACACTATGTTCAAAGAGAGCCGCCAAAATATAAGCCTACCACTTGCTCCCAAAGATTCAAACCTGAGTGGGTTTTATGGGTGAACAGCCCTTGGCCACCAAGCCAACTACAGGAGTTCACAAGCCTAAGATTACCTACGTGCAATGACCTAAGAACATAGTTAGATGCTTCAAAAAATTCAGAAAAGCTGAAGAATAACTATGCAGATTTATCATGGAGGACAGAAAACATTGAGTATGGATATTTTATCCTACATATATAATAAAATTATGATTTTATGGGCGTTCGACTAATGTGGGATTACCTCTGATAATAGGATTATAGGAATATAAATTACTTAGCACATTACTGGATATGTTATATTACCTTATTTGGTTCATTTGACTGAAATGTAAATTATAGTTATTCAATAGACAGAATGTAAAATTACTAAAAACACATTTTACTAAATTCTCCTCGTAGAATTTGCATTTTTTTTATATTTTCTACTACACAAAATTAGAAAATTATAGTATTTTTTCTTGATAAATGAAGGTATTTATAGGGTAAATTAATTTCATATCAATTGGAATCGAAGGGAAGTAATAAGTAGCTGGGGTTTCTCTTTTGATTAAAGTGATGGGAAAAGAAAGAATTAAAATATATTTTTTAATTAAAACATGTTATTTGTTATAATTTGAGGTAAATTTTAGCCGAAATGATGAAAACAATGATAAAATTGTTATAAAAGTAGCATTTCAGTTAGAATGTAATGGACAAAATGCAACATAATGGACAAAATATTAATTCTCCTCGACCAATAAATATATATAATTGAAATGTTACTTGAAAAATATATTAAAGAACTAGACAATTTGGTTCATTAGTTTTTATTATTACTTTGTTTTTGTTTAAGTCAAATGAATTAAAGTCATTAAAAATGAAGGTAAAATTGTAAAAAATCTCAGGTTACGAAAGTAATATAAGATTACCTAAGGAAGAGGTGTAGTATTGAGATTACCTCCTATATTTTGGGATCTTAGTACCATTAGGAATGTACGCTTATTGGATCAAGGTAACCTTCGAAATCTAAATGGAAGAATATCATTCCGAAATCTTATATTACCCTCGGAAGGTGAGATTGCTTAAACCAAACCAAATGTCCTCTGAGAGAATTTTCACCAAAAATTTTCATTGGCACCACCAACACCTCCAAAGGATGAGATTTTTAGGTTAAAGTGCAAAAAGAATGCCAGAAGTACAAGTCTAGAGCACAAAACAATCTAGTAGTAGGGGGTGCCAGTGCCCCCACGCCATGATTTGGTTTTTGGAACAAGATTTGGCTGGCCAATGAAATGAAAAAGGAAAACAAATAAAAAATAAAAAAGAAGCAAAAAATGAAAATGGAGAAGGAAATTTCTGTTGAAAAAATACAGAAATAAAATGCAATTTTATTAAATATTATTATAATTTACTAGTATCATTTTACAAGAAATTATTACTGCTTTTATGCAAGGATAAATTATTTGTTACGGTTGCCTTTCAGGGCAAGACAAGAAATCAAAGGCATAAAAAATGGACAGAAGACAAATAAGTTTGTTTTAATAATATTCCTAATTAGAATAATTAATTTAGCAAGTATTTTATAACAATTAAAAGTCCTAAATTATAGTTTCTTATTCTAAAAGTTAATTTTAATTTCTTATCAAACAAGAATAAAACTCTATGTAACCACTATTTAAGGGGCCAATTATTAGTATAATAAATAAGACAGAAAATTATTCCAATTTATAGAAGTTTAAGATTTTCCCTTCCTAACGAGTCTAAGGTTAGGAGCTTCCTTTGACAAGTTCCAAGGTTAGGAACTCCCTTCAACAGTTCAATTTTTCACAAGGTAGGAAGTGCTACAAGGATAGTGCTTTATCAGTCAAAATAGGTTTTCTTGTGAATTATCCGGTAACTCAATCCATAACCCATGGCCATAACATTAGTCTTTTACATTCACTAAAACCCTAGTCATTGAACTAACCGAACATAAAATTAACATAATACTCCGACAATGTCTCGTTGGATGAACCAAAATTTATAATAACTATTCTATACCACTAATCCATTCTATTACGTGAACCAAACACACTGATAGTGGATAATGTCAGACCGCAAAAAGCCAATTAGCCATCCAAAAGCTAAAGGGTGAATGGAAGCAAAAATGTAAATCCAGAGATGATCCAATATATGTTACCTGGATAAAGGATGAGCTGCATTAAACACCTCACAAGCCCTTTTACTTTCTTTGAAATATTCATCAGCAGCTTGCAAAGCAGCTACAGCCATACCATGAGATTTCTCTGTATTTCCCTCATCAAGAATCAAACCATGATAATAATATGCTGCAGCCTGTGTTTGTATAAATCAACAAATATAATTAAATAACTACCACAAGCCAGGAAATGCAACCTCAAGAGAGTCATAATTACCAGCATCATATATTAGTTGAAAAAAAAAAACACATGTTGTGTGCATCATTACTGTCTAACAAGATGGTTTCATACAGAAAGGTCAGCTCAAACAACAAAAATAGAAGTAAACTAAAGAGATTTTGCATGTATAATCCATTTATGGCTCCTTGACTGGCTGAAATCCAAGTAAAAAAGAAGAGAAAGAGTTCCCAAAATTCATTCCATTTATCTTATAGTTAGTAGCTGAATCTGAAGGAGGCTCATTTAGATTGTCACTGTCAGTTCTTCAAACGAACTACTTAAGGAAAGAGAGATTTACGCCAATAAGGTAAAAGATTCATAAATCACATTATTGAAAAGTCAGTCTTTGCATCTACATAAAACATTGTTAAAATATTTCAGATGGTAAGCGCACAGTAAGCATAACAAATAGTGAACTTTTCCTAGAGTCAAACTTCAGGATCTTTACACAATTTTCCTCAATAGAATTCAATTAAAGTAGATAAAATTTTGAAATTTTCAGTTTCTATTGAATTACTCCCTAAATGCCAACCTATAGTTTGCACACAATAACAATATTTCAAACTCAAAAGCTCATTTCACATCGAAATTTAGAAAGACAGAAGAACCCTACTCATCATCAGGATATGCGTCCCAAAGTAAAATGTATGCCTCGTTTTATTATTGTGATACAGAAGTAACATCATAAAAGAAATTTTGATCTTAGAAAGAATAAATTTGAACTATCTAGGTACAATCTTAATAGCTAATAGATAAGACCCAAAGTTGACAAGACCAATCCCTTCTACAGAAACAAGTCATCATACACACTCAAAAGTAATAATCACAGTAATATCCTACAGATATAGGCACCATGCCTGAGTGTGTCTTGTGCAGTAGAAATACAAAGCTAATAGTTATGTTTGCTCAAATGTGTAGCATCCAAGAATCCCTATACAGCTAGCTATAGCCTATAGGGTCTTAAAAGAGAAAAAGGAGGAGAAATTCATCATCCCTGGTAGAGGGCTAAGATTTTTCGTTTTACTATATTAGTTGTGAAATAAATCGTGCAAGGTTAAAAATGATGTTATTATTGGGTCTTGAATACGAAACAAAATTGTAGAGGCATACCACTCAGCCAAAAGAAAATAATAAAGAATTATTCAAATACACATGCTCAGTTAATGAAAATTTGGCTCAAACTATGCGAACCAAATGGCAGTGTATGGATGTTTCTTTCTTTCTTCCCATAAAACACTACTGCTACTATTGTACCCCAAAATGGCAGTTTTTCCTATTTTTCATTTGTTTCAATTTCCATGTTCCTCACCTTTCCTCTTTTGCAGTCACTTAATGCAGTCCAAAATCAGTCCATCACAGTTCTACCATAATAATGTGCCACTCACTCTTTATTCATCATACTGATGGCCTTGTAGGAGGAGGAGGAGAAACAAGGCTACTGTTGTTACAGCTTACTGTTAGGCTGTAACAGCCGGGAGAAAGTAGAGGAAAAGAGAGAGAAAAGAGAGAAGAATTCTGAAAAATATTTCCCTGCATCTATACATTATGTTAGATAACTTATTTATACTAGTAACTAGATATACAAATAAGGAAAGTCAAAGATATGATATAATAGATCTTAGAGATACTACCGTAACAGATTACTATCACAACGCTCCCCGTCAAGCTGGAGCATACAAATCATAGGCTCCTAGCTTGTTACATATATATTCGACTCGAGGCTTTTTAAGAGCTTTAGTTAAAGCATCCGCCAACTGATCATTTGAATGAACAATGCTGGTAGCGATACATCCAGACTCAATCTTTTGCCTTACAAAATGAAAATCAATCTCTATGTGCTTGGTTCTTTCATAAAACACTGGATTCGAGGCAATATGCAATGCTGCTTGGTTATCACATATTAACTTCATTGGGCTGACGATTTCTTGTTCCAACTCTTGAAGTAATTGTCTTAACCAAATTAACTCACAAGAAACTAGAGTCATAGCCCGATATTCAGATTCTGCATTAGATCTCACTACAACATCTTATTTCTTACTCTTCCATGATAGTAGATTGCCTCCAAAGAGAACACAGTATCCATAGCAAGGGAGAGAGAAAATTAATTAAAAATAGAAATCGAGGTTGCATCAGTATGGGGACAGCACCACCATAGGCGGATGGACAACAAGAAGATTCGTGGAGGAAAGTAATGGCTGGAGGGGTGGCCCACACACCCTCACGCGTCGGCACATGGGATTGGGGGAGAAAAAATAGGGTGGAGCATGTGGCCCACACGCACGGCTTCCGGTGGCGGTTCTTTGGTTGGAGGGTCGACAGAGGCTGGGCTTTTTAATGGTAGGGGCGGTGAGACTCGGTTGGCTCTGATAACATGTGAAATCGAGTGAGAGAGAGAGAGAGAGAAAGAAAGAAGAAGAAGAAACAAGGCTGCTGCTGTTACAACTTACTGTTTTTGCTAACAGCCGTAAGAGAGTAGAGGAAAAGAGAGAGAAAAGAGAAAATAATTCTGAAAAAATTTTCCTTGCATCTATGCATTATGTTACATGGCCTATTTATACTAGTAACTAGATATAAATCCTAGAGATACTATCATAACTGATTACTATCACAACATAGTTCATGCTGGTAGAAAGTCCAGTAAATATCCCTTTGACTGACATTGCTACATCAAGTACATATTGTTTATTATTTCTTCAAATACCATAAACCAATATTTGAGTTTAAGAATCATTAGGAGAGTAACATAACCATGCTTTAGTTCTCATGACTAAAAAAAATAGAGAAAGAAAATAAGGGTTATGTACCATAGCTTCAATGTATTTCCATTTTATAAAAAGCCGATGCTTTTCACCCCATCCATTTGATAGTGGAAGATTCATAATATTATCTTGAGCCTGTTAAGAAATGGCAAAAAATATCAGTATACGTTTGAAAATCACCAACTACACTTTTATTAATACATTGAGACAAGATGAATGATTCAGGAAAGGCTTAGAGAAGAATGAAGACAAACCACAGTTTTCTTCTGCTGAATAAATAAAATTTCAAAAACTTCGTTATCGAACTATGATAAAAAAAATGCCATGAGAGAAGTTCATTAAGTGGCAAAAGTTGTGAGTGAGGTGTGGTTATTAGGAGACCCTTAATCACATTATACTACAAATGAAATAGAGTATAATACAAGGCCTACACACAAACAACAATATATGATGCTGGAATACAGATTGGGCCAAGCGGACCCAAACCCATTCATACATCCACATGAGAAGGATCAAAAACCTAGGACTTCTAGTGTGCAAATTTGTGGGCAATGCTAGTAGATGCTCAATACCGAGTAGGATAAAGACGCCATTCAAGTGTAGCTCCAGAAGTAGATCCTTGGAGATTCGTTAAGTAAATTTGGTAAACTGATTGCATGAATTAGATTGGCACTGGAATGGGTAATCCTAAACCTATCGATTTGCCTAAGCATGCAAAACAAATTGAAAGCAAAATTGATAAATGCAAGAAGTACAGCTGAATTCAAGAAAATGTGCTTGGCTGGTCAAACCATAAGAAATGATAAAACAAAAGATGCATTCATACCTGCTGCCAGTATTTTACCATCTCACATGCAAGTCTCCGTTTCACAGCTAGAGTGGCCTTGGTACTATCAATTGCCATTCCGAGTTGGATATCAACACCCTACACCAAAAATAACATTAAACCGTGAGACAATAAAAAATGCCTATGCAAGGTCTATGCCGATTGATTCTTAGACGAACACGGCCACACATTATAAAAACTAAAAAGTATAACTCAAATAAAAAGAAGAAGAGATTTTGTGCAGCAATATTCAGACTGTCACTGAAGTGTTTACAAGAATATAAGAATAATGAAAGAATAGATTTTTGCTCACAAAATGTATTCATACTCATTATGAGAACAAATTCACCTAGTGATATTCCTGAAAGTCCACATCTGTAAACTTGATTCACAAGTAATGTAACAGTTCACCTACATTGATCAAGAGATTAAGTTAGTACCTGTCCTAATGCCTGCAAACAAAGAGCTCGAAGAACTCCTTCTGCTAGGTCTACTGGCAAATTTCTCCTACAAAACAAAGTAGAGACCAATGGATTGTTACTAAATTACAATCGCTAGAATTGATTGTGAATATATTAAAGAAAGTTTGACTGCAAGTATATCATCTTTGTACACCTAAGTTCAGATGGCAACTGGGGAAGAACATGTCTGACAGCACAATCCAAGTATCCCGCAGCCTTCAAGAAAATATCAATAGAAGCTCGCCTGCTTTCTGTTTATTGAGAGAAAAAGGCAGTTCTCTCTCATTAGGTCCATGGAAATTATGATTAAGGGAAAAATCAGACTAAAAATCCAAGCTAAGAAGAAAGGGTCAACAGATTTGCCAGTAATCAACCTTTTACACGTGAAAAACAAAAAGTCTGGAGTAGGAGAATGAAAAACAAAAGCAATAGCCTCCCAAGAGAAATCAGCATTAAAATTTCTTCTCTTTCTCTTAACAACCTACCTTCTGATACTTTTGGTTGATAACCATCAGCAGAAGTCCTAGGAAGAAGCAATAAGTTGGCTTGTGATAACAATAACATCGCCATCAAATGCAATACTGACAACACCTCATACCAAGCATTAAACATTGCTGTTTCCTGCCAAAAAAAATTGTTTTGCATCAAAGCTTATTCCTCAAAGAGAAGAGCGACCCAATAATATACAACAAAAGAAAATAGAAGGCATATTGACAATAACAGCCTAAACCCACAGTCTGACCTCAGCATCATCCTCCTGATTTACCCAAATAAACTGTACTTTGTATTGTAGCTGACTTCCTGTATGACAACAATGAACCAGAATGTTAGATTCCACCTCATACAGCACATAAACCTTTCAAGGGAGTGAAATTTAATAATATGTTTCACCATCTATAACTAATCCCAAAAGCACAGGCAAGTAGTCTTCAAGAGCCTGATGAAGATCTGCCAATGTTGAACCCCCTGAAGACATATTTTCAACTTAAATATCAGAAAAAACTGCTTACTACAATCTCTTTATTAGGAAACCAGGTTAGCCAGCAACAAACCATGCTGTGTAGCAGTTTTCCTCCTTGTTCTTGTAATTGTAGGTGCTTCTTGGCCAGCCATAACAACTATACGAGTTCTCAAGGCAGTAAGGCGTTCCACTAATGTCTTTGACAAGTGACCACCGAGTGATTGAAAGAAATCCACAGACTTGGGAATTCGTAAACCTGGTACATATACAGAAACTTCCCCAATATTTCCTGGCCTCCGCCTATTTCCCCCAGAATCCTTGGGAGTTGAAACCAGACATCCCATATCTTGAGAGTTACTATATCTGTCAATCCAGGCAAATTTAGTCAAATTCTATAATAAACTGACTTATTTCCAGCATGAATGACAGGAATTATGAAGAGTGTAGCCAATATAATCTGATAGATCATAAAAATATATCGCGTTAAGTTAATGAGCACAGACATGTGTTGCAAAAGAAGCAGATATGTGCTGCAATACGCAAAGCAACAGAGAAAAAACTAATTAAATGTCCAACCAACAAAGCAGAAGTAGTAGGTAACTCACGAGCACTATCAAAGGACTCTAACTACATCTCTCCAAAAGATTTTCCACCTTTTCTTTTCATACAAAAAAAATGCATTTACTCACCTTGTTGTCCCTTATCAGAAGAAGGTGAAGGGATTTGTCAAAAGTCTAGTAGTTTCTGCATCCAACAAAAGTACAAAACCTAAAATATTTTTTTTTTTTTAGGAGAAAAAGAAAGGAGAGGGAATGAGTAAACAGACCAAAAGCAAGTGAATCACAAGATATCCATGGGAACTTGACAATTCATCACCTTTTCATATTGCAGTGTAACACAAGAAGTTAACTAGTGGATGGACTTTCCATTATAACACAATTTTAGAAAGTTTTGCATGCAAAATTCAGAAGAAGAATGTGAAAGTGAAGAATTATGGGTTCAATTCACAAGCAGCTTTAACAACAACAGCAATAATTAGAGAGCATTATTTGACTTCAGTGAAGATTGCTAATCAAGAAAGCATATCAGAAATTAGAAGTCAAATCAACTGAAAAATTAAAGCTGAAAGCAGAAAATCAATCATCAAACTGAAAGAAGAGAAAAGAATTCAAAAGTTTTCAATTCAGTGATGAAAAGCAGAAATAGATCAAAGCTGTGGAAAACCGAAAAGGAAAAAAGAAGAAGAAGAAATAGATAAATTCTGACCATGCGTCCGAGTCAAACTCCAAAAGTCCAAACCCTAGCAGTTAGCAGATTAGCTGGGTAAAAATGCTCATTATTATGCTTAGGCAAAGAAAGGAAATGAAAATTGCAATCGTATTCGTAAGGAATTAATTATGAGTGTTATCAAATTTTGTGATGGGAAACGCCCTGCCGGCCCTTCTAATGGTACTTTAGAAATTAAAAATGTTAGAATATTATCAAGTAAGGTAGGCCTTGGCTCACACCTATATTTCCATTTCGGTATGCTCACGGTTAATTCCGTTTCACCCCCCCAAAAAATAATTAACTTACGAATAAAATATTCCATCTACCTTTGACCTTTGTCTCTTAATTATTGTTAACCTGTTTGTATACTTTAATCTTATAGGTAAACTATTAAAATAGTCACTTTTATTTACCCCATGTTACATTTTAGTCACTTATATTTGAAATGTTACGTTTTAGTCATTTACGTTATCATTTTGTTACGAAATGGTCACTCGACCGTTAAGATCTGTTACCTCTCAAACAGCAGTCCGACATGACAGTTAAAATGAGTTTTAAATATCAACGTAGATATTCAGCTAGGATGACAAAAGTTATTTTTTTACAAAAATAAAATACCAAATTTTGCTCTAAATCCAATTTTTTCCTTTTTAAAAAGAAGCAACGGTTGGATTTTTTTCCTAAAACACATTTTAACTGTCATGTTGGACTGTCATTTGGAGAGGCAACAAATCTTAACGGTATAGTGATCATTTCGTAACAACACGATAACGTAAGTGACTAAACCGTAACATTTCAAACATAAGTGACTAAAATGTAACATGAGGCAAATAAAAGTGACTATTTTGATAGTTTACCCTAATCTTATATATACCACTGTCCAATTCTCCTATCAGTCCTTTTATTTTGCCTAAGTTGCATATTTACTCTTTATACTCTTTATCATTTTTATTTCTTATATTTTTTCAAATTTTAAAATCAAAATCTTAACCCAAATGATAATCATTAAATTTAATTTATTATTTTCAAAATTTTATATGATAAGAGTATTATAATCTGTGTAAAGTAATATAATCAAGTCGAGTTAAGTTTGAATAGTTGGAAGCTCAAGCTCGAACTCGAAGTTTCAAAATTCAGAGCTCTGTACTTCACTCAAGCTCAATCTAACATTAGTTTCTAGGTTCAAGCTTAGCTCAAGATATAATTGAACTATTTGAGCTCAAGCTTAATTAAACTCTTTTATTAATTTTATATATAAATAAAAAAAATTAAACTTATATTTAAATAATGAATTTATTTAAAATGAGATAAAAATGAAAAATGAAAAGTAACAACAAATTCTAAAATTATTGATCTCAATATCAAATAACATTACTACTTAAAAAATAATTTTTTAACTTAAAAATAAAATAACACCAAATCAAATAATTAACAAGCTCACAATTATCCTATTTTATCTATTTGTTTTATATAATATATAGGTATTATATTATATAAACTGTTTTTAAATGAAATATATACAGTTAAATTTTTTTGTTATAATATATATATACACAACAATCATATATACATATTATATAATGGAAATGAAAGAAAGTTGTAAGAAGCCAATTTTGTCCAGCTCAAAAGAATAAAAAAAACCAAATTTAAAATTAAAGTCCATTAAAATTCAAAAAATCCATTTACATTTACATTTACAAAACTCAATTAACCCAATTATTAAAAAAAATCCAATGCACAAACCCAATACTAAGCCCAAATCACAAAAACCCAAAACATAAAAAAAATCCTAAATTAAAAAACTCTAAGAGCCTTTAGCTTTAGCACCGCTGCTACCCAACTTTGATCGTCGCTTCAGTGCCATATAACTGACTCTCGATCCCATGTTTTTATGAATCGACTCTGAAACTCGTGTTTTTATTTTGAAGATCAAAACATTCATTTTAATAATCTTAAATATTTTACGGGATGATCCAATCACACCAAATTAAAAAGGGTTGGTGGCGATTCCATTTTCGTTTTTCAAAATAAAATTTGAGACTTTAAAAAAAAATGTTTCGACAGCTTGGTGACTTCATTGGGGACTAATAAGAGAGTCAAGCCGCAAGTTCATTATTTTTTGTTCTTTTTGTTGA
This sequence comes from Kokia cookei, assembly GCA_039519145.1. Classification (NCBI taxonomy): domain Eukaryota; kingdom Viridiplantae; phylum Streptophyta; class Magnoliopsida; order Malvales; family Malvaceae; genus Kokia; species Kokia cookei. The sequence continues at coordinate 27,123,632 of CM076901.1, forward strand.
AAATTGAAGACTCGGTTTAAATTAATTTGCGATCTTTTACATTTTATCCTTTATGTGTTGCTTTGATATTGTTTGTGTTGATATTGCTAAGACATAGGATTACTCTTCACGTGCATGGCATAATTGTTACTACACCTTTTAAGTGGAAGTGAGAAACTACTCTTTCGTGAGATCTTCACCTTCGTGCAGGATAGTGGATCGCTTTCGGGATACATCCATATCTATGTTTTCGTGAAGTTTTCACTTATGTTTTCGTGAAGTTTTCACTTCCGTACAAACATATGAGAAATGTATCTCTTGAACTGAACTCATTCATATGAGCCTATAATGGGTGAGGATTGAGGAAACTATCGATTCAGGTACCCTCACATTAGAACCCAAACCGTATGTAATCAACCCTAAGAGCGTACCCTAAGTAGAACCATGCCGAACTTTTAGAAGTTACCTAGATAAATAAATACTTATGTTCTTTGTTCTATGCTTTTAATTGTAATTTGTTGTTAAGTTTTATTCCTATATTGATTGTACTGACTTGCCTTATTTTGTTTTGGCTGCATTACATCTTCATATTAGGAAAGGTATTGATTCGTGCTCGATTACTAATAGAGAAATGATCATGGAAAAGGGGTATCTTGATAAGGTATAGGACAATATGGCAGTGCGTATGTGGTCAAAGGAAAAACAACGCGAAAAGGGTGATAGCCTATCGAATGGGCACGTATCAGATTTTTGGGATTACACCTGGATAAGTGTGACTCAGAATATTTTGCAAGAGCTGAAGGAAATATGAGATCAGTGGGACGATGAAATGAAGCAGATTTTCTACCGTGAGTATGGTGATCTACCTTATCTACTTAAGGTTAAGGTGGATAAACATCTTTTTCGAGCCTTTGCACAGTATCGGAATCCAGCTTATAGTTGTTTCACCTTCGAAAACATGGACATGGTGCTCATGATAGAGGAGTACATTGCATTGCTTCATTGCCCGAAGATTCAAGTTGATAAGGTCTACTCTAAAGCAGCCAGCGTCCCAACTTTTCTCAAGAGATTGATGAACATAATAGGGATGAGCGAGTAATAGGTTACAGCTCGAATTAAGGTAAAAGGCGATAACAAGTGCATTACTTGAAGAGCCTGCGAGACTTGATCTTGGTGCACCCAAATGCCAGAAAAAGGGTCAACATTTTCGTTTTAAGTATGTATGGGTTAGTCATCTTCCCTAAGGTATTGGTGCACGTAGAGAATGCGATCATTAATTTTTTTTATCGACTTGATAAGAGGGTCACGTCCATTCTAACAATTTTGGTCAAGACCTTTAGGTCGTTAAATGCATGTTGACTAGAGAGTGAAAGGAGATTCATCGGTTGCGAACCACTCTTGATGGTTTGGTTCCATAACCACTTTTGGAAGGTGGAAAAGGTTTCCTATCTGGTGTTTTCCGAGAATTACTCTTCATTGAAGGAATTTGTGACTACTCAAAGACAAGAGAATATCTCCGAGGAGAAATGAATGACAATCCTCCAAAGTCTTCGAGACGAAGACATTCTCGAAGACATCGAATGACGAGTACCTTGGTTAATTCCCGATGAGATCCTTTATCGATGTGAAGATTTTGATCGGGTTCCCTCGCTTGGGATATGGGGAGCTGTAGGATATGCCCCTTTGCTTGTGCTAAGGCAGTATAAATCGAGACAGTTCATTCTAGTGACACATGGTTTGGCCTAATGTGAGTTTGCATACAAAGGTGAGAATAATAAGAAGAAGGTCTAAGAAATATCAAATGCTTGGAACCAAGTTTGTAGGTTGAAGACATTTGCTGCAAATCCCATGACGACCCCAGAATATGATTGGTGGAGGAATAAGAGAATCAATGACAATATTCCCGTGCCAATTCCAGAAAATGTCCGGCCAATAAAGGAGCATTTGCAAGTAGTCCCGTCAAAATTAGATATCATAAAACAAGACTTTGAAAAAAAGAGTACTGAATTGGGGAAGAAGATAAAGACATTGGAAGAAGAGAAGATGAAACTGGGATTAGACATCAACATCCAAAGATTAACAGCTGAAATGATGAGAAAAGGAAAAAATAAGGCTGAAGAAGACCTGGATAGTTTGAAAAAAGACTACAAAAAGCTTCGCTTATCGATGAGTACTACCGGATTGAGCAAAACATCAAAACAATGACAACGGGAAATCCAAGAGGAAAGGAATAGAGCTAACCAGTGGAAGAGAAAATTTTAGGATGCTCAAGTTCAAGAGGATGCCATAAAGGGAAAGTTGCTAAAGAGCGAGGATGAAAAAGTTGGGTTAAGAGCCCGAATAGCCAAGTTAGAAGAGTCTTTGCATAAACACCGCAGTCATAGTTTTGTGAAAGAATTTAAAGCAAGTCAGCTAAGAATGAGGAGCTGAAGAAAAGAGTAGAAGAGCTCGAAGCTTCATTATAGAATTGCGAGATACGAATTGAGTTCCTCGAAAAAATCGTGGAAACAAGAAAGAAACAACTTCAATAATCTTAGAGGCATGTCAGAGATCGAGATTACATTATGGGTGAAGCTTTGACCCAAGTGCGAGAAGTGGCGGAACACTTGCAAACATTAGCTGCTCGAGTTGATGTTTTGAGCTCAAAGTATGTAAACTGTATTAGGGCAAGGCCATACATGTAAACTGTATCTGCCTTATGTAAAGAAATTCGTTTTCTAGTAAAGTTATTCTAACATAATTGAACTTAGAATCAATATCTTTCTTGCATATGCATACATGCATTCATTAGCATTGCATTCCATCACATGCATAAAAAAATCCCACATATTTAAAACATTCGTGTCAAGGGGAGTATTATCAACTCTGAATGAAAATTGAGAGAAAGCAAGATAATCAAGATAATGGGTGGAGTGTTGAAAAAAAATTGAGCATTAAAGCCATATATGAAGAAGGGAACGGAGAGGGGAACCTATTGAGAATACATCCCTACACCTTCGGAAGTGTTTTGGACAATTAGATTATGGAGGAGTTTCTTGTAGTTTTTAAGACTTTTTCAGAGTAATGTTCAAAACACACTTATCACTCTAAGCCCAAGAGCAATAGGGATCTTTTTGTAAATGGCACATAACCACTATCTTTTATTTCAATTAAATGATGCATTTTTTCTATCCAATTTGGCAAACATCTTACTATTCTTTTCATTCGTTTCATCCCATAATTAAACATTCCTAAATTCATTTATTCTTTGGATTCTCTTTTGTCCATATGTCGGGTCCCTTGATATCAATGATATGAGCGACATTGCTGCTGACTGAGAGCTCCTTTTGAGAAGGATATATGTGCAGAAAAACCTCAGGACTTCGAAGATGATCAAGAATGTAACTTGTCTCTCGATATGCTCTACTACAGATGGTCGAGCAAGACGAAAAACAAATATCATCTCACAAAGAGTTAGTAGAAACTATGAGTATAGGAGATAAAAATGAAAAGAAAGAGGTGAAAATTGGGACATGTATCTTTGCAAAAACAAGGATAGATCTCATAAAGCTGCTCTGAGAATTCAAAGATATCTTTGTATGGTCCTATCAAGACATGTCGAGGTTAAGTACTGATGTCGTAACACACAGGCTCCTTATAAAGGAAGAATGCAAACCAGTTCGCCAGAACTTCGAAGAATGAGGCCCGACATGCTATTAAAAAGATAAGGTTAAAAAAGCTCGAGATGTAAACCCACAAAAGGCATCTTGAAACCAAAAAAAAAGTCAAGATGAAAACCCGCAAAGGGCATCTTAAAAAAAAGTTTTACGCTTGTTTCCTCTAAGTGGTCAAATACCCTAAGCAAGTAACCAAGAATGACCAAGAGATGTCATAAATGCCAAATTTATGGAAACAAAATTTATATATCTCCTCCACCTCTTCACGTCATGACTTCTTCTCTTTCTATGTGAGGCATGAATTTCATTGGGTCAATTTCGCCAAAAGCTTCCAATGAGTATCGATTCATCTTCGTGGTCATTGATTACTTCACTAAGTGGGTAGAAGCCAATTCTTATGCCAATGTCATGAAATCGACAGTTAACAAATTCTTGAAAAAGAGATTATATGTCGATATGGAATGCCAAAAATGATCATATATGACAACATATTGAATTTGAATAATAGCCTGATAGTAGAGGTCAGTAGCCAATTTAGGATCAAACATCACAACTTATCACTATATCACCCCAAAAAATGAATGGGGTAGTGGAGACAACCAATAAGAACAAAAAGAGATTGTTGGAAAAATGACACAGACCAATAAAGATTGGTATGAGAAATTATCATTTGCTCTTTATGTTTATCGAATGTCTATCAAGACCTCCATTGGGGTAACACCTTTCTTATTGGTTTATGAAATAGAGACAATTTTACCCATTGAAGTCGAGATTTCTTCCCTCCGAATTTTGGAAGAAGTGAATTTGGATGAAGTAGAAGAATCCAATCTAGATATGATTAGTTAAACTTGATCGAGGAAAGGAGGTTGAAAGCTATCTAACATGGTCAGATGTACCAAAAGCGAATGATGTGGGCTTATGACAAAAAGGTCCGCCCTAGAGAATTCCATTAGGGAGATCTAGTTTTAAAAAAGATCCTCCTTATACAAAAGGATTTCTAAGGACAATGGATGCCAAATTAGGAAATATCTTATGAGGTAAAGAAAACCTTTGTTGGAGGAGCTTTGATTCTGACCAAGATGGACAGTAAAGATCTACCCAACCACGTGAACTCAGATTCGGTGCAAAATTTTCACCAAAAGAAAAGAAAAGAAAAGAAAAGAAAAAAGAAAAAAGAAAAATAAAAAGGAGGGGTCGAGATGAAAACTCGTAAAGGGCGTGTCAAAACTTAAGGAGATTTAAGTTAAAAACTTGCAAGGCGGCTTAAATTTGTTCAAAGAATGGGCATGAAATGATATTCTCTTTCAAAAGTAACAAGGTGGAGGAACTTTACTTCTTGGGCATCGACGAAGTACTCCAGGTCTTATGGACACATATCAGGCTCAGAATGGTCCTCATCAAGTTTGCTCAGAGAAGCTCATACTTTGATATCTAGGGCACCAGTTTTCATTTTTTTTGCTCACCTCGTGTTTAGCAATTTTTAACCAATGTTTCTCATTTTTAATCTTTTCATTCATTTCCTTCATTCGAGCTTTGTCTCCAATAAAATTCAATCTTATCCATTTTTACAACCCTGTTCAAGCATTTTTTGCATTAAAATAATGGTTAGTTGACTAACGACGATATAAGGTATAAAAGGAATTCTACATATCGCTTTGAAAATTTTCTAAATAGTACAACAACCTGAAACAAGACTACTAGTTAAAAATAACCAAATTTGAGGGTTGGAGGGGTCCTCAAACAAATAGTTGAGATTATGACTACCTCTTTGGGTTTTATATTGAAAACACTAGACCTAAAAGGGAAACATGGTGACACATCAGTGATAGAACTTAGGAAAATGACGAACAACGTTGACCTAAGGACTAAAAAACAAAATCATTCTAAAAATGATATTTTTGCATTCATACCATTCATACCCATCTAGTTAGAAGCATTTGATTATTCTAATAATGACATCTTAATTACTTGGCCTAGATAGAGGCCTATGAAATAAGAATCTACAGGTCCTATTCCCTAGAGAATGGCGTAAGGGATCAGTACGACATCAAATCTTATATCCTTGAAGTTGCAGGGATCAGATTGAAACTACGGTAGCAAATCCTTCTCTCTGAAGTTGTAGTATAGCAAGATAAGGCTACAAAACCAAATTCTATACCCCTGAAGTTACAGTGGATTGGCTTGAAGCTACAAAAACAAATCTTTATCTCCCTGAAGTTGTAGTGGAGTAAGATGAAGTTACGTCATCAAATCATATATCCCTAAAGTTGCAGTGAATTAGATTAAAACTATAGAAACAAATCTTTATCTCCCTGAAGTAATAGTGGAGCAAGATGAAGTTACGACATAAAGTCTTATATCCTTGAAGTTGTAGGGATTGGATTAAAACTGCAATAGCAAATCTTTATCTCTCTGAAGTTACAGTAGAGCAAGATAAAGCTACCATATAAAATCTTATCTCTCTGAAGTTACAGTGAAGCAATATGCTACAACACCAAATCATATAACCCTGAAGTTATAGTGGGTCGAATTGAAGCTACAGAAGCAAATCCTATCTCCCTAAAGATGTAGTGGAGCAATATGAAGTTACGAAACCAAATCCTATACCCCTGGAGTTATAGTGGGTCGAATTAAAGCTATAGAAGTAAATCTTATTTCCCTTAAGATACAGTGGAGCAAGATGATGTTATAATATCAAATCCTATCTCCTTGAAGATGCAGTGGAGCAAGATGAAGTTACGAAACCAAATCCTATACCCCTGAAGTTGCAGTGGGTCGGATTAAAGCTATAGAAGCAAATCTTATTTCCCTTGAGATACAGTGGAGCAAGATGATGTTATGACATAAAATCCTATATCCCTGAAGCTGCAGTGGATCGGATTAAAACTACATAAGCAAGTCATATCTCCCTAAAGATACAATGGAGCAAGATAAAGCTACAATATCGAATCCTATCTTCCTAAAGTTGTAGTGAAGCGGATAAAACAACAATTTCAGTCCTCCTAAAGTTGCAGTGGGTTGGAATGAAACTATAACAGCAAACCTTATCTCCTTGAAGTTGCAATGGAGCAAGATGAAGCAATGACATTGAATTCTATCTTCCTGAAGTTGCAATGCAGCAGATAAAACAACAATTCTAGTCTCCTTGAATTTGCAATGGGCTGGAATGAAACTATAACAACAAATCTCATCTCCTTAAAGTTGCAATGGGGCAAGATGAAGTTGTGCCACTAAATTCTGTCTTCCTAAAGTTGTAGCGAAGCGGATACAGTGTAGTAAAGTAACCAATGAGATGAAAGATTGGGTTACTTGAAGAATAGAAGCACTAGAGGCTGAAATTCAGCAGGACCGGAGGAAATTGATCCTCCTTTGAGTCTTTGCTCCATTCCCGTTACATGACAATTAGCAAAGAGGGGCAGCTGTAAGAGGCTAATTTTGTCCGGCCCAAAAGAATAAAAAAACCAAATTTAAAATTAAAGTCCATTAAAATTCAAAAATCCATTTACATTTACAAAACCCAATTAACTCAATTATAAAAAAAAATCCAATACACAAACCCAATACCAAGCCCACATCACAAAAGTACAAAACATAAAAAAAACCCCAAACTAAAAAACCCCAAGAGCCTTTAGCTTTAGCATCGCTGCTGCCCAACTTCGATCGTCGCTCCAATACCACATCGATCCCCGTTTCGATGCCACATCAGCAACGTTGTTCTTGCCATGTCGCCCTCGAAGCATATTCTAGATTAGGCGAACAACCTGTACACAGAGAAGAAAAAAAGGACAAAAACACAATATATATATATAATATGTAATTTCGTGCTATAAAAATAGTACAAATCATAGTAAATTTTTTACCCACACTCAAATATCGAAAAGCAAAAAATAATTCAAGGTAGAAGCTAGTGTTTTTGTATTTTTTATTTATTTTAAAACTAAAAGTATAAATAAATTAGATTTTTTTACCTGACCATTCTGCTTCCGCCAATATAGGAGGACGGAGATGCCGTCCCCAATGAAGGGCGACCCTTTCCTTCAAGTGCGAGTAACCCTAGTCTTATCTTGGTGGCTTAGGGCTTGTCGGAGGGGAAAATTATTTAAAAAACCAAAGAGGTTTCTAATTTCTTCGGAGCTTTTAGGTGGTTTTTCGGGTATAACAATCCTAAATCTGGGTTCGAGCTTTTAAAGGGTCTTAAAGAGGTTTTTTTTTTAATTTTTCGGCCATCGTAGGTGGTGATCGCCACTGCCGATAATCGATGGCCCACGACGGACCCATAGTGGCGAGATCGTCGGACCCATGACCTACCAAAAGTCCTTGAGAGAAAAAAAAATAAAGAAGTAAAAGTTTTTGTTTAAAACCAAAGTGAAAAGTGATTTTTTAAAAAAAAATTTGGTTTAAATAGACAGACTATACGACGCCATCTTGGAGTTTCTGAAATCCACCCAAAACGACATTGTTTTGAGCTACATCCGAGACCTGATACGGACCCGCTTGAAGGTCCGTGTTTTTTTGTGAAAGGGCTATTTGTTGTTTTAACCCTTCCACATTTTTATTCTTTTTTATTTATTTTAATTTTTACTGTTTAATTTTATTTTTTTTATAATTTGGTCCCTTGATCATGGACCCTTTTCTAGGAATGACATATGTGCAAAGGTTAGGATACTTTCCCTTTTGGTCCCTGCATTTTTTTATATTTTTTAATTTAATTCTTTATTCAGTTTTTTAATTTGTTCCTTTAATTTGTTTATAGTTTAAATTTAGTCCTTTATTTATTTAATCCAGCCCTTTAATTTCTATTTTTTTTTGCAATTTTTGAGTTTATTTTTTAAAATTTTTTTAAACTTAGTCCCTTGTATTGTTTTTTTATTTTTGTTTTGTTTATATTCTTAGTATTTTTTAATTCATGCATTTACGTACTTGTTCGTTTAATTATGTCATGTTTATTTTTATCTTTTATTTTTTTAGTTTATTTTTAATTATATTGCAAATTTTTATTATTGTTATTATTTCCATAGGTTGATATTATTATTATTATTATTATTATTATTTAATTGTATTTATTTTATTTTATTCATGTATGTATTTTTATTTTGCCATCATCAAATTGTATTATGCTCACACATGTTCATTCATTTTTTGTAAAAATATTCAAATAAATAAATCACATGACATTTTAAATTTTTTATGTAACACATAAGCAATTTTCAAAACTGAGGCAATGTTCTTTACTTTGGAAACTTGAGAAAATTATGACCTAACTTGCTAGATATAGTTTTCTCTTCGAACTGAAGTAATTGAATACCCTATTTAAAATTAAAATATACAAGATTTGAGGCAATAATTAGAAATACTCTTTATTTTTTAAGATTTGAGATATTGTGCCTTAACTTACTGGACATGACTTTTTCTCGCAATTGACTTGAAATAAAATAAATGAGCTTTCTTCGTAAATTCTATTTTTAAACGACATCAAAACAAATCATTCACGCATTCAAATATTGCATTTTAAATTTTCCTCGAGTTCTCGATTTTCAACAATTAAGACATTAAATAATCGACTAGGTACCAATTTTGGATGTGTGAGGGTGCTTATCCTTCTTCATACTTAATCGACTCCCGAACCCACGTTTTTATTTCGAAGACCAAAACATTTATTTTAATAATTTTGAATATTTTATGAGGTGATCCAATCACACTAAATTAAAAAATATTCGTGGCGACTCCATTTTCATTTTGCAAAATAAAATTTGAGACTTAAAAAAAGGTTTTGACAAAAGTAATATAAAAAAGAAATATTGTGTCTTTTTAAAGAGGTACATAGGTATCTCTTGGCATCTGTATAGATACTAATAAATAAAATCGAGAGATAAATTTTGAGTGAAAATCATTACCACAAAATATTCTTTCTTTCTTGAGTGTTTTTGTAAGCTTTTTGTAGTTTAAAACAATTTGTAGTGTAGTACAAATTGTTTGGTTCAAGTAAAGACATTGTATCTTAGGAATAGTATTTCTTTATCGTTTTGAACACGAAAGAGAAATAAATATTCTTAAGATAATTTCTTGAAAATGTCTTACCTTTACAAAATATCGATTTTTTAATCCAAATCAATTTATTGTTCAACAACATTAAACTTACAAAAAGAATAATTAAATTTTTACAAAGATAATTTTTTTTATAAAAAACCGTAATTGATAATCTTTAAATGTGGTGTATACTATATTACACCCCCAACTGTCCAACCAAGTGATAGGATCACAAATAGTAAGAACGAACCCATTGGTAGAAAATTTAGGATTTAGTGCCCTAAGTGTAGTATACTCAACAATTTATACTAGTAATTTTCAAACAAATGTTTTAAATAAAATTTTATTATACATTAATATCATTTTTATATCTCTTTAATGATTTTTACATGCAAAGCAAAATGTAAGTAGCTATTGGCTCATTGATTATCTAATATTTAATTAATATTAAGTTACATTATGTGATTGAATAATAATGTTAGAAAATAATTTATATTAGTAGATAATCTAAATAGTTCGTAGCCTAATCAAAATAGAGCAAATCGATTGAAAGGCTATCATAGGCGTAAGAGTGGACAAATCCAGAAGATAGAGACATAAATGTCTTTATCTAGATTGAGAATGCATTGGATATGACCCAAGTTGAATTTATCTTAGATCCGTTTATAGATTTATTCACTTATGACGTTCATAATGTTGCATACCTTCATCTTGAGTGGATGATGGACTATGTACGTGTGACTTGTATATTTTGATGTATTGAAAGCCTGAGTTCAAATAGATAAGGAATCGAAAGCTAGTACGTTGGGTATACAACTTTTGAATGATTTAACATCATTCCACAATAATGGAATCATATCCCTATAAGGGTAAATGATATCCTCTCATTGGCATTACGTAACAACCCTTACCCGGGAAGAACCGTTACATCACGAGCAAAGGATGTCACTTTTGAATAATAATGTTATTTAATACAAAAATCAAATTTAAAACTTTCTTTTAAACATAATTAGACTTAAGTTGAATTTAATTAATTCATTTCTAAGATTCTTTCAATGTTTGGTTACAAACAGAAATCATTCGGGGTTTAATCAAATCAAAACAAGGAAAACAGGGTCAATGTCACGATAATAGGAAATTGGTGTCGTTGTAACAACCCATTTTTCAGTGTTATCAAAAATAGTGTTTTCAAAACCCCATTTTCGAAGATCGAGTTTGTAAAAATTATTATTTAATATTTATGAGGTTAGTATAAAGTTCAATTAAAATTTAGTCCTTTAATTTTGTCATTTGGATAGTTTTTTAAGGTATAAGGACTAAATTGTAAAACTGATAAAAGTTAATTACTATAAATTTTTAATTAATTGGAGGACCAACTAAGAAATTAGACCACTATATTGAGACCAAACGATGATGGTGAACAACTATTAACCACCAAAATTAGTTAAGTGTGATTAGTGTTAGTTAATTAAATGTTAATGAGGTTAATTATAATAATTATATATTAATCTTAGTATTAATAATAAAAGAAAAAGAAAAATATTTATTCATCTATCGACTTCTTCATCGAACTTAAAGGGAGAAAAGGGTTTAAAGTTTCTTTACATTCAGTTATTGAATTATTAGGTAATTTCAAGTAATTTTCTTGTAATTTTTGTGTTTTTGAGGTCCCAGGAGATTGATTTAGCTGGCCTGTGTACCAATTTGTGAAATTGATAAATTTTCTAAAAGTTTTCATTGCTTAATGCTTGATGAAATTGTTGTTAAATTGTTACATTTTAAGCTTAGATATGAAAATAGACGAGTTTCTAAAGCTTAATTGCTAGTTTTTGAGCATATGGAATAAAGTGAATGAATTTCTAAATTGATGTTATATTTTTGTAATTTTAGGTAATAAAGAATTATAAAAAGATGTAATTGAGATCAATTTCGAAATCCAGGTTCAAATTTGAAGTTATAGTAATATCAATTTTAGGGACTAAATTAAATAAAATGAAAAACTTTAGGGAACTATAAAAAAATGGAATTAAACTTTCATCTGCATATAATAAGATGTTATATGGTATTTAGAATTGATAAATTGAAATGAATTATCATATACATCGAGAATTGAACCAACCAGAGGATAATATAAGAAAAGGTAAATTTACGTTTTAGTACTTGATGTTTCATTTTTTTTTTCAGGTAAGTTCATATGGAACTTACTATGTAATTTATGTCATGTTTGAATTATATTATAATGTCTATTAGTTTAGGTTAATTTTAATTGTGATGATTTGGCATTTAAAGGAATAAATCGTAAAGCATGGAAATATGGTTATTACGTGTAAACGATGTATTGAATGGATGTGAAATTGTTATATGATTGAATGATATGCATAAGATGATGTAAAATTTTTGAAATGATATGGAAATAGTAATGGTTCCCATGTGAACTTAGTAAGCTATTAGGATACAAATGGCATGTCATTAAGGTCCAAATGGAAAAAGAAATGGTTCAAACAAAAAAAAGGAAACATGTGTTTGATCAGGGATTAATATAACTAAAGATCCAACATGTGTTGTGGATTCTCTAAACCTCGTGTGAGCAACATCGAACTAAACTTGCATAAGCAACCCTGGTCTAAAGCTCATGTGAGTAGCCCAAATATGTTAGGTTGTGTGAGCAAATTAGTCACAGCAAATCTGTACAAGCATATACTGTCGATGCAAGTATAGTAGATAGATGTAAATCTATTGGATATCAATCCCACGAGGATGGATGTTTGTGTTTATATTTGTCGATGTAATAAACAGATAAAACAATATAAATTATGGTAAAGTTATCGGAGCAATGGACAGGTAAATGCAATAAAAGTATGAGATTGATTTCTCGAAGTAATAATGAAAAATTTAAGAGGCAAAGCAATGATAATGAAATGGGGTTCTTGACGTGAAAAGTTGGCAGAACACTAAGTGTAACTCACAAGGTTTAAAATATCAGGTAATTTGTCACTGTAAATAAGCACAATGCAAATCTTACCAAACTTGACTCTCCTATTAGATCTAAGACTCAAACATGCACAATAACCACACCTTCCAGTGTTGACAATGCAACATATTCAAGAACAAGTGGATTAAATTCCTTCAATCCCCAGGCAACTTCTGTTGTCTTGCTTGTTAACTTAATTTGTCACTACACCTTCCAGTGACAGTGACTGTAATCACACTTCCGTGGTCAAACAATTAAATCCAAAGATTAATAGTAAAGGCAAGATTGAAATAGATATCATTTAGTTCTAAATTTCAAATATACTTCTATACAACTTGAAATAACAAGAATTACCAGCGTTTAAGAAAAAGAAATAACAGAACAATTGGGGCATTCTATTTCTAGTCTACTCAAATTGCTCCCTTACTCTTCTCCTGTAGTGCACTTAGGATATTCCTCGTCAAGAGCAGTTCAGCCTTCTCTTTTGTGTCAGGTCGCCCTTGGGAAGTTAAGCTGCCATGGATGCAAGCTTTAAGAAATTATGGATTAATGAAGAAAATCAACTCTGGCCAAGGAAAAAGATCCCTTCTCTCTCCTTCTCTTCAGTATTTAACAGCAACTTCACAGTACAGGTGTCCTTCCTTTCAAATCTGGAGCTGTACAACTCACACATTTCTGGTGTGTTAACCAAACAACTATCAGGTGCTACGACAGTTCTGGGCGCAATTTTGGATCTTCTTATGTAGCGACAACTCTAGACACATTCATGCATCGATACTTCTGGGCAGGTTCTTGCATTGACATCTTTGGGCGCAATGCTAAACAGACTAATACAGCGACATCAGTAGTAAAAATATCATAAATTCAAAGGAAATTAGGCTAAGCTTCATTAAGTTAGAAAATGCAATAACTAAATTAAAAATACTAAAAATGTATGCTAAAGATGACCAAATGAGAACAAATTATACAATAAGTAGGGAGAAATCAATGGTTCTTTCTAATGCTATCACACCCCCAAACTTGAGTTTTTACTTGTCCTCAAGTAAAACAAAAACTAGCAAGGTTATAGCAAAAATTTTATCAAGACAATGATCATTCTAGAAACTTGAATAATCTAAAATCCTAATGAATGAATCACATTCAAATGACAGAATATTGCGCCGACAATTCATAAGTATGAATAATTAAAAATTTAACTTCATCAATGCTAGCATCATTCTTTAAATCCTAATTTTTTTCTACCAAAACAACATTTATTGTACACTAATATATCTATCTATCTATCTATCTATCTATCTATCTATATAGATATTATTTTTCTTCTTTTCTCTTTTTTTTTTCTTTTTTTTTGTGACTGAGGGATGCCGTTGCATTACTATACTCTTGTTCTTAGGAAGTAACAATGGGGTACAACAAACCCTCAGGGAGTATGTAATTGCGTTGACACACACTCTTATAGTGACAACCTTTGGCTAGATTACTTTTTCTAACACTTGCATTGGAGTGTTCCCCCTTGATAGTTCACAATGCACTCACATTAGACTGTCTTTTATTCATAACTATACTTATATACAAGTAGCTGTAAATGACAGATTCATTCAAGATTCAAAGAATGATACTATTCATCCATTACTAATGCATTCTAAGTCGTTCATCCAAGAATTGAAGATACAACATTCAATCAAATTCATCCAACTCATTCATTAACAGTTCACATGATTCAAGAATTAAACATCAAATGAAAAAAATTCAAGCACATTTTTAATAACCATGCATGCTTCATTAAACTCAAATGGACAAAATTTTAAAATGTGAGTGTAATTGCATTTCCATTCCCATATACATTCCCCTCAAACTTAAAGTTTGTCTTGTCCCCAATGAACTGACATTAATTTACAATGACATGGAAATGCAATGATAATGCACATGTAGTGACAAATAAATTGTAAAGACAAAAGGAATGTGGTGACAATTAAATTACAATTATATGATACGCATGAAAACTAAAACTAAAAATAGAAAAAAACTAACTCAATTGGTTGCAGCCGATGATGTGGCTACATGATGTTTCTTCTTCTTGTGCTTATTCTCCTCCTTGCAGTGCTTTTTATCTTTGGCGCACTTCCTCTTTCGTTCTTTCAGCTTGGCCTGATCATCAGATTGCAATCAATAAATGCGTCCACTCGGATTGCCCCTTTTTAAATTGATCCAACGGTTGGGGAATAAGGGATGAATCGTCATGATTTATTTCTTGATATGCTTCAATTTTCTGGTGAGTCAGCAAATCAGATGCGTCGACAAGGAGCTTTGCATGCTACGACAAAAGAAAGAGTTTTATTCCTGCAAAAATACTAAGGAAGATAATTGAAACAAAAACTAAATAAACTAAAATTAAATGGTAAAGTAAAAAGAGGTTAGAAAAATGTGACCAAATTAATGGTCTCATTTTGTTTGTGATCATCATGGCCAAGATGCTTCAACCGTTGTCCATTTACTTTGAATTGGTGCCCATCATGTATATCTTTAGTTGTGACCACACCATTAGGAAATGCTTCGACAACTTTAAATGGTTCAGACCAACGTGAGCGCAATTTACCTGGATGCAATTTTATTCGAGAATTAAATAATAGTACCTATTGTCCTACAGTAAATTGTCGCTGTAAAACCATTTTTCCATGCCATCGCTTGGTCTTTTCCTTATAGATTGCGGCATTTTCTTAGACATTACGCCTAATTTCCTTAAGTTCAGTGATGTCCAACATCCTTTTCTTCCCAATAGCATTGTAATCCATGTTCACTTGCTTGATTGCCCACATTACTTTATGTTTCGATTCCACAAGCAAGTGACATACTTTACCAAAGACAAGCTGATACGATGACATCCCAAGCAGGGTTTTGTACGCTATTCGTAATGCCCACAACGCATCGTTAAGCCTAGAAGACCAATCATTCCTCGATGTATTTACCACCTTCTCGAGAATATTTTTTATCTGTCGATTGGAGACTTCAACTTGGCCATTAGTTTATTGATGATATGTGGTCACCATTCTATGGTTAACTCCATACCGCTTTAGTGCGGCTGCTACCTGATTGTAGTGGAAGTGAGTGCCTTGGTTGCTGATCAATGCCTTAGGCGTGCCAAAGTGAGTAAGCATATGCTTGTGGAAAAACTTCAGCACTATCCTTGTATCATCTTTGGGGACTGTAATGACCTCCACCCACTTTGATACACAGTCAACAGTAACTAGCGTATAAACATTTCCAAATGAACTTGGAAATGGCCTCATGAAGTTTATACCCCAAACGTCAAAGATTTTAACTTCCATGATTGGTTGTTGTAGCATCTCATTGCATCGAGATATTGATCCGGTGCATTGACATTTATCACATTGGTGCACAAAGTTGTGGGCATCTTTAAATAATGAAGGCCAATAAAATCCTGACTAAGGAACCTTTGCAGCAGTTCTTATGCCACCAAAATGACCTCCATAAGGGGTATCGTGACAATGCTTCAGGATTGAAAGCATTTCTTCCTCTGGAACACAACGCCTAATTATATTGTCATTGCACCTTGAATAGGTATGGCTTGTTCAAGTAATATTTCTCTATGTCGCAAAGAAATCTTTCTTTCTTATGGTCTGTTGCGCCCAAAGGTAACCTTCCACACACAAAGTAATTGACCACATCCACATACCATGGGGTTATAGTGACAGCAAACAACTTCTCGTTAGGAAATGCATCGACAATTTCAAATGTATTTCTGTCTTCACTACCAACTTCCAAACGAGACAGTGATCTGCCACTTAGTTTTCCAACCCCTTTTGATCCTTTATCTCTATATCAAACTCTTGTACTAGCAGGATCCAACGTATCAATCTTGGTTTAGCATCTTTCTTTGTAAAAAGGTATCTCAACGTGGAATGATCAGTGAATATAATAACCTTTGCGCCGATAAGATATGAGTGAAATTTGTCGAAAGCAAAGACTATAACCAATAACTCTTTTTTTTGTGGTTGTATAATTATCTGAGCTTCTGTGAGAGTCTTGGTGGCGTAATATATAGCGTGAAATACTCTTTCCTGGCATTGTTCTAATACTGCACCTACTGCAAAATCACTTGCATCACACATTACTTCAAATGGTTGCGACCAATCTGGTGCAACGATAATGAGTGCCTGTACTAGCTGCTTCTTTATTTGCATAAATGCATCCACACATTCATCATCAAACAAAAATTTTTTATTTTGCTCCAACAATGAGCAAAGAGGTTTTGCAATTTTAGAGAAGTCTCGAATAAATCTACGATAAAAACCTACGTGTCTGAGAAAACTCCGAATACCTTTTATATTAGTTGGTAGGGGTAACTTCTCAATAATTTCAACCTTTGCTTTATCCACTTAAATGCCCGGACTGGAAATATGATGACCTAGGACAATGCCTTCAGTTTCCCTGAAGTGGCATTTCTCCCAATTCAGCAATAGATTTGTGTCCTAACATCGCTTTAAAACTCTGGCCAAGTTGTCAGCGCATTTATCAAAAGTATTTCCATAAACAGAAAAATCATCCATAAATACCTCTAATGAGTCCTCGATCATGTCTAAAAATATTGCCATCATGCACTTTTGAAATGTGGTCGGTGCATTGCAGAGACCAAACGACATTCGACGGAAGGCAAAAGTGGCAAAAGGACAAGTAAAAGTTATTTTTGCTTGATCCTCTAACGTAATAGCTATCTGATTGTAGCTAGAGTAGCCACCGAGGAAGCAATAGTAGGCTTTTCCAGCAAGCCTTTCAAGCATTTGATCAATGAAATGGAGTGGAAAGTGATTCTTCTTTGTGGCTGCATTCAATCGCCGATAATCCATGCACACTCGCAAGCTCGAAGGAATGCGAGTTGGGATTAGTTCATCCTTGTCATTACTTACCACCATGATCCACTTTTCTTAAGGACACATTGGATTGGGCTCACCCAAGTGCTATAAAAAATTGGATAGATAATGCCCGCATCCACCCATTTAATAATTTCCTTTTTAACAACCTCTTTCATTTTCTCATTTAATCTCCTTTGCTGTTTAATTGATTGCTTTCCTTCATCTTTCAATCGAGTTTTATGCATGCAAAAAGAGGGACTAATGCCTCTAATATCAGTAATACTCCAGGCAATTGCACATTTATACTGCTTCAGTATATGGATCGAATTTTCTTTCTGAGTTGTGTCGAGGGTTGCAGAGACAATAACTGGCAGTGTATCATTATCACCAAGAAAACATTACTTCAGATGGGTAGGCAATGGATTCAACTCTAGAGTAGGAGCTTCTTCAATAGATGACTTAAAGACTGGAGCCGTTTTATCGATCAAATCTAAAGATTCCATTTGCCATCCATGCCTAAGCTCAATATTATTCGCCTCAACCTTGCCATCACAATCAACTAGAAAATCTTCATCCAATGTCACTGCAAATTCTTCTGGAATTTTTGTGCTTTGCTCATTGAATTCCTCCTTAATTAATACGTCCAACACATTAATGTGGTGACATTCTTCTTTGTCTTTGCAGGGAATGACCTAAAAAACACTGAAGGTGACATGTTTATCATTATGTCGCATTCTCAGTTCGCCTTTATACACGTTGATGAAAGTGCATCTAGTGGTGAGGAATGGGCATCCCAAAATTATGGGTACCTCGTTATTTGCTTTGTAGTCGAGGATAATGAAAGCCACTGGGAATACAAACTTATCTACGCGAACTAGAATGTCTTTAATTTGTCCTTAAGGTTGCGCCAATGATCTATCTGCTAACTGCAATGTCACTGTAGTAGGCTTCATATTACCAATCCCTAATATTCTAAATGTAAACAGTTGCATCAGGTTGATACTCGTTCCTAAATCACATAGAACTTTTCGCAAGTAATGATTTCTAATCGAGCATGGGATTGTAAAGCTTCTAGGGTCTTTCAGCTTAGGTGGTAACTTATTTGTCAGAATTGCACTGCATCCTTCTGTGAGCGCAATTTTCTTAGTATCAGTCAGCTTCTTCCTCTTGGATAGGAGCTCCTTCTTGAATTTCCCATAACTAAGAATCTGTACTAGAGCGTCCACAAGAGGGATATTGACATGCAATTGTTTTAATGTGGTCAAAAACTGCTGATATTGTCTATCATGCTCCTTCTCTGTAAGTCACTGTAGAAATGGAAATGGTATGGATACATCAGGTTGCCTTGACATAGCTGGTTGTGTCGACATCGACAGTTGCATCGATAATTTTATCGGTTTGATAGTAGGCATGGGGGTAACAATTAGTTGAGCCTCTTATTTGGTTCTTTAATAACTTCTTTAAATGCAACCTCCTCTCCCTGATTTATGTCATTAGTGATGACAGGTGTTATATCAAAGCTGATAACTGGCTCGACAGTTTGTTTCCCACTCCGAAGAGTGATAGCCTTGCAATGCTCCTTCCTTTTTGAGCTTGGGTTCTCTATATCACTAGGTAAAGCACCTGGTGGTCTTATGTTTAAATTTGAAGCTAGTTTCCCTAACTGTGCTTCCAATGCTCGGATAGAAGACTAATTTCCCTGCACAATGGCTTCTGTTCGTGTTATATGTTCACGCATCAATGCTCAAGGGCTACTAAAGGTTCAGCTCGTGGTTGTGTGTACTGCTACTTCTATTGCTATTATTTTCCTTAAGCATTCAGAAGTGGCATTGCATATTGTTGTGGCTATAGATGAGTGTGTGGTTGCATCTGATCTTTAAGCTCATGCATCTGAGTATTGTAGTTATAACTCCGTTGCTGTAGATTGTAATTCCCTTGTCGAGAACTACCTTGATTGAATGAATTTCCATATCTGAATGTCGCGGCATTCTGATTTCCCCAAGGCTATTGATTTCTTGCAGGATTATTATAGGAATTACTATAAGAATTTCCACGGATGTTATTGACGTAGAAAGCATTCTCCATTTGCTGTGGACAATCTTTATAACTGTGATTGTGACCGTAAATTTCACAACAAAAAGTAGGGACATCAATTTGTTGAGCAACTTGAATGGGTGCAACTTCACTAGTCCCCTTCATGTTCTTTATCATGTTTGCTAGTGAAGACATTTGTGCACTCAGAGCGTATATATCATCTAATTTAATAACTTCAGGATTTGCTTTGACTTGTGCAGCTCTAGAGATCAGATATTGGTAATCATTATAAGAAATTCACTCTAGAAATTTGATTGCTTCATCATAAGTACAGTTCAACAAAGGACCATTAGCAGATGCGTCAACAAGATTTATTGTCTGTGCATTCAGCCCATTGTAAAAGATTTCAATCTGTGTCTCCTATTGAATTCCATGCATAGGACAATATTGAAGAAGAGTTCTGTAATGCTCCTACGTAGTATGAAAAATTTCATCATCCAGCTGATGATACGCAGTGATGTCATTCCTAAGACGAGCATTCATCATTGGTGGATTAAATTGCAAAACGAATTGAGTTGCAAGTGCATTCCATGATGTAATTGATCTAGCAAGTAGTCCAAGGAACCAAGTATGAGCTCGTCCTTGCAATCAATAAGGGAATAGTTACATTTTCATGGCGTCATCAGGAATTTTGTGCTAACTAAAAGAAGCACAAATAAGTAGGAAGGATTTGAGGTGCTTTCTAGCATCTTCATGAGGCAGCCCAACATACTGCCCATTCGAATTCAGCATCTGGAACATGACTGGCTTTAATTCAAAATTTCCAGCTTGAATACCTGACCTCACAACACCTGGTTACAAATCGTCCAAAACTGGAACAACAAAATATCGAATAGTTTGATTTTGTATTTGATCTTCTTGTGGCAGCGGTGGATTATTGATATTTTTTAGCTATATAGAAGGGACATGATTTTGTGTTGGCAATTACGGTATGGTTGCATCATTTCTAAGCAAAGCCATATTTGTTTGTTCTTGTCTTCTCCTTCTAATAGTGCGTTCAAATTCAGGATCTAAGCCAACAACAAATTCAGGATTGCTCCTTGTCATAAAACACCTAAAAGAAAAATGTAAAAGCAGTAACAAAAAGAAAACAAATTAGTAACAAATATAGGTTAGATAAAAAAATAAGTGCGAAAGAAAAAATAAACATCAAACAAACGCCATTCTTGGCAACGATGCCAAAACTTGATTGTGCTTTGAACATCACAGCAAATATGTGCATGCATACACTTTCGATGCAAGTATAGTAGATAGGTGTAAATCTATTGGATATCGATCCCACGAGGATGAATGTCTGTGTTTATAATTGTCGATGCAATAAACAGATAAAACAATATAAATTACGGTAAAGTTGTCGGAGTAATGGACAAGTAAATGCAGTTAAAGTATGGGATTGATTTGTCGAAGCAATAATGAAAAATTTAAGAAGTAAAGCAATGATAATGAAATGGGGTTCTTGACATGAAAAGTTGACAGAACACTAAGAGTAACTCACAAGGTTTAAAATATCAAGTAATTTATCATTGTAAAAATGCACAATGAAAATCTTACCAAACTTGACTCTCCTATTAGATCTAAGACTCAAATATGCACAATAACCATACATTCTAGTGTTGACAATGCAACATATTCAAGAACAAGTGGATTAAATTCCTTCAATCCCCAAGCAACTTTTATTGTCTTGCTTGTTAACTTAATTTGTCGTTGCACTTTCCAGTGACAGTGACTGCAATCACACTTTTGTGGTCAAACAATTAAATCCAAATATTAACAGTAAAGGCAAGATTAAAATAGATATCATTTAGTTCTAAATTTCAAATATACTTCCGTACAACTTGAAATAACAAGAATTACTAGCATTTAAGAAAGAGAAATAATAGAACAATTGGGGCATTCTATTCCTAGTCTACTCAATTTGCTTCCTTACTCTTCTCTTGTAGTGCACTTAGGATGTTCCTCGTCAGGAGCAGTTTAACCTTCTCTTTTGCGTCAGGTCACCATTGGGAAGTTATGCTGCCATGGATGCAAGCTTTAAGAAAATATGGATTGAAGAAGAAAATAAAATATAGCTGAGGAAAAAGATCCCTTCTCTCTTCTTCTCTTCAATATTTAACAGCAACTTCACATCACAGGTGTCCTTCCTTTCAGATTTAGCATTCTTTGGCCATATTAGTTGGTTATACTAGCTGTACAACTCACACATTTCTGGTGTGTTAACCAGACAGCTGTCAGGTGCTGCGATAGTTCTAGGCATAATTTTGGATCTTCTTATGTAGCAACAACTCTGGACACATTCATGCATCGATACTTCTAGACAGGTTCATGCAGTGACATCTCTGGGCGCAATGCTAAATAGACTAATGTAGCGACCTCAGTAGTAACAATATCCTAAATTCAAAGGAAATTAGGCTGAGCTTCATTAAGTTAGAAAATGAAATAACTAAATTAAAAATACTAAAAATGTATGCTAAAGATGACCAAATGGGAACAAATTATACAATAAGTAGGGAGAAATCAATGGTTCTTTCTAATGCTATCAGGCGTGTGAGCAAATTAGTCTCGTGTATTTGAGTTCAGTTTACTATAATTCTCCAGGTGAAAACAGAAATGAAAACATATTAAATGGAAACGAAATGGTTGAATTGGACGTAAGTGAATGGAATGGATTCTTATGAATATGAATTGAGCATTATAGTTTGGCTTTTCATATGAACTAATATATATGTTGTTATTGTTGAATTGCACATGTTAGTGAATGGATGCCAATGGATGTCATTTATTATACCATTGAGTTCAATTGTTTAAATTGATATAAATTTTAAGGTAAGTTAAGTAAATTTCAAATGGACTTGTTAAGCATTCAACATGTTTACTCGCTACTTTTCCTTTCCCTAATTGATTGTTGATTTGTGGAACTTGTTAGTTAAGTAAACTTTACGACCACACTATCCTACCATAGACTTGGTAGTCTTTTGATCATTTTAGTCTTGGTTATGTGGCATGTACCTAAGTGTTAATATATGTGTTTACTTTGAATAATAGGTTAAGTTTAAGTTCTTTATAATGTTTGGTTTTTGATAAGGTGAATGTTTACTTGTACTTGATTATTTAGTAATATGTAAAAGTATATGAATGGTATTCAAAATGGTATGTTTGAGTAGGAATGGTATAGGTAAAATAATGATATTGGATGGCTAAAGGTATCGTTAATAAGTTGAATTTGAATAAGTTAATTTGGTATGTTTTGATATCCAATTGAGTCTATCTTGAATTGGTTGATTGGGTAATGGATTAATGCATTGTTATGATATGTTATTGGTATGTTTTCATGCAAGAAATGTGGTGCAAGTAAGCACCAATTGTGTTAATTGAAAGTCTAACATGAAATAGGTACCAAATTGCCTAATTTGTACAAAAAACAAAGTCCTCATCTTAACAACCATAATTTCCTCATCGCAATGTCGACCAACCGTATGTGACATCGCAGCATCAAGTGGCCTGATGTCGTAATGTGACAAACTATTTGACGATGTCACGATGTAGAGAAGGTGACAAAATGACGCCGACCTTGAATTTTTAAAACTTTGTAAATTGGTCCTATTTCATGCTCGAGTCTATAAAAGAGCTTTTGTAAGCTTGATTAAGGCTAAAATTTAATTGTATATCACATTGTAAATGTATTTATGACATGAATGTTTGATTAAATTATATAATTTAATATGTTTGATAGTAATTTCTCCAATAACAACTGTAGTATCCCGTAACTTAGACTCGATGATCGGGTCAGGTAAAGGGTGTTATATTTCGTGGTATCAAGGTTATGATTTAGTCTATTCTAGGACTGAAAAATAATGCATACAAGTCTAGAAATATATGCCACAATAACATGTGATAATGTGATGACTGCTGATCTGATTTGACTCTATTTTTCTTATAGATAACCATGTCGACCGAAACAAATCATGTTGTATCTGATGTGGTATATAGTAATATTATAGCTTCCTATCAGGGAGCCAGTCATAGTGTTTCGGTTCCACAAATTCTTGGAATGAGGTGAGATATACCTTTTTCCAGATGATGAACTACTGGTTCACGTAATTTTTGGAAGTTAACCCTCTAGCTCCGTAACCTCACATACAACCTCCATCCTCGATCGCGCCTTCAATAACTCCCTCTTGGTCCTTCGAACCCTAATACAGTGACTATTCGTCGACCTTCAATTGAAAAGATTCAAAAGTGTGGGGCTAATTAATTTCGATGTAAAACTTATAATGATCCGGCTAGAGTTCAACACTTGTTAGAAAATACTTAGCGAGTTCTAGATAAAATGGTTTGTTCACCAAAGGATAGTTTGAGATGGCGTTGTATCACTACTAAAAGAAGAAGCTTATCAGTGGTGGACTACTTTGCAACAATTGTACCGAAAGATAGAGTGAATTGGGACTTCTTCCAATTTGAATTTAGAAAGAAATATATTAGTTAACTATATTTAAAAAGAAAAAAGAGAGTTTCTATAATTGAAGTAAGAAAGCATGTTAGGGGTTGAGTACGAGCAATAATTTATTCGACTCAATAAATACGCTCGAGAGATTATATCAATAGAGGCCGAATTGTGCACCCGCTTTGAGTGAGGATTGAATGAAAATATTCGAATGTCAGTAGGGATTTTGCAATTGAAAGAATTCGTGATTTTATTTGAATGAGCATAGAAGATGGAATATATATGCATTGAAAAGAAGCAAGTCAAACAGAATCTTTGAGATACTGATAAATAGAATATGACTAGATCATTTTTGAATCCACCGATAAAGCCAAGGGATGTTCATAGTTGCTTCGCTTCTCCGTTAGGGTTCTTCAGGAGAGATATGTCCAGACATAGTTATTAGAGACCTCAAGCTACATTTGTGGCTAGTATGGGCAATGTTCAAAATGCGAGTAGACCAGTTTGCAAGTATTTTGATAAGAACGATTCCAAATAATCCCAAGAAAAGATACGAACTTGTTTACGATACAGTTCCACTCAGCACTTCTTGAGGGATTGCCCGAGAAAATACTATGTTGCTGGAGATCAAACTACCAAGCTAGTGGTAACTCCACTGAGAGGTAAACGATCGAGAAATAGTAGCAACACTAGAGTGAGCCAAGGGGGGATTGCTCTTCCACAATTTGTTGTGGAAAATTAAGGTCTTTCCGTCACTTAACGATCATGTTTTCTAGCTATTTTATATGTTTTTATTTTTTTACTTTTATTACTTTAGGTTTAATTTATGCATAATAAGTGTTTTTACACAATTTTTAACCATGTGATGACCTAATGGGCTTAAGGATGAACAAATGAGCTACTTAAGTGTGCATAAAACTAATTTCAGGTTTAGAATGTGAAGGACAATGATAGTGTTACAACATCGGGATATGGTGTCGCAGCATTGAACTTCGAAACCAAATATTTCATATTCAAAATGTCGGTGTCGCGACACTCAGTGATGAACATGCTAAAATTATTCAAGGGAAAATTGGTCTGCAAAATGTATTTTTATTAGTATTAGGCTATTAATTTAACCTAATTAGGTCAAACAATTCTGGCTACAAATAGTAGTCTTTGGCCTTGATGGTACTAAAAAGACATATGTTTTCTCCTCATTTACTGGATAATTTGTTCTCATTTAGTTGTCCTTAGTACATATTTTAGCATTTTTTAGTTTAGTACATTGCATTTTCTAACTCAGTAGACCTTGGCCTAGTTTTCCTTAATTTTTCCATATTTTTCCACTAATGTCGCTGTATGAGCACTTT
Organism: Kokia cookei; assembly: GCA_039519145.1. Taxonomy (NCBI): domain Eukaryota; kingdom Viridiplantae; phylum Streptophyta; class Magnoliopsida; order Malvales; family Malvaceae; genus Kokia; species Kokia cookei. The sequence continues at coordinate 27,149,023 of CM076901.1, forward strand.
TGGATTGCGCCCAAAACTATCGTCGCATAAGCACTTCCAGCAAAATTATCGCCGTACGAATATTTTTGGAATGCACCCAAGACTGTCATTGTATAAATATTCTTCAAATTGCATCCAGAACTATCGCTGCATAAGTATTCTTCAATTGCACCTAGGAATGTCGCTACATGAACATGTACAGAATAGTCGCTGCATGAAAGTGTCCAGAATTGCACCAAAATTGTACGGCTCAATTTTGCAAAATAGACACCCGCACAATTTGGGCTAAATATAAACACTCACAAGGAAAGAGAAAGGTGTCTCTTCTTCCTTTATTCTCCCATTTTGCAATATTATCTTATTCAACCTAGCTTTTGAGCTTTTCGACTATGGAGGCTTGAGACCATTTGGAGGAACCTGACGTTGATGAGAAGGTAGCATCTACTCCTAACAAGGAGTGTTCTAAGTGCGACACAAGAGGAGCATTTATGGAATAGTTCTAGTTGGCTAGGAATAGAATGCTTTAACTTATTCTTTAATTCCTCTTAAACGTTGATAAATTCTGATGACTTTAATTGTGTATGAAAGTACCTCTTAATGTTAGATCTATTTTGATTTTTGCTCAAATCTTCTTAATTGTTATCTTTGGATTTAATCGTTTTGACCATAGAAGTATGATTGTAGTCATAATCACTGGAAGGTGCAGTGAGAAGTTAAATTAACAAGCAAGACAACAGAAGTTGCTTGAGGCACGAAGAAATTCTGGCCACTTGTTCTTGAATGCAAAGCATTGTCAATACTAGAAGGTGTAGTTAATGTGAGTATTTAGGTTTTTAATAAATAGGGAAGTCGAAAGTAGTGAGATCTCATTAAGCTTAATTACAACGACAATTTATCTATAAATTACCTTGTAGTCACATTTAGTGTTTGCCAACTTATCAAGTCAGGGATCCCCCCATCTCTTTATCATTGTTTTACTTCGTTAATTTTCTTAATTGCATTGAAAAATATCTTCAACATTCATTTCATTTTCTAGCAAATCGCTCTGACATTTTGTAGTGCAGTTTTACAAAAACTATGTTGACAGTTTTAAATCTTTATTTGTGCAGATTTTGACTTAATTGCGTTAACATTATATCTGACAATTTTTCTTATCTTAACTTCTTTTGCATCGACAATTTTAGATAACAGACACCCATCCTCGTGGGATTGATATCCGATAGATTCACTTCTATCTACTATACTTGTATCGACAATGTACGCATGCACATTTGCTGTGACGTTCATAGTATGATCAAGTTTTGGCACCGTTACCGGGGATGACGTTTGTTTGATGTCTATTTTTGTCCTTGCATTTATTCTTTATTATCTAAATTTTATTTGTCACTAACTTATTTCCTTTTTGTTGTTTACTTTTACAATTTTCTTTTAGCGAAATATGGCTAGGAATGAGGTGTATAGAACCTCAATATTTTGGACTAAAATGAGTGATGCTGTAGAAATGGAGCTCGATGCCATAACAACCCAGGTATCTTCGTTGACTAATATGCAAAATCCTACAGTAGTTGCAAAATGGAAATTTGCAGTGACAATTTGCGATCACATGGAAGCAACCATGAGTTTGAACAATGCCCATCAAATCCAGCAAATGTGTACCACATGGGGAATTCCGGTCGAAATGAAAATCCTTATTCGAACACTTACACGCTAGAGTGGGAGCAACATCCAAAATTTTTGTTGGAGCAATCAAGACCTTGGAAGTATAAACAACAATGTTAGATCCAAGTGGACATTGCGCAATTATGATCAACTCTTGTCAAGGCAAAATACCCAACAAGATGAAGCATAAGAATTTTCATCAATTGAAAATTTACTAATACAATATTTTGCCAAGACTAAAGTTGTGCTTCAGAGTCAAGCTGAATCCATACGAGCTCTAGAATATCAATTTGGCCAAATTGTGAGCACAATAAATTTGCGACCGCAAGAATTTTTACCGATTGATATTGAGAATTTGATATCACAAGGGCAAGAGCATTGTGAGGGAATCATTCCCAGAAGTGAGACTCAACTAATTGAACTTGTTACAGATGCTACAGTAAAGAAAGATAATTCAGATATCGACAATGGAAAGATATCAAAACAATCTGAAAAGCAAACTGCTGCTAAAGAGGTTAAACAAAATATTACGGAGACAGAATTAGATAATTTTTTCACCACAAATGATACAACAAACAGCCTCAGAAACTTGAAGATGCATGGTTAAAGAAGAAAAGATTGGGAGAAGTCGAAGCAATCACACTTACTGAAGGGTGCACTGTCATGGCAATTAAATTACTCCAAGAATTTAAGGATCCCAAGAGCTTCTCAATACCCTATTCCATTGGTGAAAAGTATATTGGAAAGGCATTATGTGATTTCAATGAAAGCATAATTTTGATGCTTATATCTATAATTAAGAAGCTACGAAATTAGAAAAAATGAAAGAAAGAGTGGAAATATTTTGGGATCGTGTGGAGAATAAAAGGGTACGAAACACTTTAAGAATAAGGAATAAATAATATGTCTGCATGATTGAGGAATAAGTAAACACCATTGTCGACGCATTAGGATTCCATTGTCAGCGCATTTTTGTACAGCTGTACTACATCTACTAACTTAATGCTGAAACAGAATAAGTTCATGTGGAGGAATAAAAAGATGAAGAAATAGATGTCGATGCAAATTTAGCTGAGAAATTTGTCCTCGTACCTGAAGTTGTGGGTGCAATAACTGAAGTCTTGGCGCAAGATGGAGAAAGTCAGGTGGAAGCTATGGATGAAATTAATGAGGACCATAATCCTTTGGCAATACTGGTCTACACTGGACCAACAAATGCAGCAGCTGATGATGCCGGAGAAATCCACAGACTATGCGAAGCTCAAACAAAAGAAAAAGAAGAAAGAAGAGAAGGACCTGATATCGTGACAAATTTGATTAAGAAATTTGTCACCGCACTTGAACTTGTGGGTGCATCATCTGATGATTTGGTGCCACCTGAAGCGAGTCAGGCGGAGGCTGTGACGGTCGGTAATGAGGATTCCAATCCTCTAGCCATGGTGCTTTATGTTGCACCACTTGTTGAAATACACCCATCTGATGTCATGATCGATGATGCCGAGGCGCAACCTGATGTTGAGGAGGAATCCACAGATTTGACCAAGCCAATGGAACTAAAGAGGAAGCGCATCGAAGACAAGATGTGGCGCAAGGAAAAACGGAAGCGTAAGAAGAAGAAGAAGACCAATGCAGTCACATCTTTAGCTGCAGCACACTGAGTTAGTTTTTATTTTTAGCACTTAGTTTAGTTTTCATGCATATCATGTAGTAGTAGTATAATTGTCCCTGCATTTTTATTGTCACTGCATTTTTATTTTCGCTGCATTTACATTGTCATTGCATTTCCATATATATTTATTAATTTTAATGCATTAGGGACAATGCAAACTTTAAGTTTGGGGGGAATGTATATGGGCTAGAAATGCAATTGCACCTTTGTCCTTTTGAGTTTAATGAAGCATGCATGGTTATTAAAAATGTGCTTGAATTTTTTTTTCATTTGATGCTTAATTGTTGAATCATGTGAACTGTTAATGAATGAGTTGGATGAATTTGATTGAATGTTGTATCTTCAATTTTTGGATGAATGATTTAGATTGCATTAGTAATGAATGGATAGTATCATTATTTAGATCTTGAATAAATTTGTCATTTACAACTAATTGTATATAAGTATAATTATGAATAAAAGACACTCCAATGTGGGTCTATTGTGAACTATCAAGGGGGAACACTCCAATGCAAGTGGTAGAAAAAGTAATCTAGCCAAAGGCTATCACTACAAGAGTGTGTGTCGGCGCAATTACATACTCCCTAGGGGTTTGTTGCACCCCATCGTTACTTCCCAAGAACAAGGGTATAGTAATGCAACGACATCCCTCAGTCACATATAGAAAAAAGGAAAAGAAGTAAAAATATATATGTGTATATTATTTTACAATAAATGTGGTTTTGGTAGAATGAATTTATGCTATTCGAGCTCGTGAGGAAGCTTTTGCTCCTAATGTCATCGGTGGTAATTTTTCTCTTTTTTATGTTGCTATACATGCATTGATTAACCCTAGGTCAAAACATTATTATATATACACTACTTTAGTGACTGATTAACCTTGGGTCAACACATTCTTATATATGCACTGCTTTAGTAACTAAAAAGAACATAACAGTAGAGTCGATTGAATATGATACTAGAGTAACGACTTCATTGGGTCAAAGTGTCATAGTTAATGAGATATGTAAAAAGTGTCCACTAATAATATGAGGTTGTGAATTTCATACCAATATGATGTTACTGTCGTTTAACGAGTTTGATGTTATTCTAGGCATGGATTGGTTGGCCCTACACGATGTCGTGGTTAATTGTAGACAAAAACTAATTGTACTGAGATGCTAGAATGGTGAAATGATTAATGCTAAATTTGACAGAACTGATTGTGCGACTGATATCAAATCAACAATATCGGCCTGGCAATTTATCATAAAGGACTTTGAAATGTATCTGGCTTACATCTTGGATACCAAAGTGTTAGAATTGAAGATTGAGCAGGTACCGATACCTAATGAATTTAATGATGTGTTTCCTTAAGAAACGCCAAGGTTACCACTAGAGAGAGAAGTTGAGTATGTAATTGAAACGACACCTGGAACAACTTCGATTTCGATTGCTCTATATAGAATGGCTCCGATTGAACTAAAAGAGCCGAAAGCACAGTTGAAAGAACTATTATACTGGGGAGTTATTTGATCAAGTGTGTCACCTTGAGGTGCGCTAGTTCTGTTTGTGAAAAGGAAAGACAAAACAATGAGATTATTTATCAACTGTAGACAGTTGAACAAGGTCACTAGGAGAGAAGGAAGCCCAAACTGTCCACCACATGCTCAAATTTACCAAGGGACTTGTTCTTCACCTACCTCAATCGCATGCCTTGAATTTAAGAACAACCAAATTAACCTTGAATGGATCATGAGGATGGAACCAACATGAAGAAAATCAAGGGGACATTGATGCCAAAAATAGAAAGGGACGTTGGGGACTCATTAGTATAAATAGGGGCAAGAATTTGAGAGGAAAACACACAAGCAGTGAAACAAGTAAAGCAATAAGTTGAGAGAATTTAGGTGAGAGTGACGCCTATAAGGGGAGGAGAGCCATCATGAGAAGCAAGCAAGCAGCAGTTACGGAGAACCACTACATTCGGTTGTTATCTCTCCTTATTGTGCACTAGCCATGGATAACCCCCTCGACATTTCATCTTTCTTTTCTCTTATTTTTTACTGTGTTGAAGAACATGATTGCAATTGATCTTTGTCTTTTTATTTTAATTATTATGACTTAATTCTATTTTTGCTAGAGTAGTTATGAATCTTTAACATGTGATTCTTGATTCTATGTTAAGAATGTTCTGTGCAAGTGTTTATTCATTCATTCATTCATGTAGAATTGATGTTAAGACTTATAAATGAATGGCCAACATTGGTAAGTAATCGAGTTAATTGTTTAATTAGAGAAGAGGTAATTGTTACTAGATAAAAGACTTGAATGATGCATGTGGTATTAATATTGAGTGATGATTGTTGTATGCATAAATCAATGTGATGCTTGATAACGTAATCTTAAGGTTAGTTTGACATTGATATATGCAAGGTATCTAAAAGACATAAGTATGACTTCGAGAGGAGCCTATGATTTAAAGAGTTGGTTTAGTGAGTTTTTTTATTACCATGATTTATCCTAACATTCTATAATATAATTATCAATGATCACTAGTTAAAGATAAGTAATTATTCTAGCATATTCGTGTCATTATTGTTAAATCATGTGTTAAAGTTTTTTGTTGCTGTTATCTTTTGTATTGTGGTTAGGGTTACTTTGTTTTCATACTTAGTATAATTAGTAATATCATGATCTCACATCAAAAATTTCTTTTGACACATACCAATATGCTAATAATTAAAATTGCAAATAATCTGTATATGTCATCCCTGTGGAGACGATAACTTATATACTTACTACTTATTAATTGTCACGATTGTGTACACTTCCACATTATTTGAATATCGTGAACACGACTCCACTATGACAGAAACACTAAGTATAAAGAAAGTTTGAAATTTATTAAAACTCTAGTGACTAATGAAAGAACACCAAGGATTAAGGTTATATAAACCCCTTAGGCCAAGAGATGCTTCTAAAAACCAACAAGCACAACCCTTAATCGCTAATAAAAATGCAACACATGGCATTTTCAAAACCTAAATGATAAGAAATTATTGACGTTGTTTCCCAATAATATGCTATAACGCGCAAGCTATTAATGCACGCATTCAAATGCACAATCTTGTGAAGTGCTGGTAAGACGTGTCTTTTATGTCTACAGACCTATCATTCCAAATTCTAAGTGTTTCACACTAATTACAAAGTACTTACTCTCAATTACACTTTGATAACTCCAAAGCAAGGACTTGATCTACATCTCGAGGACGGCCACTATATAACTTTCCTCTTAACTAGGGTAAATTGTTACACCTTAACCATCTAGATTAAGCGATAGGCTCATAAAAAATAAGAATAGGCCTTTAGGTGGAACCCATTGAAAAACCCTCCAACTCAAAAGTCGAGAAGGCCTCGCCATTAACCACCATGCCAGACTTCTATAACCATGTTTCGTTCAAAATTACATAAGGCATATCATAGGACCACTCTACCTAAACCTTTACCACCTGGCCACTTAGCTCTGACCCACTAGAACGATGAAAATTTTTAGACTTTTTCATACCCTTTTAACCTAAATTCATGCACATTCTAAAAATTTAATGTTGAAAAATACAACTTAATTGTAATATAATTAATTTGTGTTAAAATTTCCAACATATAGATTTTTAATTATTTTTACAAATATTAAGCATGAATTTGATGATTTTTTGATAGATTTGCACAATTAGAGAAAATCGGCCCGGCAGACACAACTGACACCTTAAACTGTTGAGGGAATTTTTACACCGAGTCAATGAAGAGCTAAGAAGAATATTTTTCCAGCCAAGTTCGATCCAATATGAAGCTAAATTATGCTTTATAATTATATTTTTAATTCAATTAATTTGGATTAAAAATAAATTATAAAGGTTGAAGTAAAGTAGCTCGATGTGCATGTAACCGAGGGTCGAACCACCTTGATTTGGGCTAGCCATGTGCCATCCACATGGTGACTTATTGAGCTGATTATGTTGACCATTTCAACCTTGCAACATAGCCCCTAAAATTTACCAAAATCCCATTCAAACCTCTCCACTTTTGGTGGTTTCAAATTCTCACCCCAAACATAATTTAGCAAAGTTTGAACTTGTCAAACTTTGCTTTTGCATGGTCGGACAAGGGAGTTGTGTGGCTGATATTTATTTGCTAAATATAGCCACCAACTCTCACCTATAAATACCACCCTCACTCACCTCATTTTACACACCAATTCACTTCATTATTTCTTCTTTCTCTCATTTGCTCTTTAAGCCTTCCATCCATTTTCCCTTCCATTCCTTTGCCGATTTTCCCTCTTGAGAAAGAGTGGTTCTTCAGCCATTGAAATAGCCTTGTTGAGTGTTCATCAGAGACCTTGATCTAGGAAGAATCGAGCAAGAATGATGAAGAACACGACAACAGTTCTTTAGAAATTGACGGTTTTAATCCTAGTCTTTTTCTTTATTTTAGATTCTTGTTTGTTATCATGATGAATGCTACTATGAATGCTATTTTTTATTTAATTAAAAAGGCTTAATTTCTTTAAGTTTTGGGTTAATTGTGTTTAATTGCTTGTTTATCTTTTAATCATGTTTGTAAAACCATGAAAATTAGAGGGGTTGGAATGGAATTTTGGGAAACTTCAAGGGCTTTTTTGAAAGGTTGAAATGGTCAACATAATCAACTAAATATGGTCAGCACTTGGACGGCACATGGCTAGCCAAATTGGAGGTGGTTCGACCCTCGGTTGCATGCACATTGAGTCACTTCAGCTTAGCTTTTATAATTAAATTTTAATCCAATTTAATTTGAATTAAAAATATAATTATAAACCATAATGTAGCTTCATATTGGACCGACCCTTGACTTAAAAAAAAAATTCTTCATAGCTCTTAACTAATTCGATGTAAAAATTCCCTCAACTATGTAAGTTGTTAGCAGTGTTTACCGGGCCGATTTTCACCAATTATGCAAATCTATTGAAAAATCATCAAATTCATGCTCAATATTTATAAAAATAATTAAAAATCAATATGTTGGTAATTTTAATACAAATTAATTATTTTGTAAATAAATTATACTTATCGACATTAAATACTCAGAATTTGCATGAAATTAGGTCGTAAAGGGTATGAAAAAGTCTATATATTTTCATCATTCCACACCCCCAAACTTAATTCATTGCTCGTCCCGAGTAATGCACAAATCACAAAAGAGTTGATTATTCCTCTTTATACTTATGAATTCGAAATAATTAAGCATAAAAATGAGAATCTAGAAATTATGTAGGTCAAGTATTCTTTATTCAATTATCTTCAATCATCATGCTTATCTCAATGAAAACATGTTAAAATCCTATCTCTCAATCTTTATTTCCTCAATTAAGACTAAACTACAATCATTAAATCTAACTTATGTCTTCATATGTTGAACATATCAATTTCTCTCCACTAATGTAGGTAGCATTGAAATCTCGAATCAAATAGGTCTTTTGCATAGGTTGTAATGGGGCTAGGCTAGTGGTAAGGAAAAGATGGATAAATTTAGGCTAAAAACCCTAGACTCAGCTTGCATCGAACCTTCAATTTCACAAACTTTTTCAACTTTTGCATGCTCATTTTTCTTTTTCTTTTGAGTACATATGCTCTTTTTTTTTTTTCTGAGCTTAAATTTGTATGTACTATACTTTTATTGAGCATTTTGGTACTTCTTCTTAACTCCGCCAAACTTATTTTCAGAACATAATCTTGATAGATTGAGTCTAGAAGCTGGGACAATTTAGAGATAAGTACAAGAGATAAGATGGCTTATAATTATAGGGTACAAAGAAAATCAGGCCATATATTCTCAAAGTTGGCTTCAAGGGATAACATTTATCAAGGTTGGCTTGAAAGGCTCAAACGATCCAACAAATGTTGCCTAAATCATTTTCAAAATTTCATGCTTCCTAGGATTTCGCCTCAAGAAATTACTAAGTCAGTTCTAAAGGCTTAAACTTTCATGCATATCTAGCTTCTATAAGGAATAAAGAATTTTATGATATGGTTTCACATATTTTATTAAGAGTAGCATTCGTATTATGGTTCAGCTTAACATCATCACCATTGAGATAATTAAATTTTATTTTTACTAAAGCTTAACATAAATTAAAATTTTCAAGCAAAATTATAACTAAATTCAATAACTAAAAAGAAATAACAACTTATTTAAGAAGTTTTTGATTTTCGATTTTCGGTCCCTCCTACTTAAATTGAACAATGTCCTCATTGTTAAAAACAATAGAGAACGTAAAAAAATAAAAGTGAATAAATACTATACACCAGGTAGGATCAAAGAAGAGGAAGTGAGTCAATTTGACTGCTTAAGTACCAAGCTCTTTAATGTCCAATCCTAGACATGTACATATTTATTACCACACTTTTACTTTTCTAAGTTGCTCAACTTTTATCTTCAACCTCTTTATTTATTATGTAAGAATTAAAACTAACCTAGTAACCTAATCTGAAATTCATTCAAAAATAAAAGACTAAAAGTAAAATAACAAAATTTAAAGAAAGACAAGTTCCCCCCTTTTATTTATGTTCAAACCCCCTAGACTTTGACTCTCCTTTTCCTTGGTAGCCCCTATTATTGCTCGAGTCACCTTACTCCTTCCTCGTATTGGAGTCCATGGTTCGAATATGTAATCTGGAAATTCAGGCAAAAAAAATGGGTCACAAAACATTTTTTCAAATGCACTTTTAAATGCATCATCTCGTATCTTTTTATATCTCCAAAATGTTTGTTACTGCCATTTCATGTGTTGCATGCAATCCATCATCTTTAACAACTCATCTTGAATTTCAACTAGAGGCGATGGTGGTCTCGGTACGGATTTATCAGGCTCGAATGTTTGTTTAGTCGACTCTGTCTCATTATGCATTCCAATCGGTTCTGTTATCGAAAAATCATCTTCAATCTCCATAGGAACTTCCTCGGGATTCTTCTTCTTTAACAGAATCTCCTGCCACTCTATATAGATCCCAATTAGAAATTGCTCCTTGATTATATCCTGCTCTATTTACGTCACCAAGAATCTAAGCTTTCAGGCACAACATTGTGATCGTAATTGGGAATAGGCTTGAGCAAAATGTCTCATGGCATAGTTTCAGATTTCTCTGATGATGATTCTTCCTACATTGATGGTTTTCCCATTCAGAGTTAAATAGATCAATACCATTCGATCTAATGAAACAACAATTCCCTACTGAATAGGTATAAGATTGAACCGAATGAAGTAAAACCACACTTTTGCCATTGGTGTCAAATTTTCTCCACGACATGTATAAATTTCATGTTTTGACACTATCCATTCAGATCTTGGAATTGTAAGTTCTCAAAGTATTTCTTGTAATTTTTCAGCCTCTAAGTTTTCAACAAAGTATGGGATTCATCCTCTTTGAAATCATGTAAGTCAAAGAACTCATTAAGAGTGCTTGACTTTAATAGTACCTTGATTTCTCAGACTAAAATTTCTCTAAGTTCAATTGTGGTGAAATTTGCATAAAATTCTCGAACTAGTTCCTCATCTTCACTCGGTTGCTTTTCACAAAATAATCCCAGCTCAGAGCTTCAGCAACTTGTTGGACTTTTTCCATGAATTTGGTGTATTTACTTGTTTCCCAAGTAAAACCTTTTTCAGGCAACATCTGTTAATTCCTAAATCTATTATAATATCTTTCCTTAGCTCTTGCACTGTAGAATTTATTTGAATCTCCTTTTGTTACAGTACGAGTTCTGTTGCGCGGCATAATTCCAACCTGATCAACAAATAAATGGAAACAAACATTTTTCTAAAATTTGAATAGTAAAAATATTAACAATTTAAAATAAATTAAAAAGTTAATAAATTAAAAATAAAAATTAGAAGATGAATTTTTACCACATTTTGCTGAAATTTAAATTCAAATTACATAATTAAGGCTAAAAAAGAAGAGGGTTTTTTTAGGGTAAAATTTGGAGAAACTTGGGGTTTGAGTATGTGCACAAGGCCTAGGTGTGGCTTGGCAGCAACACGGCTCGATAGCAACACAGATCGACTACAGCAAGTTCGATAATAACAGTACCAGGCATGGGCTTCACTCGATAGCAGTGACGAACAACAGCACCAGATGTGGGCGTGTGTGTCTCTCGGTAGCAGCAGGTGCTGGGATGCGCGGCACAGCAATAGCTCGCCTAGCATGAGGGGTAGGAACGTGTGGACCAGCTGAGCGTCAGGAGTTGTTGGGCGATGTCGAGTGGATGCGTCGAGATGCGTCAGGTAATGATAGCATTAGAAATGACACTTAATTTCTCCTTGAATTATAGTATAATTTTTTTCCTTTTATACCATGTTTAGCCTACATTTTCAGCATTTCATACTTAGTATTTGCATTTTCTAAATTAGTGTTGTATGGTCTTACTTTCTTTCATTTTATTCCTTTTGTGCTACTAATGTTGCTGTATTGAGTACCAGTTTTGCATCTAAAGTTGTCAGCACAGAAATCCACCTTAGAAGATCAGAGTGGGAAAGCATTTAGAGTTGTGATCACAAGTATGATCTAGAATTACGACCAAAGATGTCACCACATAAATGCTTCTACATTTTATCAGGGATTTTACGTTGCTAACACATTCAGAAGCACCAGCGCAAGACAATGCTAAGTTGTCGCAGCAAATTTAAATCATAATTTGCATCCAGAAATGTCGCGACAATCTGCAACTACCTAATGCACAAACCAGATCTATGTGAGTGCATAGCTGGCAATAACAAACTTGTATAGCTGCAAAAATGGAAGTTAAATTTGAGAAGAGGGATAGACCTATGTTGTGGAATGATTATTAATAGAGGGGAGAAAGAGAATATCAGAATCAAGCTTTGAAGAATTCAATTCCACAAATTTTCTCATTCTTTCTCAAAGTCAGCTACCATGGAAGCTTAACTTTCTGGGAAGGTAATCTGATGCAACAATGAGGCGACTACTTCTGACGAGGAGTGCCTAGGTGCGATGCAAGAGGAGCGATTACGGGAGGATTCAAGTAGACTAGGAATAGCATGCTTCAGTTTATTCTTTAATCCCTTTTGACTGTTGATGAATTCTATTGACTATTAATTGTATATGGAAGTATCTATTAATGTTAGATCTATTTTGATTTCTACTCAATTCTTCTCATCTGTTTATATTTGGATTTAACTGTTTTGACCACGGAAGTGGGATTACAGTCACAGTCATTGAAAGGTGTGGTGACAAGTTAGATTAACAAGCAAGACAATGGAAGTTGCTTGAGGCAAGAAGGAATTCTGGCCACTTGTTCTTGAGTGCTAAGCATTACTAGCATTGGAAGGTGTGGTAATTGTGAGTATTTGGGTCTTTGTTAAACAGAGAAATTGATAGTAGTAAGATCTCATTAGAACTTAATTGCGGTAACAATTTATCTATCAGTTACCTTGTAATCACATTTAGCGTTGCCAACTTGTAAAGTTAGGGATCCCCCTATTTCTTTACACTTGATCTATTTCTTTTAACTTTTTGAATTTACATTTACAATATCTTCCACAACAATTCATTTTCTATTAATTTGCTCTGACATTTTATGCTATATTTGCATTGATAGATTTAACTCTTTGATTTGTGCAATCTTAACTAAATTACATTGAGATTAATCTTAACAATTCTTTTCATTTAAAATTTAATTGTTTCAAAAAATTTAAGCAACAAGAACACCATCCTCGTTGGATCAATATCCGATATATTCATCTTTATCTACTATACTTGCATCGATAGTGTCCGCTTGCACATAATTTCTGTGACGCTTACAGGGCGATCAAGTTTTGGCGTCGTTACCGGGGATGGCGATTGTTTGATGTTTATTTTTGTAGTTGCAATTATTTTTAACTTTTATTGATTACTAATCTTTAGTTAATTTTCTTTTAAATTCTTGTTAGGTGTTTTTTTTCCACAAGGAGAAATCCTAACAATATTGTTAGTTTTGATTCGAAAATTGAAAGAACTATTCGGAGGAAGAGACAAGAGCAAAGAAAGATGGCTGGAAATAATAACAATCTACCACCTTTACTACCACAAAATAGTGTTCCTCCAGTGTAGCCACAAGGAGTCAACAATATACCGCTGCCACAAAGAGAGCAAATTCCAGACAGGATAATTAGAGACTTCATTGTTCCTGTGCTCGATGATCTACAACCAGGGGTTGTTAGGCCAATAATACAAGTTAGGAATTTTGAATTAAAATTGGAGATGTTCCAAATGCTAAACTCGAATGGGCAATATGCTAGTTTGCCTCACGAAGATGCGAGAGAGCATCTCAAATCTTTTTTGCTTATATGTGCTTCCTTTAGTCAATGCGGTGTTCCTAATGTCGCCTTGAAGATGCAGCTGTTCCCTTACTCTTTACAAGGAAGGGCACATACATGGTTTTTAGATTTACCGGCTGGATCTATTACTTCATGGAATGTGCTAGCAACTTAGTTTGTTCTGTGATTCAATCCACCCACAATGAATGCTAGACTATGAAATGATATTACGACATACCATCAATTGGATGATGAAAACCTGCACACTACGTGGAAACGTTACAAAACTCTGCTTAAACATTGTCCCATGCATGAAATCCAATAGGAGACACAAATCGAGATCTTCTACAATGGATTTAATGCGCAGACAAGAAATCTTGTTGATGCATCTGCTAATGGTCCTTTGTTGGATTGCACTTACAATGAAGTTGTTCGAATCTTGGAAAGAATTGTGCAAAATGATTATCAGTACCCGATTTCTCGTTTTGCTCAGGTGAAAACAAATCCTGGATTTATTGAGTTTGACACCATTTCAGCCCTAAGTGCATAAGTATCCTCTTTGGAAAATATGATCAAGAACATGAAGGGGACGAGTGATGTTGCCCCTATTCAAGTAGCCCAACAAATGGATGTCCCGATATTTTCTTGTGAAATTTGCGGCTACAACCATAGCTATAAGGACTGTCCACAACATGCTTAGAATGCATTTATGTCAATAACATCCGAGGGAATTCATATGTTAACTCATATAATAATTTAAGTAGAACTCAACAACCTTGAGGGAGTTAGAATGCGTCCACATACAGATATGAAAATTCCTCAAATCAAGGTAATTTTAGACAAGGGAGTTACGGTCAAGAGCAGCAGAATTATAATCACAATCCTCAAGTTCATGCGCAGCTTGACTAGATGTGATCATAGAACCAGATGTAGTCATATAATCAGATGCAACCACAAGCTCGAATGTAGCCACAACAGAATGTGCTACCAAATATGCAAGGACAACATCAACAATAGCAACAACAGTATTCTTGACCAAGATCAAATCCATTAGCTACTTTTGAAGCTTTGATGCATGAGCATATTACCAGAATAGAAGCTATTGTACAAGGAAATTCATCTTCCATCCGAGCATTGGAAGCACAACTGGGGCAACTGGCTTCTAACATGAGCATACGAGCACCGGGTGCTTTCCCTAGTGACACTGAAAATCCAAATCAGAAAGGAAAGGAGCATTACACGACTATCACACTGCGGAGTGGAAAGCAAATTACCGAACAAAGTAGCAGCTCCAACCAAGCACCTGTCGACACAAACGAACCAAAGTAAGAAGGAGAAGTTGCGCCTGAAGAAGATACAAAAGAAGTAAATAAGGATGAGCCACCAGTAGTCACACCAATGCCGACCATTCGTCCTATGAAGTTTTCGACGCAACTACCCATGTCGACACAACCGATTAGATCACAACAACCCATTGTGAACATACCTTTACCATTTCCACAGCGATTCAAGGAGAAAAATCATGACAGAGTTATCAAAAGTTTGTATCTACCTTGAAACAATTACATATTAATATACCTTTAGTTGATGCTCTTGTGCAGATTCCCAACTATGGGAAATTTATGAAGGAGCTACTATCAAAGAAGAAGAAGCTATCGTATATTGAGACGATTGCGCTCACAGAAGGGTGTAACGTTGTACTGACAAATAAATTGCCACAAAAAATGAAAGATCTTGGCAATTTCACAATTCCATGCTCCATTGGAAACCATTACTTTGGTAAAGCTTTATGTGATTTAGGAGCTAGCATTAACCTTATGCCATTGTCAACTTTCAGGAAATTAGGAATTGGTCATATGAAGCCCACTGCGGTGACATTACAACTTGCAGATAGTTTTTTGGCACAACTTGAAGGACATATTAAAGATGTTCTCATCCATGTCGATAAGTCTGTGTTCCTAGCCAACTTCATCATACTTGATTGTGAAGTCGATAAGGAGGTGCCCATTATTCTGGGACGTCTATTTCTTGCAACGGGACGTACACTCATAAATGTTTTCAAAGGCGAGTTAATCATGCGTCACAACGATGAACATGTTGCCTTCAGTGTTTTCGAAGCATCTCTATCACAGAGTAAGGAACAATGTCATCACATTGATGTTTTAGACGAGTTAATTACAAAGGTATTTAATGAACGAAGTTTAGTAGTGCCAAAGGAATATGCAGTGACATCTGAAGATAATGCCTTACCTGAATGTGACAATAAAGTTGAGGCTAGTTTATGTGAGCTTAGACATGGCTAGCAATTGGAGTCTTTGAATTTGACTAATAAGACGATTTTTGTTTTTAAACCACCGATTGAAGAAGCTCCAACTTTGGAGTTAAAGCCATTGCCAACACATCTGAAATATGTTTTTCTGGGTGACAATGATACATTACCAGTGATTGTCAGCGCAAGTCTCAACACGAGCCAAGAAGAAAAATTAATCATAATATTGAAATAGCACAAAAGAGACATCGCCTAGAGCATAGCGAACATCAGAGGCATTAGTCCCTCTTTCTGCATGAATAAAATTAGGCTGGAAGATGAAGGAAAATAGTCAATTGAGCAACAACAAAGATTAAATGAGAAAATTAAGGAAGTAGTGAAGAAAGAGATCATTAAATGGCTGGACGCAGGTATAATATACCCAATTTCGTACAGTACATGGGTGAGCCCGATCCAATGTGTGTCTAAGCAGAATGATATCACGGTGGTAAGCAACGATAAAAATGAGCTAATCCCTACTCGCATTGCTACAGGTTGGCGAGTGTGTATGGATTACCGTCGTTTAAATGCGGTTACAAAGAAGGATCTCTTCCCACTCCTATTTATTGATAAAATGTTGGATAGGTTAACTTGTAAGGCATATTATTGTTTTCTTGATGGATACTCTAGATACAACTAGATTGTAAGCGTGCCGGAGGATCAAGCAAAAACAACTTTTACTTGCCCATTTGGAACCTTTGCTTTCCGACGAATGCCAATTGGTTTGTGTAATGCCCTAGTTACATTCCAAAGGTGTATGATGGTCATCTTCTTTGATATGATCAAGGATTTGTTAGAGGTATTTATGGACGATTTCTCTGTTTATGGGCATAATTTGATAAATGCATTGACAATTTAGAAAAAGTGTTGAAACGATGAGAGGACACCAACTTGGTACTAAACTGGGAAAAATGCCACTTTATGGCAACTAAAGGCATTATTCTTGGCCATCTTATATATTGTCAACGTATTGAAATGGATAAAGCGAAGGTGGAAATCATTGAAAAGCTATGTCCACCCACTAATGTAAAGGGAATAAGGAGTTTTCTCGGCCATGCCGGATTTTATAGACGATTTATCCAAGACTTCTTTAAAATAGCAATACCACTCTGCTCTTTGTTGGAGCAAAATAAAAAAATATTTGTTCGATGAAGCTTGTTTGGGAGTATTCCTGAAAATTGAATAACAGCTAGTGCAGGCACCCATTGTCATCGCATCGGATTGGTCGCAACCGTTCGGGGTCATATGTGATGCGAGCGACTTTGCTATGGGTGCTATGCTTGGACAATGAAAGGATAAGGTATTTCATTCAATCTATTATGCTAGTAAGACCCTAACTGAAGCACAAGTGAATTATACAACCACTAAGAAGGAGTTCTGACAGTAGTTTTTGCATTTGGCAAGTTCCGTTCATATCTTGTCAGCATAAAAATTATAGTGTATACTGATCATTCTGCATTGAGATACCTTTTTGCTAAAAAAGATGCAAAGCCTAGGCTGATTAGATGGATCCTTTTATTAAAAGAATTTGATGTTGAGATTAAGGACATGAAAGGATTTGAAAACCATGTACCAGACCACCTATCTTGTTTGGAATCTGAAAGCGAGGATGGCAATAAGTCACAAATTGTCGACGCATTTTCAGATGAAAAATTATTCTTTGTCGATGCATCTCCATGGTATGCAGATGCCGTCAATTATCTAGTCTGTGCAAAGCTAACAATGAGTGCAACAAGTCATAAGAAGGTCAGATTTCTTCGGGATTCTGTAAAGTATCATTGGAATGAACCATATCTGTTTAAGGTATACGCTGATAACATCTGCATCTCTATGGTATGCAGATGTCATCAATTATCTAGTTTGTGGAAAGCTAACAATGAGTGCAACAAGTCATAGGAAGGTCAAATTTCTTCGGGATGCCGTAAAGTATCATTGGAATGAACCATATCTATTTAAGGTATACGCTGATAACATCATTCGTCGCTGCATTCCTGAGGAAGAAATGAGATCTATCTTGAAGCATTGCCATGACGCTACTTATGGAGGCCATTTTGGTAGTTTAGGACTGCTGTAAACGTCCTACAATTAGGATTTTACTAGCCGTTTCAAGACGCTCATAATTTTGCTCAATAGTGCGACAAATGTTAGCGCATTGATTCCATATCTCGATGCAACGAGATGATTCAACAACCTATCATAGAGGTTGAGCTATTTGATGTTTGAGATATAGATTTTATGGGGCCATTTCCAAATTCCTTTGGAAATGTGTATATTCTGGTCGCTGTTGACTATGTCTCCAAGTGGATCAAAGCAATCGATGTTCCAAATAATGATGCTCGGATGGTGTTAAAGTTCTTTCACACATATATCCTTACACGATTCAGAACACCTCAAGCATTAATAAGCAACCAAGGTACTCACTTCCATTACAATCAAGTGGCGATAGCTTTGAAACGTTACAATGTGAAACATCGCATGGCAACCACATATCATCCACAAACAAATGGACAAACAAAAGTATCCAATCGGCAAATCAAGGGTATTCTTGAGAAGGTGGTTAACCCATCTCAACGTGATCGGTGTCCACGATTAAATGATGTGTTGTAGGCGCTTCGCAGCGCATACAAAACACCATTAGGGATGTCGCCATATCAGCTAGTTTTTGGTAAATCCTGTCACTTGCTAATCAAACTTGAATATAAGGCCATATGGGCAATTAAGCAAGTGAACATGGACTATGATGCTGCTGGACAGAAAAGATTGTTGGACATTAGAACTGGAAGAAATTTGATGTAATGCTTATGAAAATGTTGCCATTTACAAAGAAAAAACTAAAAAATGGCATTGCAACATCATTTTACAGTGACAATTTTCTCCTGGTTAGTTAGTACTTTTATTTAACTCACGTTTAAAATTGCATCTAGGAAAATTGTGCTCAAGATGGTCAGGACCTTTTGAAGTTGTCGAAGCATTTCTACATGGTGCGGTAACAATCAAGGATTTGAATGATGGGTACCAATTTAAAGTAAATGGCCAACGATTGAAGCATTACCGAAGCCCAGGCATCAACGAACAAAATGAGACCATTAACCTGGTCACATTTTTTTAGGATGTCATTGTAATTTTTCTATTAATTTTTGTCTTTATTTTACTTTAATTTTTTTCTTTAGTTTTTGCAGGAATAGAAGATCTCCTTTTTATCCACGCACACAAAAACACAACTTGTCGACGCATTTCATTGATGACTCAGCGAAGCATTCTGAGAAAGAATCACGCTAGTTGATTCGCCTCTTTCCCCAACTGTTCGATTAATTCGAAAAAGTTAGATCTCTGTCCTGACATTTATTGGTTGCAGGTAGAAGGAACTCCCAACGGTAGCAGTAATTATCACGTCTCTTCACCTCCATCTTCTGTAAAACACCATTTTTGTGTCAATTGGATCTTCACACTCACAATCACCATTGTTGTTGTAATCTTCTTTTTCTTCAACTTTCAATTTTTTTTGCATGATATTCTCACTCTCTTTAATTCAGTAATTATGGTAAGAACTTGCGGCGTGAAAACCCCATCCAAATTCGCTGCTGAATTACTGGCTGCAATGGTAAAAAACGTCGACCAACCACTACCCAAGGAACCTATCTTGTTCTTATCGAAAGCAGTGAAGGACCATTATCATGAGGTAATGTTATGGAGCACTAACCACATCAATGCTCTCTTCCATATTGTTGAAGGAGAGAACGAGCATGTTGAATTCTTGGAGAACTTGACAGAAGACGGTGCTGATCTATTGCTAAATGACTTATGCATCGATGGAGCTATTTGGACTGTCAACAATCCAAACAATTACACGATGCACCGTCACTATCTCACTATCCAAAGCAAGGTGTGGTTTCATTTCATCAACTCCTGTCTCCTACCATCCACCCATAGTACTACTACAACACTGGACAAAATGTGCTTGCTGCATTCTATACTCAAGGGACGACGAATTGATGTCGGCGCAATCTTTCATCAAGAAATCACTAAATCCGCTACCAAACAGACAGGTATCTTTCCTTTCATTTCTCTAATCATGATGTTGTGTAAATAGAGGGGCATTATGCCTCACGAAAGGGAAGAGACTTAGGAAAACAAAGGGCCAATTAATGATATTTTCGTGGAAAGGATGACAACGGGGTAAGAAACCCCTATGGTGAAGGAGGTGCCTCAAAAAAAGGAAAAAGGGAAAATGAAGGACACCAAAACCCATGCGCCCACAGATCCTCAGATGTGGAGGAAACTCTTGAGGTTGAAAAAATTGTTGATCGGATGAGCATCCAACAACTAAAAATTGTTAGTGCAAACGACGAGATGCAGTTCAGACAAAACTTATTCTATGCCTATACTAGGGCATAGAACACTGCTATTGTCAGCACATTAAGAGTTTGATCAGAAATCCGATGCCAGAATTCCCTGTGTTCCTTCTTATTATCGATGAAGCCACTCCATCATCAGAACATCATGCTTCAGAAGGAAGAACTCAATCCGTCCAATCCCCGAATAGAATCCACATCTCTGATGATGAGGATCAAGAGGTGCACTCTAAAGATATGGAAGACTGCTTCCGAAACATAGCCAGCCTCTTTGAAGACAAACTCTAGAACAATTTGGGGGCCAATATGGAAAAGAGGGAGGTGCTGCTGCAGAGGAGCACATAACAATTGCATTTGAGGGTATTAAAGCAGAAGAAAAGAACAAAAAAGAAGAAGGAAAAGAAGAGAAGGAAAAATAAGAAGAAGAAGAAGTTATCTCGATAAATTTATCGGAGAAATTTGTCGACGTACTTGCCAGTATGGATGCATCTTTTGAACAATTGACACCATCTGGGGCGAACTCGACCGAGGCAATCACATCTAGCAATGAGGTTTCCAATCCTCTGGCTATTATGCCATATTTGGCACCACTTGCTGAGATCTATTTATCGGACGTGACTGTCGATGAAGCAGACTCTCAACCAACCACAAGGAGCAATCAACTCCACTGGTTGATCCAACAGAAAAGAAGCACAAACGTAAGGCAAAGAAGAAGAGCAAAGAGGAGCGCCCTAAGAAGAAAAAGAATTCTAAAGCAGCCACATCCTCGGCTACAACACACTAAGTTAGTTTACTTTTCAGTAGTTAGTTTAGTTGCACGCATTTCATCTAATTGTCATTACATTTTTATTGTCTTTGCATTTTACTTGTTCTAACATTTGCATTGTAGTTGCATTTCCATTAATATTTGTATAGTATTGTTAGTGCATTGGGGACAATGCAGACATTAAGTTTGGAGTGAAAATACAATTACACCTACAAGTTTAAGATTATACTTATCTTTATTGAATAAAAGTATTCATAGTTAAGAAAAATGTGACCACATTTTTTCATTAGATGCTTAAATCTTGAATTATTTGGAATGCTAATACGTGAATTGGGTGAATGTGTTTGAATGTTGAATCCTTCTATTTTTGGATGAATGGTTGAAATTGCATTAGTAATAAATGAATAGCATTATTTTTTGAATCTTGAATTAACTTACCATCTTGCAGTTATGTATATAATTATATCTGCGAATAAAAGACACTCCAATGTGCATTGTGACTCAAAAAGGGGGAACACTCCACTGCAAGTGTTAGAAAAATTATCTATCCAAAGGCTGTCACTGCATAAGTGTGTGTCGGCGCAATTACATGCTCCCTGGGGTTTGTTGCACCCCATCGTTACTGTCCAAGAACAAGAGTATAGTAATGTAATGACATCTCTCGGTCACATAAAAAAAGATAAAGAAAGAAAATTTGATAAAAAGAAAAATATATTTATATGTATATTATTATATAATAAATGTTGTATTGGTTAAGAAGATTTGAGATTTAAAGCATGATGCTATCATTAGTGAAGATGAAATTTTGATTATTTATGCCTATAAATTGTCGGCGCAATATTCCAACATATGAATGCAATTTATACATTAGGATTCTAGAGAATATAAGTTGTTAGAATGATGATTGTGGTAACAAGAATTTGGATATAACTTTGCTAGCTTTTATTTACTTGAGGAAAAGTAAAAAACTCAAGTTTGGGGGTGTGATTTCTCCTTGAATTAGTGTGAAATTTGTTCCTTTTGTATCATATTTATCCTACATTTTCAGCATTTCATACTTAGTATTTACATATTCTAAATCAGTGTTGTATGGTCTTACTTTCTTTCATTTTTTTCCTTTTGAGCTACTAATGTCGCTGTGTTGAGTATCAGTTTTGAATCTAAAGTTGTCAGCGTAGAAATCCACCTTAAAAGATCAGAGTAGGAAAGCATTTAGAGTTGCAGCCACAAGTTTGATCTAGAATTGCGGCCAAAGATGTCACCACATAAATGCTTCTACATTTTATCAGGGATTTTACGCTGCTAACACATTCAGAAGCACTAGCACAAGAGAATGCCAAGTTTTCGCAGTAAATTCAAATCATAATATGTGTCAAAAAATGTCGCGAAAATTTGTAACTACCTAATGCACAAACCAGATTTGCGTGAGTGCACAACTGGCAATAACAAACTTGTACAGCTACAAAAAGGGAAGTTAGATCTGAGAAGAGGGATAGACCTGTGCTGTGGAATGATTATTATTAGAGGGGAGAGAGAGAAGATCGGAATCAACTGTGAAGAATTCAATTCCACAAATTTTCTCATTCTTTCTCAAAGTTAACTGCCATGGAAGCTTGACTTCCGGAGAGGGTAATCTGATGCAACAAGGAGGTGACTACTTCTGACGAGGAGTGCCTAGGCGCGAAGCAAGAGGAGCGATTACGGGAAGATTCTAGTAGACTAGGAATAGCATGCTTCAATTTATTCTTTAATCCCTCTTGAATATTGATGAATTCTATTGACTATTAATTGTATACGGAAGTATCTATTAGTGTTAGATCTATTTTGATTTCTACTCAATTCTTCTTATCTGTTTATATTTGGATTTAATTGTTTTGACCATGGAAGTACGATTGTAGTCACAGTATTGGAAGGTGCGGTGACAAGTTAGATTAACAAGCAAAACAATTGAAGTTGCTTGAGGCAAGAAGGAATTCTAGCCACTTGTTCTTGAGTGCGAAGCATTACCAGCACTGGAAGGTGTGGTAATTGTGAGTATTTGGGTCTTTGTTAAACAGAGAAGTTGATAGTAGTAAAATCTCATTAGAACTTAATTGCGGTGACAATTCATCTATCAGTTACCTTGTAATCACATTTAGCGTTGCCAACTTGTGAAGTCAGGTATCCCCGTATTTCTTTACACTTGATCTTTTTCTTTTTACTTTCTAAATTTACATTTACAATATCTTCCACAACAATTCATTTTCTATTAATTTGCTCTGACATTTTATGCTATATTTGCATTGACAGATTTAACTCTTTGATTTATGCAGTCTTAACTAAATTGCGTTGACATTACTCTTAATAATTCTTTTCATTTAAACTCTAATTGCTTCAACAAATTTAAGCAACAAGAACACCATCCTCGTGAGATCGATATCCGATAGATTCATCTCTATCTACTATACTTGCATTGATAGTGTCCGCTTGCACATAATTTCTATAACGTTTACAGGCCGATCAGGTAACGTCGTGCGCTTGCGAGAACTTTGGCTGATACGTCTCGATGGCTTCCGATGACTGCCGCTAGTGGCTGCCTAGGGTGACTAATTTGAAGATTTGAGTGATTATTCTCTTGAGAGGTGGGATATTTATAATGCATGGAAGAATAATCACACTCAAACTTTCAAATTAAATTTCAAAATTTTATTTTAACTCAAACTCAATTTTTATTTAAATTCAAAATATTTAAAACAAATCCTAATTCAAACTTTGGATAATAATTAATATAAATTATAAAATTTAATTTATAATTAATATTAAAGATTATCAAAATTTTGAAAAATAAAAATTTAAATAAAAAAATCTAATCTCAAACTTTTGATAATAATTAATATAAATTATAAAATTAAATTTTATAATTTATATTAAGAATTATCAACACTTTGAAAAATAAAAAAATTTTAAATGAAAACTTTTGATAATAATTAATATAAATTATAAATTTTAATTTATAATTAATATTAAGAATTATCACAACTTTGAAAAATAAAAATTTAAATGAAAAATCTTAATTCAAACTTTTGATAATAATTAATATAAATTATAAAATTTAATTTATAATTTAATATTAAGAATTATCAAAATCTTGAAAAAGGAAATAAAATAGATAATTTAAATAAATGAAAGAAAAAACCTTTATTTTTATCTATTTTAAAAAATATATTTACAAGAAAAGACAACTAGTTTTCATATTTAAAAAATTCATAACCGAATTTTACAAAAATTTAATAAGTCCTTGAACTTAAAATAATTTGAAAATTGATTGTAATTAAAAACTTGGATCAACAATTGACCCTTTTATTTACAAAATTCAAATGTTAAAAATTTATTCACTAACGTAAGGAATATTTCCTCGGAAAATTATGTTAAAATTAATTCCCAAAAAAGATTGAAGGGGTCACAAATGGCCCCGCTTAAGTTCCAAATTCCTCGACAGAATTTATTTTAACATACTAGCCCAAAAAACATAATGTAAATTCTTTATTAAAATGTAATAAATTAAGTGTTAGATAAAATGAGCAATGCTTCATTTTGCTGAACTTTATTCCCCCAATAATGTTTTAATCTTTGGGCATTAACTCGAAAAATACCTTGCTTGCCATAGAGTTCAACCACACTATATGGGAAAACTTGATGGATAGTGAATGAACTTAACCAACATGATCTCAATTTACTTGGAAAAAATTTGAATCTAGAGTTAAAAAATAAAACTTGTTTACCTACTCTGAACTCTTTGACTCGGATGTGCTTGTCATGCCATCATTTTAATCTTTCTTTGCATAGCTTGGCATTGTCATAAGAGAATGTTCAAAATTCTTCTAACTCATTGAGCTGAAGCATTCGTTTCTCTTTCGCAAGCTTCGGATCCAAATAGAGCTGTTGAAGAGCTTAGTAAGCTTTGTGTTCTGACTCCAATGACAAATGCCAAGCTTTTCCAAATATCAACCAATAGGGAGACACTCCTAAAGGTGTCTTGTAAGCTGTTCTCGAGTATGCCTTTTATTTCTTTGTTCGCCAATTGAGCTTGCCCATCCATCTGCAGATGGTAAGCTATAGCAACTATGTATTATCCCGTGTTTATCAAGTAACCACTTCATCCATTTGTTCACAAAGTAGGACATCTCATCACTGATGATGTCTCTCGGAGTTCCAAATCGTGTGAACACATGCTTCTGCAAAAATTTCTTCCCTACCTTGGCATCATTTGTCGGATATGCCTCGGCCTCGATCCATTTCAATACATAGTCGACTGCTACCAGAATATACTTGTTATCAAATGATGGAGGGAATGGACCAAGAAAGTCAATACCCCAAAAATCGAACAATTCTACTTCTATGATATTTTTTCGAGGCATTTCATTTCTATTGGTGACATTATCAACCCTTTGAAATCGGTCACCGCTTCTGACATAAGCGTATGCATCCTTGAACAATGTCGGCCAAAAGAATCTACCTTGTAATACTTTGGCCGCGATATGTGATCCTCCGAAGTGTCCCCCACTTGGAGTTGTGTGACACTGATATAATATTTCCCGTACTTCATCTTCTGGCACACATCTTCTGATCATTTGATCTACACACTTCTTAAACAAATACAACTCTTCCTAAAACTAAAACTTAGCATCAAGAAGGAATTTCTTCCTTTACTGATACGTCTTATCATAAGGAATCAAACCACAAGCTAAGTAGTTAGTAAAATCAGCAAACCAAGGGGTGTTATGACTTACATTGAGTATATGTTTATTAGGGAACGTCTCTTGTATGGGAACAAGAGTTGAATTTTCTTCTCATGACTCTAATCTAGAGAAGTGATCGACTATTGGGTTTTTTATGCCTCTTCTATCTTGGATTTCTAAGTCGAATTCTTGAAGTAGTAACACCCAATGAATCAGTCTCGGTTTAGCATCCTTCTTGGCAAATAAGTATTTAATTGCCGAATAATCTATAAAGACAGTCACTTTTGTACCTACAAGATAGGATCTAAATTTGTCAAAAGCAAATACAATTGTAAGTAATTCTTTCTATGTTACCGTATAGTTCAGTTGAGCTCCTGATAGAGTTCGACTCGCATAGTAGATAGGATGAAAAACTTTGTTCCTTCGCTGGCCCATCAAGGCTTTGACTGCGAAGTCACTTGCATCACACATTAACTCGAACCACTATTCCCAATCTGGTGTGATGATAATTTGTGCTGAGACTAATCGGTTCTTTAAATCATTAAATGCTGTCGAGCATTGATTAGCCTATAAATGTCACAACAAATGTACAAGCGGGCACAGTCGATGCAAGTATAGAAGATAGAGATGAATCTATAGGATATCGATCCCACAAGGATGGTGTTCTTGTTGCTTAAATTTATCGAAGCAATTAGAGTTTAAATGAAAAGAATTGTTAGGAGTAATGTCAACGCAATTTAGTTAAAACTGCACAAATCAAAGAGTTAAATCTGTCAACGTAAATATAACATAAAATGTCAGAGCAAATTAATAGAAAATGAATTGTTGTGGAAGATGTTGTAAATGTAAATTCAGAAAATTAAAAGATATAGATCAAGTGTAAAGAAATAGAGGGATCCCTGACTTTACAAGTTGGAAACGCTAAATGTGACCACAAGGTAACTGATAGATGAATTGTCGCCGCAATTAAGTTCTAATGAGATGTTACTTCTATCAACTTCTCTGTTTAGCAAAGACCCAAGTACTCACAATTACCACACCTTCCAGTGCTGGTAATGCTTTGCACTTAAGAACAAGTGGCCAGAATTCCTTCTTGCCTCAAGCAACTTCCATTGTCTTGCTTGTTAATCTAAATTGTCACTGTACCTTCTAGTGATTGTGACTGCAATCACACTTCCGTGGTCAAAACAGTTAAATCCAAATGTAAACAGATGAGAGGAATTGAGTAGAAATCAAAATAGATCTAACATTAAAGGATACTTTTGTATACAATTAAAAGTCAATAGAATTCATCAACATTCAAGAGGGATTAAAAGATAAATTGAAGCATGCAATTCCTAGTCTACTAGAATCCTCTCGTAATTGTTCTTTTTGCGTCGCACCTAGGCACTTCTCGTCAAGAGTAGTTGCCTCCTTATTACGTTAATTTACCCTCTTGGGAATCAAGCTTCCATGGCAACTAACTTTGAGAAAAGATGAGAAAATTTATGGAATTAAATTCTTCACAGCTTGATGTTGATCTCCTCTAACTTCCCTTTATTTATAATCATTCCACCTTCACTTTATCTACTTCAATACACTAACAAGATATACGATGGCCAAGAACAATGCCTTCATTTACCATAAAATGGCATTTTTCCCAGTTTAATACCAAGTTGGTGTCCTCGCATCGTTTCAACACTTTTGCTAAATTGTCAGTGCATTTATCAAAATTGTGCCCATAAATAGAGAAATCATCCATAAATACCTCTAATGGATCCTCGATCATATCAGAGAAGATGGCTATCATGCACCTCTAGAATGTAGTTAGGGCATTACACAAACCAAATGACATTCGTCGGAAAGCGAAGGTTCCAAATGGGCAAGTAAAAGTTGTTTTTGCTTGATCCTCCGGCGCGATTGCAATCTGGTTGTACCTAGAGTATCCATCAAGAAAACAGTAATAGGCCTTACCAGCTAGCCTATCTAACATTTGATCAATGGACGGAAGTGGGAAGTGATCCTTCTTTATGGCTGCATTTAGACAACTGTAATCCATACACACTCGCCAACTTGTAGCAATGAGAGTAAGGATTAGCTCATTTTTATCGTTACTTACCACCATGATGCCGTTTTTCTTAGGCATACATTGGACTGGGCTCACCCATGTACTATCCAAAATTGGGTAGATTATGACTGCGTCCAACCAGTTAATGATCTCTTTCTTCACTATTTCCTTTATTTTCTCATTTAATCTTCATTGTTGCTCAATTGATTGTTTCCTTTCATCTTACAGCCTAATTTTATGCATGCAGAAAGAAGGACTAATGCCTCTGATGTCCGCTATGCTCCAGGCGATGGCTCTTTTATGCTGCTTCAATATTTCGATTAATTTTTCTTTTTGGCTCACGTTGAGACTTGCGCTGAAAATCATTGGAAATGTATCATTGTCACCCAAGAAAACATATTTTAGATGTGTTGGTAATGGCTTTAACTCCAAAGTCGAATCTTCTTCAATTGATGGTTTAAAAATAAGGATCATCCTATTAGTCAGATGCAAAGATTCCAATTGTCAGCCATGTTTAAGCTCACAAACATTAGCCTCAACTTTGTGGTTACATTCAAGTAAGGCATTATCTTTTGATGTCACCGCATATTCTTCTGGCACTGCTGAACTTCATTCATTAAATTCCTCTATAATTAACTCGTCTAGAACATCAATGTGATGACATTGTTCCTTACTTCGTGATGGAGATGCTTCAAAAACACTGAAGGTTACATGTTCATCGTTGTGACGCCTGATCAACTCGCCCTTGAAAACATTTATGAGTGTGCATCCCGTTATAAGAAATGGGCGTCCTAGAATAATGGGCACCTCCTTATTGGCTTCACAATCAAGTATGATGGAGTCGGTTGGGAACACAAACTTATCAGCATGGATGAGAACATCTTTAATCTATCCTTCAAGTTGTGCCAAAGATCTGTCCGTAAGTTGTAATGTCATTGTAGTGGGCTTCATATGACTAGCTCATAGTTTCCAAAAAGTTGATAATGGCATAAGGTTAATACTGGCTCCCAAATCACATAAAGCTTTACCTAAGTAATGGTTTTCAATGGAGCATGGAATTGTGAAATTGCCAGGATCTTTCATTTTTGGTGGCAATTTATTTGTTAGTATAGCACTACACCCTTCTGTGAGCGCAATCGTCTCAATATCAAATAACTTTTTCTTCTTTGATAGTAGCTCATTCATAAATTTCCCATAGTTGAGAATCTCCACAAGAGCAACAACTAGAGGTATATTAATATGTAATTGTTTTAAGGTAGATACAAAGTTTTGATAATCTCTGTCATGATCTTTCTCCTTGAATCGCTGTGGAAATGGAAAAGGTATGTTCAGTGGATTGTTGTGATCTAACCAGTTGTCGACATGGGCAATCTAATCGACAACTTCATAGGATGAATGGTCGGCATTGGTGCGACTATTGGTGGCTTATTCGTATTTACTTCTGCTGTATCTTCTTCAGATGCAACTTCTCCTTGTTGCTTTGGTTCGTTTGTGTCGACAAGTGCTTGGTTGGAGCTGCTACTTTGTTTGGTAATTTGCTTTCCACTTCGAAATGTGATAGCCTTGCAATACTCCTTTCCTTTCTGATTTGGATTTTTAGTATCACTGGAAAAAGCACCTGGTGGTCGTGTGCTCATGTTAGAAGCCAATTATCCTAGTTGTGCTTCCAACGCTCAGATGGAAGATGAATTTCCTTGTACAATTGCTTCTGTTATGGTAATATGCTCACGCATCAAAGCTTCAAGAGTATCTAATGGATCTGATCTTGGTTGAGAATACTACTGTTGCTATTGTTGATGTTGTCCTTGCATATTTGGTAACACGGTCTACTGTGGCTGCATTCGAGCTTGTGGTTGCATTTGATTATATGACTGCATCTGGTTCTGTGATCGCATCTGGTCAAGCTGCGCATGCAGTTGAGGATTATTATTATAATTCTTCTGCTGTTGACCGTAACTCGCTTGTCTAAAATTACCTTGATATGAGGAATTCGCATATTTGCATGTGGACGCATTCTGACTCCCCCAAAGTTGTTGAGTTATACTTGAATTGTTATATGAGTTACCATTTGGATTCCCTCAGATGTTATTGACATAAAACTCATTCTCAGCATGCTGTGGACAGTCCTCACAGTTATGGTTATCGCACAAATTTCACAAGAAAATGTCGGGGTATCCATTTGTTGAGCTATTTGAATAGGGGCAACATCGCTCGTCCCCTTCATGTTCTTAATCATATTTGCCAAATAGGATACTTATGCACTTAGGGCTGAAATGGCATCTAACTCAGTAACTCTAGGATTTATTTTCACCTGAGCAGAATGAGAAATCAAGTACTGATAATCATTTTGCGCAATTCTTTCCAAGATTCGTAAAGCTTCATTATAAGTACAATCCAAAAAAGGACCATTAGCAGATGCATCGACAAGATTTCTTGTTTGTGCATTTAATCCATTGTAGAAGATCTCGATTTGTGTCTCCTATTGGATTTCGTGCATGGGACAACATCTAAGCAGAGTTTTGTAACGTTCCTACGTAGTGTGCAGGTTCTCATCATCCAGTTGATGGTATGCTGTAATATCATTCCTCAGTTTAGCATTCATTGAGGGTGGATTGAATCGCAGAACAAACTGAGTTGTTAGTGCATTCCATGAAGTAATAGATCCAGCTGGTAACCTTAAAAACCATGTACGTGCCCTTCTTTATAAAGAGTAAGGGAATAGCTGCATCTCCAATGTGTCATTAGGAACACCGTGTTGACTGAAAGAAGCACATATAAGCAGAAATGATTTGAGATGCTCCCTCACATCTTCGTGAGGCAAACCAGCATATAGCCCATTCGAGTTTAGCGTTTGAAACATCACCAATTTTAATTCGAAATTCCTAGCTTGTATTGTTGGTCTAACAACCCCTGGTTGTAGATCATCGAGCATAGGAATAACGAGTCTCTAATTGTCCTGTATGGAATTTGCTCTCTTTGTGGTAGCATATTGTTGACTCCTTGTGGCTGCACTGGAGGAACAAGATTTTGTGGTGGCAAAGGTGGTAGACATTATTATTTGTAGCCATTTTTCTTTGCTTTTGTCTCTTCCTTCGTATTGTTCTTTCAATTTTCAGATCAAAACTAACAATGTTGTTAGGATTTCTCCTTGTGGACATAAACACCTAAAAAGAATCTAAAAGAAAATTAACAAAAAATTAGTACATCAATAAAAGCTAGAAAAAGAATAGTAAATGCAACTACAAAAAATAAACATCAAACAAACGCCATCCCCTACAACGGTGCCAAAACTTGAACGGCATGTAAACGTCATAGAAAATGTTTAAGTGGACACTGTAGATGCAAGTAGTAGATAGAAATGAATTTATCGGATATCTACCCCACGAGGATGGTGTTCTTGTTGCTTAAATTTGTCGAAGCAATTAGAGTTTAAATGAAAAGAATTGTTAGAAGTAATGTCAACAAAATTTCGTTAAAACTGCACAAATCAAAGAGTTAAATCAGTCAACGCAAATATAACATAAAATGTCAGAGCAAATTAATAGAAAATGAATTGTTGTGGAAGATGTTGTAAATGTAAATTTAAAAAATTAAAAGAAATAGATCAAGTGTAAAGAAATAGGGGGATCCCTGACTTTACAAGTTGGCAACGCTAAATGTGACCACAAGGCAACTGATAGATTAATTGTAGCCGCAATTAAGTTATAATGAGATCTTACGCTATCAACTTCTCTGTTTAACAAAGACCCAAGTACTCACAATTACCACACCTTCCAGTGTTGGTAATGTAACATCCAAATCTCGTACACCGTCGCCGGTCAGAATTCTGGTGTTTACTATTCCTTTTATACTATTCATCTTTCACAATTATCCGACTATTTCTATCTTTAATCAATACAAAAATTATTTCTTCAATTTAAAACGATATCTAAACATGACACAATTTTATCAAGGGTAAAAAATGGTACTTTCAACATTTTAGGGGACTTCTACCGTTACTTGATGGTCAAGTATCGGTAGTAGTCAATTCAATGAAAATTTTAGAACTGTGCAGATTTCTACCGGCACCTGTGCTAGTTTTACAGATACAAGTACGATTTCTATCACTACAAGTCATGCAACTACCGATACCAAAAACTCCAAAGAGCAAAAATTCATACCCTGCAACTTCTATCGATACAAGCTTACCTACTACCAATACATCAGTACTATGAACTACCGATACTTGTAATTAAACTATCGATATAATACAAGTCAGAGAACAACCTCTCTCCTACCTTGTACTTCTACCGATACATGCAATAATTCTACCGAAACTAGTATGCAGAATTTCATTAATGACACCAAGACACAAGTGTAATACCTCAAACACAACCAATATAAGTTGTGCATTTTACAAACATTATGAGACTAGGCATCAAGTTATACTACATGCATTTACAAAATCAAGATAGTAAATTTCCAACATCTTTAGTTCCATATCAAAGGTTAACAACATCCTAGTACATGTCGTAAGACCAAGTGATGCAAAAATCTACCGACGATTCCGCGATAACGTGATTTCAGGTGAGGTCGATGATCCGATCTTCAGTGAGCAAAATGATCTACGAACAACAACAATAACTATTGTAAGTTTTATAACTTAGTAAGTTCAATAGTTATGGAATACCAACATGGTGTTGGTAATAATGACTCATTCAACCAAGTAGTTTTCATTTCTCTGGAGTAGTTACAACTTCTCTTCCTGTACATATCTTTCTTTTACCAGTACCCGATGCTGTTCACATGAGCTGTCGAGGACTTGCAACTTATACGGTACCCCAGCCATTGGTACAGTGTCTATCTAATCTATAAACTGTTTCCTAACGATGTTGCTCACACGAGCTGTCGAGGACTCACAACACATACGGTACCCCAATCGTCGTGTCGATACTATTTCAACGGCATAGCCTACTATTTTTTGCATTTCATTTCTTCGATTATCTTCAATATTGAATGATTTAAATTTACTATACATTGACATCATATATACATAAATAGGAAATATTAAGTAATATTTACACCACGAACTTACCGGACTGGATTGTAGTTTAGGAAAGACTTTAGGGACTAATCTGCTGATTTCCCTTTTCTCCGGTCAGTAGCATGATCGTAATCTACATTCACAAATCATTCAATTCTCACATTAAATTACATAATTTAGTAATTCAAAACAATTTAGTCCTTTTTGGGAAAATTTATAGTTTTACCCCTAATAGTTTCCTTTTATTCAATCTAGTCCTTTCAACACAAATCATGTAAATCAACCATTCTCTCACCCAACTAACCATAGCCAAATTTTCTTGGGAACTTATCCAACCCATTCTCATCTCTATTTCCATATTAATCCATATAATTTCATCAATTTCACATTTTAGTCCTTTAACCCTAATTCATCGAAAATCACTGTACACAAAAATTTAACCCAAGTATCAAACATTCAAATGCATTAAAAGCTTTCAAGAACAAGCAATTTCAACAATGACAAGTTTTCTAACATTTGACAGATTCACAAATTAGTCCTTGCATAAGCTAGTTTAAGCTAATACGGACTCAAAAACATAAAAAATACTAAAAACGATCAAAGTTTGCTTACCCAAATCAAAGCTCAAAGTTCGAGTTTCAAAACCCTAGTTTCTTCCTCTCCTAGCCGAATGAAAAAGATGGTGAGATGAAAATGATGAGATTTCACTTAAAAATTTCTTTAATTAATATATATACCAATGGTAATTTTGTAATTTTTAGGACTTTGATCATTAAGCTTAATTAACCACTTTTTAGTTTTAATTAAACCTATTTAAAATTAATATAACTCATGCCAATCCACTAACTAACATTCGTTTGGTTATTTTACTCATTTGATCCTTCTAATTTAACATTTATACATTTATATTTTTAATAAATTAGTCCTTTCTATTCAATTAACTATCTAATCAAGGCTATTTTCGAATCCTGATTCATGCAACACATATATCACCAGAAATATTTAAATAACTTATTTATGACTTGACTCGTCGGAGCTGTGGTCTTGAAACCACTATTTTCGACACTACTAAAAAATCGGGCTATTACAACTCTCCCCCTTTAAGGAAATTTCATCCTGAAATTTCTTACCAGTAAACAAGTTAGGGTATTGCGATCTCATTAATGGTACTTTCTTGTTTCTCAATTCTTTTACTTCGCTAGTCAGTATTCTAACTGGTTCCTCTGAATACTACAAGTTCAACTGAATCTCAACTTTCGTGGGTGTAATCACATGCGAGGGATCTGATCTATACCGTCTCAACATTGAAACATGAAAAACATTATGAATCTTCTCCAGTTCTAGTGCTAAATCCAACTTATATGCCACAGGACCAACTCGTTCAATAACTTCATACGGCCCGATGAATCGTGGACTCAACTTTCCTTTTCTACCAAACTGTAGCATTTTTTTTCAAGGTGAAACTTTCAGGAAAACTCTATCTCCTATTGCAAATTCTATATCTTTCCTCTTAAGATTTGCGTATGACTTCTGTTGATCAGACTTTGTCTTCATCTCATGAACTAAATCAGTTCCAATCAACTTAGGCTTGCTTAGTTCGGACTAGTACAAAGGTGACATGTACTTCTGACCATATAATGCTTCAAATGGTGCCATCTTAATACTAGATTGGTAGTTGTTATTATACGAAAATTCTATCAACGACAGGTACCTTTCCCAGCTTCCTTCATTCTCAAGTATACAGCATCGTAGCATATCCCCAAGAATCTGTATCACTCGCTCTGACTCACCATCTGTTTACGAATGATATGCAGTACTAAAGTTCAACCTGGTTCCTAAAGCTTCATGTAATTTACCCCAAAATCTCGAGGTAAAATGTGGATCCTTATCAGAGATGATAGAGGCTGGTACTCCGTACAATCGAACAATCTCAGACACGTACAGCTCAGCCAATCTCTCAAGTGGTAATCTACCCGAATAGGAATAAAATGAGCAGACTTTGTTAATTTGTCTACAATTATCCATACTGAATCTTTCCTTTTTGTTCTTACCGGAAGTCTTATGACAAAATCCATTGTATCTCGGTCCCATTTCCACTCTGGAATGGTAATCAGCTTTAATAACCCGAATGCCCTTGATGTTCAGCTTTCACTTGCTGACATATAAGGCATCTAGTCACAAATTCTGAAATCTCTCATTTCATACCTGACCACCAATAAAAATTCTTCAGGTTGTTATACATTTTCACACTCCCCGGGTGTATGGAATAAGTGTTGCTATGAGCCTCTATCAGAATATCCCGTTTCAAATTTGAATCATTAGGAACATATACCCTGCCTTTGTAATACAACATATCGTCTGTATCAACTATAAACTCCATGGAGACATCACCCTGTATACGTTCACTTTTAGCTAGAAGTTTTGGATCCTTTCCCTGTAATTCTTGAATCCGCTGTAAAAATAATGGTCTTGCCCTAAGCTCTGCGATGATAGGACCATTGTCTTTTAATGATAGATGGGCATTCATTGCTCTCAATATAAACATCGATTTCTGACTTAAGGCATCAGCTACAAACCCGAATGATAATCAATTATAAGGTCATAGTCTTTTAACAGCTCTAACCATCGACGCTGTCGGAAATTCAACTCCTTCTGTGTCATCAAAGATCTCAAACTTTTCTAGTCTGTAAATATGTGGCATCTTTCCCTATAGAGGTAGTGTCACCAAATCTTTAATGCAAAAACTACAGCAGTTAACTCTAGATCATGAGTCGGATAATTCTTTTCATGCGATTTCAACTGTCGAGAAGCATAAGCTACCACTTTACTATCTTGCATCAAAACACAACTCAATCCACTTAAAGATGCGTCACTATAAACAACGAACTCTTTTCCCATCTCTGGTTGTGTCAAGATCGAAGCTTCAGTTAATAACTGATTCAACTGGTCGAAACTTTGCTAACACTTTTCAGACCACACGAATTGAATGTTTTTCTGTAGCAATCTCGTCATCGGTAAGGCTATGATGGAAAAGTCTTTTACGAATCAACGGTAATAACCTGCCAATCCCAACAAGCTGCATACTTTTGAAACATTCTTTGGTACTTTCCAATCTAGAATAACTGAAATTTTTCTCGGATTAACATTTATTCCTTCCAAAGATACTACATGACCCAAGAACCCAACTTCTCGAAGCCAAAATTCAAATTTACTAAATTTTGCATACAACTGCTTTTCTTGTAAAATCTGTAACACCTCATTCAAATATTGAGTATGCTCTGACTCTGTCTTAGAGTAAATTAATATGTCATCAATAAACACGACCATAAACCTGTCCAATTGAGGTTGAAATATTCTATTCATTAGGTCCATAAATGCTGCGGGGGCGTTAGTCAACCCAAATGGCATAACTAATAACTCATAATATACATAACGAGTTCTGAATGCCGTCTTCAATATATCACAATCTTTGACTCTCATTTGATAATAACCTGACCAAAGGTCTATTTTATAGAACACGGTTGCTCCCTTTAACTGATCAAATAACTCATCAATCTGAGGCAACGAATACTTGTTCTTGATCGTTACCTAATTTAACTGCCTATAGTCTATACACATTCGCATCGATCCATCCTTCTTTTTCACAAATAACACGGACGCATCCCACGGTGATATGTTGGGTCGTATGAATCCTGTGTCTAACAATTCTTGCAGCTGAGCTTTCAATTCTTTCAATTCGATCGACGCCATGCTATACGTTGGAATAAAGATCGGAGTAGTAGCAGGTAATAGGTCAATACCGAACTCCACTTCTCTAATTGGCGGCAAACCTGGTAGTTCTTCCAGAAACACATCTGTATACTCTTGAACAACTGGTACCTGGTCCAATTCTGTTTTCAAGCCCCGAGTATCAAGTATGTATGCCAAGAATGCTTTACAACCTCTATGTATCATCTTTTATGCTAAAATAGTTGAAATAACTCTAGTTTCACTATTCAATCTATCGGATTCCACTGTAATTACTTCTCCCGTCGGACGTTTCAAACTAATTTGTCTTTGCTTGCAATTTACTATCGCATCATGCTCAAATAACCAATCCATACCCAAAATCACATCAAACTAAGTGAATGGAAATAGCATTAAATCAGTAGGAAATTTATAGTCTTGAACTTTTAGTGGACATTTACGACATATCAAATTAACAATGACACTATGACCCAAAGGATTTCTAACTTGCACATCAAATTCAATCGATTCAACGACAAATTTCTTATCAGTGGCTAAAGCAGTGCAAATATATGAATGAGTTGATCTTGGGTCAATCAAAGCACATATAATATCATTAAAAAGATAGAATATACCAGTCACCACATCAGGAGCGGTAGCCTCTTCTCTAGCTCGGATGGCATAAGTCCGTGCAGGTGCTTGAGCTTCTGACCTACTCTCACTGTCTCTATGTTTATTTCGATTTCCACTTGCACCGCTACTCTGCCCCTTGCATCTTCCTTTCTACTGTGTGACCGAAGGGTTAACACTTCGATCATCTTTTGCTTCCGAATTCATCGGACAATTTCGCATGAAATGACCAGTATTTCCACGTCTGAAGCAAGCTCCTTTAACCAACCGACATTTTCCCGAATGGATTCTTCTCGTACACTGATATTGGCACATTATGAACACTTGCCACATTGTCAGTAGGCCGATTTTAAAAATTGGGTACTGGTGGTCCTGATCGACTCCTACTCAGAAAACCAGAAGAGATTGCTTCGCAGGCTCCACTATCTTTAAATTTCTTCGGTGGTGACATTGAAAAAGTTCGAGTGGAATTATTCTTCTCGAAATCTCGAAGTCTTTTCTCTCTCTATCTTTTTTGATTGTATACTTTCTTCATTTTCTATGCTCGGTCGGCTAGTACGACAAATGGTAAAATTTTTGAACCACCCACCATTATCTTTATCCCATCACTCAACCCGTCTTCAAAATGAACACACATGGCCTCATCAGTAGGTACAATCTCTCGGGCATACTTACTAAGAAATACAAACTCCTGGTCGTATTCTGCCACTTTCTTGTTTCCTTGTTTCAACTCCAAGAACTGTTTCTTCTTCTTATCTAGATATCTCTTACTGACATATTTCTTCTTAAACTCTATCTGAAAGAATTCCTAAGTAACTTCACTTTCTAGTATCACTGCTACAATCATTGTCCACCAGTTGTAAGCTTCGTCCTTTAGTAATGAAATAGCACATCTCACGAAATCTTCAGGTGGACAAGTCATCTCATTCAGCACTCTCAAGGTGTTTTCTAACCAATACTCAGCCCTGGATGGATCATCCTTAGCATTTACATGAAATTCTTTTGCCTTGTACTTCCTTACCCTATCTGTTGGAATACGACGTCTTTGTTCAATTACCGGAGAAGGTGGAGGCATTACAGGAGGTGCCGTGGGTCGAACTATGGGCTATGTAACTAGGGGTGGAGGATGTGGCACCACTCAGTTATTCTGCATAAACTCGAAGAACCACTGTCCCATTAAGCCGAAGAACATGTTTTTAACTTTGCTTTCTGTCATTAGTATAATAGGGACCCCATGGCTCGCCCCGAAATCATTTGTTGGGTCATTGCTGATCACTTTGTTAGTCTCTTCCCTTTCTGAATTAGGCATATTTACTTTATCTGCAAAAACTATGGTTAGATCGGATTCATCTGTATCACACTATCACAGGTTCATATGTCATGTACTATGAAATTATTTAGTATAACAATATCTATCCAAGGAACGGTTAAACCAAAAGCTCTAATACCGCTAAATGTAATACCCAAATCTTGTACACCATTACCGATTAGAATTCTGGTGTTTACTATTCCTTTTATACTATTCATCTTTCACAATTATCCGACTATTTGTATCTTTAATCAATACAAAAATTATTTCTCTAATTTAAAATGATATCTAAACATGACACAATTTTATCAAGGGTAAAAAATGGTACTTTCAACATTTTAGGGGATTTCTATTGGTACTTGATGGTCAAGTATCGGTAGTAGTCAATTCAATGAAAAATTTTAGAACTGTGTAGATTTCTACCGGTATCTGTGCTAGTTCTATCGATACAAGTATGATTTCTATTGCTACAAGTCATGCAACTAGTGATACCAAAAACTCCAAAGAGCAAAAATTCATACCCTGCAACTTCTACCGATACATTAGTACTATTAACTACCGATACCTATAATTAAACTACCAATACAATACAAGTCAGAGAACAACCTCTCTCCTACCTTGTACTTCTATCGATACATGCAATAATTCTACTGAAACTAGTATGCAGAATTTCATTAATGACACCAAGACACAAGTGTAATACCTTAAACACAACCAATATCAATTATACATTAAAACATCACAATACACAAATAACTTCTAAGTCTTTACAAACATTATGAGCCTAGGCATCAAGTTATACTACATGCATTTACAAAATCAAGATAGTAAGTTTTCAACATCTTTAATTCCATATCTAATATTAACAACATCCTAGTACATGCCATAAGACCAAGTGATGCAAAAATCTACCGACGATTCTGCGGTAGCGTGATTTCAAGTGAGGTCGATGATCCGATCTTCAGTCAGCAAAACGATCTACAAACAATAACAATAATTGTGGTAAGTTTTATAACTTAGTAAGTTCAATAGTTATGGAATACCAACATGGTGTTGGTAATAATGACTCATTCAACCAAGTAGTTTCCATTTCTCTAGAGTAGTTACAACTTCTCTTCCTGTACATATCTTTCTTTTACTAGTACCCGATGCTACTCACATGAGCTGTCGAGGACTTGCAACTTATGCGGTACCCCAGCCATTGGTATAGTGTCTATCTAATCTGTAAACTATTTCCTAACGATGTTGCTCACACGAGCTGTCAGGAGTATGCATAAAGCATAAGTCCCAGCCATTGTAGGACCTGTAATCCATATAGGATCCATATCTTTTTTTTTCGAGTCACGATGCTGCTCACACGAGCTGTCGAGGACTCGCAACACATGCAGTACCCCAACCGTCGTGTCGGTACTATTTCAACGGCATAGCCTACTATCTTTTGCGTTTCATTTCTTCGATTATCTTCAATACTGAATGCTTTCAATTTGCTATACATTGACATCATATATACATAAACAATAAATATTAAGTAATATTTACACCACGAACTTACCGGACTAGATTGCAGTTTAGGAAAGACTTTAGAGACTAATCTACTAATTTCCCTTTTCCCCGGTCAGTAGCATGATCGTAGTCTACATTCACAAATCATTCAATTCTCACATTAAATTACATAATTTAGTAATTCAAAACAATTTAGTCCTTTTTGGGAAAATTTATAGTTTTACCCCTAATAGTTTTTTTTTATTCAATATAGTCCTTTCGACACAAATCATGTAAATCAACCATTCTCTCACGCAACTAACCATAGCCAAATTTTCTTGGGAACCTATCCAACCCATTCTCATCTCTATTTCCACATCAATCCATATAATTTCATCAATTTCACATTTTAGTCCTTTAACCCTAATTCATCGAAAATCACTTTACACAAAAATTTAACCCAAGTATCAAACATTCAAATGCATCAAAAGCTTTCAAGAACAAGCAATTTCAACAATGACAAGTTTTCTAACATTTGACAGATTCACAAATTAGTCCTTGCATAAGCTAGTTTAAGTGACGGACTCAAAAAACATAAAAAATACTAAAAACGATCAAAGTTTGCTTACCCAAATCAAAGCTCAAAGTTTGTGTTTCAAAACCCTAGTTTCTTTCTCTCCTAGTCGAATAAAGAAGATGGTAAGATGAAAATGATGAGATTTCACTTAAAAATTTCTTTAATTAATATATATGTACCAATGGTAATTTTGTAATTTTTAGGACTTTCATAATTAAGCTTAATTAACCACTTTTTAGTTTTAATTAAACCTATTTTAAAATTAATATAACTCATGTCAATCCATTAACTAACATTCATTTGGTTATTTTACTTATTTGATCCTTTTAATTTAACATCTATACTTTTATCTTTTTTATAAACTAGTCCTTTTTATTCAATTAACTATCTAATCAAGGCTATTTTTTGACTCATGATTCATGCAACACATATATCACCAGAAATATTTAAACAACTAATTTATGACTTGACTCGTCGAAGATGTGGTCCCGAAACTATTGTTTTTGACACCACTAAAAAATCGGGCTGTTACAAGTAATGTTTGCACTTAAGAACAAGTGGCTAGAATTCCTTCTTGCCTCAAGCAATTTTCGTTGTCTTGCTTATTAATCTAACTTGTCACCGCACCTTCCAGTAATTGTGACTACAATCGCACTTTCGTGGTCAAATAGTTAAATCCAAATGTAAACAAATGAGAAGAATTGAGTAAAAATCAAAATAGATCTAACACTAATAGATACTTTCATATACAATTAAAAGTTAATAGAATTCATCAACTTTCAAGTGGGATTAAAAGATAAGTTGAAGCATGTTATTCCTAGTCTGCTAGAATCCTCCCGTAATCGCTCCTCTTATGTCTCACCTAGGCGCTCCTTGTCAGGAGTAGTTGCCTCATTTTGCATCACTTTACCCTCTTGGGAATCAAACTTACATGGTAGCTGACTTTGAGAAAAGATGAGAAAATTTGTGGAATTGAATTCTTCACAGCTTGATGTTGATCTCCTCTCACTTCTCTCTATTTGTAATCATTCCATAGCAGAGGTCTATCCCTCTTCTCAGATCTAACTTCCCTTTTTGTAGCTGTACAAGTTTGTTATTGCAAGTTATGCACTCATGTAGATCTGGTTTGTGCATTAGGCAGTTGCAGATTGTCGCGACATCTCTGGACGCAAATTATGATTTAAATTTGCTGCGACAACTTGGTATTCTCCTGCGCTGGTGCTTCTGAATATGTTAGCAGAGTAAAATCCCTGATAAAATGTAGAAGCATTTATGTGGTGACATCTTTGGCTACAATTCTAAACCATACTTGTGGCCGCAACTCTAAATGCTTTCCCATGCAGATCTTCTAAGGTGGATTTCTGAGCTGACAACTTTAGATGCAAAGTTGATACTCAATACAGTGACATTAGTAGCACAAAAGGAATAAAATGAAAGAAAGTAAGACCATACAACACTGATTTAGAAAATGCAAATACTAAATATGAAATGCTGAAAATGTAGGCTAAATATGATACAAAAGGAACAAATTATACACTAATTCAAGGAGAAATTAAGTGTCATTTCTAATGCTATCAAGCATTCATCATCAAAGTTGAATGTTGACTCCTTCTCTAGTAGCTTGCTCAAAGGTCTAGAATTTTACAAAAGTCTTTGATAAATCTCCGATAGAATCTAGCATGTCCCAAAAAGCTCTTAACACCCTTTATAGATGTTGGAGGTGGTAGCATCTCGATAACATCTACTTTGGCTTTGTCGAGTTCAATTCCTTGTCTTGTTATTTGGTGCCCCAAAACAATACCTTCTCGTACCATAAAATGACACTTTTCTCAATTGTGAACAAGGTTTGTCTCTTCGCATTTCTTTAGTACCTTAGCTAGATTAGCTAAGTAATCATCATAAGTGTCCCTAAATACTGAAAAGTCATCCATAACACTTTCAAATACTTCTCAACCATATCAGTAAAAATGGCCATCATACATATTTGAAATGTACCAGGTTCATTACATAAACCAAATGACATGCGTCTAAATACGAACGTACCATACGAGCATGTGAATGTCATTTTGTGTTGATCTTTTAGTGCAATTGTAATCTGATTATACTCAGAGTACCCGTCTAGAAAACAGTAATAGTCTCGCCCCGTGAGTCTATCCATCATTTGATCCATGAACAATAAAGGAAAGTGATCCTTCCTCGTCGCTTTGTTCAATTTCTGGTAGTCGATACAAATTCGCCATCCCGTAACCGTTTTAGTCAATATTAACTCATTGTTTTCATTCTTCACGATCTTAATACCTCCTTTCTTTGACACGCATTAGACAAGTTAACCCACGAACTATTTGAGATAGGATAAA
Organism: Kokia cookei; assembly: GCA_039519145.1. Classification (NCBI taxonomy): domain Eukaryota; kingdom Viridiplantae; phylum Streptophyta; class Magnoliopsida; order Malvales; family Malvaceae; genus Kokia; species Kokia cookei. The sequence goes on from CM076901.1 coordinate 27,191,958, forward strand.
TGATACCCGCATCTAACCACTTTATAATTTCCTTCTTGGCTACATCTTTAATACTGGGGTTCAATCTCCATTATCCCTCAATTGTTTCTTTCTTATCATCTTCAAGAATGATCTTGTGCATGCATACGGATGGACTTATACCACAAATATTGGCTATGGCCCATCATATAGCCTTCTTGAATTGCTTCAGAACTTTAATCAATTGATCTTTCTGCTTCTCAGTTATTTGTGCTGAAATAATCACAAGCGAAGTAGAAGCGTCACCTAAATAAACATATTTCAATTGTGAAGGTAATACCTTAATCTCTAATGTAGGTGGCTCTTCAATCGACGCTTTTAGTTGAACGTAATCTCTTCTTTCCAATTCTAATGATTCAAAATGAGGTGGTGGATTAAATCTCCTCGAATTAGCTTCTAACAAAGCTAAGTTTTCCAATTCATCACTTTGAAGGTCTGTCAACAAAATGTTTTTTGAATGATCTTCAACATAGTTGAACTCCTCTTCAGTGACTAACTCTTCTAACTCAAAAACTACTGAACAATCATCAACTACATCAGGAAATATCATACACCTGAAAACATTAAATGTCACTTGATCATCCTGAACATGCATAGTTACCTCGCCCTTTTACAGATCAATTAAAGTCCTTCCTGTTACTAGGAATGACCTTCCTAAGCTGATTGGAACTTCTTTATCTGCTTCAAAGTCTAAAATGACAAAGTCAATAGGGAAAATAAACTTATCAACACGAACCAATACATCTTCAATTTTTCCTTCAGGATATGCTGTAGATCGACTGACTAACTTTAGTATAATTGTAGTTGGTCTAACATCAGCTATCCCTAACTTTCTGAATATCGACATGGGCATTAAGTTAATACTTTCACCCAAGTCATACAATGCTTTACCATAATAAGTTGCTCCAATGTTGCATGGTATAGTAAAACATCCAAGATCCTTCAACTTTGGGGGTAGTTTGTCTTGAAGATATGCACTACCTTCCTTCGTTAGGGCTACTATCTCAAATTCTCCAAGTCTCAGCTTTTTCAACAGAATGTCCTTTACGAACTTGACATAATTAGGCATTTTCCCAAGTGCTTCTGCCAACGGAATGTTGATATGAAGTTGCTTGAGTACATCTAGGAACTTTTTGAATTGGACTTCCTACTTCTATTTCTAGAGTTTTTGAGGGTAAGGTGGTGGACGATTTTTAACTTGAACTGGTTGCTTCTGCTTTTGTGGCACTTTTGCATCTAACAAAGTTGTTTGATCATCAACCTTGACTAGTTTTGAAGTCTCTTTCTCAATATTCACCACTATTGGTTTTAGTGAAACTTGTTCTGGTTCTATTGGTTTTAGTAAAACTGGTTCTGGTTCTGACAAAGTTGGACTTTCAACACTTGGTTGAACTTCAACTGATTCTTAAGAATCATCTTTCCCTTCTTCTACATCAACAATGTTGGGCTGTAACGTCTTTCCACTCCTCAATGTTAATGCTTTACAATGTTTCTTCTCCAAATTTCTCAGATTCTCCGTATCACTCGGCAAAGCACCTTATGGATGGTTCTTCAGTTCAGTAGCAAGTTGCCTCACTTGAATCTCCAAATTCTTTAGCGTGGCATCATTCTTTACCATATATGCCTTTAATAAACTCTCTAACCTATTAGAAGATTTAGCTTGTTGTGGCTTCTGAACTTGCTGGGTAAATCCTTGTGGCTGGGTTGGTCTTGATTGAGCATACGTGTTCCTGAGTCTAGCTCCTTGATTGCTCCATGAGAAATTAGGGTGATTTCGCCAAGATGGGTTGTAAAAGTTTGACTACAATCCTTTCCTGCCTTGGTTTTGGTTCTGATTACCCATGTAATACGCTGATTCTAGGTTTGATGGGCATTCTTCAAACATATTCTCTTAGCCATAATAGACACTAGCTACGTTCTCAAATTGATTAGGTCACTAAGCTATAACATTATTAAACCAATTAGTAGTAAGGTTCTTAAGCATTGAGGACATCAATGATACCTGAGCTGCAAGTGAAGTAAGTGGATCAATGATCGCGCTATGAACATCACAGCAAGCGAACACTTGTCGATGCAAGTATAGTTGATAGGCTTAAAACTATAAGATATTGATGCCATAGAGATGGTTGTTTATGTTTATAATTATTGATTCAATTAAACTGTAAGAAGAATTTCCTTGCACAATAGCTTCAATTCTTGTGATGTGTTCACGCATCAGAGCTTCAAAGGCAGCTAATGGATCAGCTCATGGTTGAGAGTACTGTTGTTGTTGTTGTTGATATTGTCCTTGCATATTCAAATTTGGCATTGCAATCTGTTGTGGCTGCATACGAGCATGTGACTGCATCTAATCGTGATGTGCATGCTTCTGAGGACTGTGGTTGTAGTTTTGCTACTGCTGATTGTAAATCCCCTGTTGAAAATTTCCTTGGCTTGAGGAATTTCCATAACAAAATGTGGACGTATTTTCATTCCCCCAAGGTTTTTGATACCTGGTTGAACTGTTGTAGGAGTTATCATACGAATTTCCTCTGATGTTATTAACATAAAACACATTTTCTTCATGCTGTAGGCAATCCTCGTATCTTTGATTGTCACTGCAAAGTTCACAACAAAATGTCGGGACATTTATTTTGCTGGGCAACTTGAATGGGAGCAACTTCACTCATCCCCTTCATGTTTTTAATCATGTTAGCCAACGAAGATACCTGTGCACTCAAAGCTGATATGGCGTCTAATTCAATAACTCCAGGATTCATTTTTACTTGAGCAACTCGAGAAATTGGGTATTGATAGTCATTTTGAGTGATTCTTTCCAAAATTCTCATAGCTTCATCATAAATGTAGTCCAACAAAGGACCGTTTGCAAATGCATCAACAAGATTTCTTGTCTGCGCATTTAATCCATTGTAGAAAATTTTGATCTATGTTTCTTGTTAGATTCCATGCACGAGACAATGTCGAAGCAAAGTCTTGTAACGCTCTCATGTGGTATGCAGATTCTCATCATCCAACTGGTGATAAGCAGTAATATAATTCCTTAATCGAACATTCCTCGTGGGTGGACTAAACCGCAAAACAAATTGAGTCGCAAGTGCATTCCACAATGTAATCGATCAGTATGTAATCCAAGGAACCAGGTACGAGCCCTTCCTTGCAATGAATAAGGAAAAAATTGCATCTTCAAAGCATCATCAAGAACACCATGCTGATTAAAAGAAGCATAGATTAGTAGAAAAGATTTAAGAAGCTCTCTTGCATCTTCATGAGGCAAACCAGCATATTGCCCATTCAAATTTAACATTTGAAACATAACAAGTTTTAACTCAAAATTTTCAGCTTGGATAGCTTGTCTAATAACCCCTGGCTACAAGTCATGTAGCACAGGAACAACAAAGTCTCTAATCATTCTGTTTTGCTTTTGTTCTTCTTGTGGTAGTGGTGGGTTGTTTAAATTCTGTAGTTGTATTAGAGGGACAGGATTTTGTGGCGACAACTGTGGTATGACATCATTTCCAGGCAAAACCATATTCCTTTGTTCTTATCTTCTCCTTCGAATGGTTCTCTCGATTTCCGGATCTAAGCCAACAATATTTTCAAGATTTCTTCTAGTGGTCATAAAACACCTAAAAAAATTAAAAAAGAGTCAACAAAAGTTGAAAAAAATTAGTAACAAATAAAAGTTAAGAAATAAAGAATAATGACAACTACAAAAATAAACATCAAACAAACGCCATCCCCGAAAACGATGCCAAAACTTGATCGCGCTATGAACGTCACAGCAATTGTGCAAGTGAACACTTATCAATGCAAGTATAGTTGATAGGCTTAAAACTATTTGATATCGATCCCACAAAGATGGTTGTTTATGTTTATAATTGTTGATTCAATTAAAGTTAAAATAAGAGAAATTGTATGAATAATGTCAGTGCAATTAAAATAAAGAGTGTAGAAATGAATGAATTAAACTGTCAGAGCAAATATTGCAAGACTGTAATAAAATATGTCGAAGCAAATTAATAAGAAATGCAGTGAAAGTTTGAAGATAATTTGTCGATGCAATTTAAGAAAATTAAAGAAGTAAAACAATGATAATGGAATGGGGGATCCTTGACTTGATAAGTCGACAAACCACTAAATGTGACCACAAGGTAAACAATAGATTAAGTGTCGCTGCAATTAAGCTTAATGAGATCTTACCAACTTCAACTTTTCTATTTATCAAAGACCCAAATACTCACATTAACTACACCTTCAAGTATTGACAATGTTTTGCATTCAAGAACAAGTGGCCAAAATTCCTTCGTTCCCCAAGCAACTTCCGTTGTCTTGCTTGTTAATTTAATTTGTCACTGCACTTTCCAGTGTCAGTAACTGCAATAACACTTCCATGATCAAGTAATTAAATCTAAAGATAAACAGATAAGAGAAAATTGAGCCAAAATTAAATTAGATCTAAAATTAAAAGGTACTTCCATACACATTTAACTTCATCAGAATTTATTAGCATTTGAGAGGAAATAAAGATCAAGTTGAAGCATTCTATTCTTAGCCTACTAGAACTCTTCCCTAATGCTCCTCTTATGTTGCACTTAGGAACACTCTTCATCAAGAGCAGGATTTGTCTTCTCATCGCAGTCAGTTCACCCTCCAAGAAACTAAGTTGCCATGGAGACAAGCTTAAAGAAAAGATGAAAAACTGAATTGATTTTTGTCACGAGCTTCAAGATGCCTCCCCTCTCTTTCTTTTTTTTCATCATTATTTATCTTTAATAATGAATACAGGTGTCCTTCTTCTTCAAATCTAACTTCCTTACAACTGTACAAGGTAGCTAATCCAGTTGTACATTCACACAGATCTGGTGCATTCAGCAAGCAGTTAAAGGTTGTCGCGACATCTCTGGACCCTAATTTAGATTTTAATTCGCTGCTACAACCTTGATATTCTCAATCACTGGTACTTCTAGATATGTTCATGCGACAACAGGTTTGAATGCAATTCTGGATTCTAAACTACGATGACAACCTTGGACACCTTCTTACATTGATCTTTTGGGACAGATTCCTGCATTGACATCTTTAGACGTAAAATTGAACACTAAATGTGGTGACATTAGTAGCAAAAGTAGGACAAAATTAAAGAAAATTAAATCAAGCATTATTGACTTAGAAAATGCAATTACTGAATATAAGATGCTAAAAATGCATACTAAACATGATATAATGGAACAAAGTATACTTTAAATTAGGAGAAATTAATGGTCTTTTCTAATGCTATCAATCAACATCGTGAATTCTTGCAACTCGTCTTCTTAAGTTCGCTCGATTCATTGGCCATTGTTAATTATTGCTTATGATCCTCTCTATAATTTCATAAGCCTCATTATAAGACTTAGAAAGAATAGCTCCATTGGTGGAAGCGTCTACTACCATCCTTATGTGCAAATTAAGACCGTTGTAAAACATCTCTAATAGGATGCAATGTGGAATTCCATGATGAGGGAATTTCCTTAATAGCTCTTTAAATCTTTCCCATGCCTCATACAAAGATTCATCATCCATCTGTTGGAAAGTAGTAATTTCACTCCTCAGGTTAGCATTCTTGCTAGAAGAGAAATACTTCCTAAGGAATCGTTTAGCTAACTCTTGCCATGTGGAAACAGAATTTGGTGGCAACGAGTTCAATCAGACTCTAGCTCTGTCCCTTAGTGAAAATGGGAACAATTTCAATTGAAGTGCATCTTCCAACACTCCGACTATCTTGAAAGAGTCACTCACCTCCATGAATAGTCTCAAAGGAAGATGAGGGTCTTCGATAGGCATTCCACTGAATTGGTCTACTGTCTGAAGCATTTAAAACATCATTAAATTCAATTCAAATTGTTGTACCTCGATATCGAGTCTTTTGATTCCCGAATTAAGTTCGTGGAACAAAGGCACTGCATATTGTCTCAAGGCTCTATCCCTATCATCAGCAATAAGGATAGGATTCTGAGCATGATTAGCTCCATTTCCTTGATTCTGGTTCTTGAAATTCATCTCTTCAGTCCTTCTCTAAGATGCTTATCTTTTTCTTTTTCGAAAAGTTCGTTTAATTTCAAGGTCCACTAGGTGTAAGTCGATAATTCGATTAATACTCAAAAACACCTGAAATGATCAGAAAAGAAAAAGTTAGTAATTAGAAAAATAAATAAACTAATATGTAAACAAATAATTTCACAAATAATTTTGACAATCCCCGGCAACGGCGTCAAAAACTTGGAATGATGAAAATGTGCAAGTGTACACAATCGTATTCAAGTAATAAAGTGACAAGTAAACGTAGAGTATCATACCCACAGGGACTGTGCTATGAAAAGTATTTATGAAATAATCAATCAACAAATTTGTTAAACTCAAGATAATATTTGAGAGGGATTTTAAATCTAAGTGTTCTAAAATAAATTAAACTAAGTTAAGCTAAGTCTAAATTATATTCCTATGCGCGATTTCTTAAAGGTTTTAATCAATATGACATAAATGTGTCACATTAATTGCTTTAATCACTTAATTAAATATAAATCATGTTCATGCTTGTTATGAAATAATATTCACGGAAACTTGATATCTTGCTAAGTTATTAACAACATCACTTACAAAAATCAGTTTATCTCTTGAACATACACCTATGCCAATACGACCGACTAAACTAATCTTTGATAAGTTAATGTGTTATAGCACACACATACATTATGAAATTAATCTATCTCTTGAACATACACCTATGTTAATATGACCCACTAAATTAATATTCATAAGCATGTAAAGAATCAAGTGCGGTAACAACATACACCTATATTGAAACAGTTTAATCACAAAAATCCTGCAAGTTATGCAAGGCTAATATTGTCCAATACATCACAATTTTAACCCTCAGCTTCCTTAGCGAATTAAGCATGCACAAATTAAATGGTGTGTCCATTAATCACAATTTCAACGTACTTAAATGATTAATTCAATAGTTATACCACAAGGATAATGCAATAATAACTTAGGCATGATAATATTTAATTAAACAAAATATTCAAGGCCTATAATAACATAAACATGATTAAATATAAACATGCAATTAAACTCAATCAACCTAACACTTAAAGAATTTAAACCATTTTAGTTAAAGAATTAATAGCATTCATAATAAAATTCATCATGATAACAAACAATAATCTAAAAATATGAAAAAAAAGAATAGGATTAAATCCAGCAATTTCTCAAGAACTGTTTTCGCGTTCTTTGTCGTTCTTGCTCGATTCTTCCCAGATCAAGGTCTCTGATGAACACTTAATAAAGGCTATGGAAGGCTGAAGAACCAGTCTTTTCCAAGAGGTTAAATCGGTAAGTGAATGAAGGAAAATGTGGATGGAAGGCTTGAGAGAATTAAAGAGAGAAGAGAGAATGATGAGTGAATTAGTGTGTTGAAGTGAGGGAATGAGGGGTGTATTTATAGGTGGAGTTGAGGAGAGGTTATATGGCTATATTTAGAAAATAAATATCAGCCACACAATCCCCCATGGCTGGCCACCACATGTAGACTTTGACTTGTTCAAAGTTTTCTAAAAATAAGCTAGGGGTGAGAATATAAAACCTTGAAAAGAGGAGGGGTTGGAATGAAATTTTGGAAAACTTCAAGGGCTATTTTTCTAGGTTGAAATGGTCAACATAATAAGCTGAATATGGTGAGCAGTTGGACAGAACATGGCTAGCCAAAATGGAGGTGGTTCGACCCTCGATTGCATGCACATCGAGCCACTTCAGCTTAACTTTTATAATTAATTTTTAATCCAATTTAATTTGAACTAAAAATATAATTATGAACCATAATGTAGCTTCATATTGGACTGAATCTTGACTTAAAAAAATATTCTTCATATCTCTTCACTAACTCGGTGTGAAAATTCTCTCAACGGTGTAAGCTGTCAGCAATGTCTGCCGAGCCGATTTTCACCCATTGTGCAAATCTGCCAAAAAATCATCAAATTCATGCTCAATATTTATAAAAATAACTAAAAAAATGTTGGTAATTTTAACACAAATTAATTATTTTATAAATAAATTATACTTTTCGACATTAATTACTCAGAATTTGCATGAAATTAGGTAAAAAGGATATGAAAAAGTCTATATATTTTCATCGTTCCACCCAAACATCGAACAATTCTACTTCCATAATATTTATTTGAGGCATTTCATTTCTATTGGTGACATTACCAACCCTTTGACATCGGTCACAACTTCTGACATAAGCATAAGCATCCTTTAACAATGTCAGCCAAAAGAATCTAACTTGTAATACTTTGGCCGTGGTACGTGATCCTTTGAAGTGTCCCCCATTTAGAGTTGTGTGACACTAATATAATATTGCTCGTACTTCATCTTCTGCAACACATCTTCTGATCATTTAATCTTCACACTTCTTAAACAAATACGACTCTTCCCAAAAGTAATACTTAGCATCATGAAGGAACTTCCTCCTTTACTGATACGTCTTATCATAAGGAATCAAACCACAAGCCAAGTAGTTGGAAAAATCAACAAACCAAGGGGTGTTATGACTTACATTGAGTATATGTTCATCAGGGAACGTCTCTTGTATGGGAACAAGAGTTGAATTTTCTTCTCGTGGCTCTAGTCTAGACAAGTGATCTGCTACTGGGTTTTCTATGCCTCTTCCATCTTGGATTTCTAAATCGAATTCTTGAATTAGTAACACCCAACGAATTAGTCTCGGCTTAGCATCTTTCTTGGTAAGTAAGTATTTAATTTCCAAATGATTCGTAAAGACAGTCACTTTTGTACCTACAAGATAGGATCTAAACTTGTCAAAAGCAAATACAACTGCAAGTAATTCTTTCTCTGTTATCGTATAGTTCAGCTAAGATCCTAACAATTTTTAACTCGCATAGTAGATGGGATGAAAAAATTTGTTCCTCCGTTGGCCCATCATGACTCCGACTGCGAAGTCATTTGCATCACACATTAACTCGAACGACAATTCCCAATCTAGTGTGACGATAATTGGTACTGAGACTAATCGATTCTTCAAATCATTAAATGTTGTCAAGCATTCATCATCAAAGTTGAATGTTGACTCCTTCTCTAATAACTTGCTCAAAGGTTTAGCAATTTTAGAGAAGCCTTTGATAAATCTCTGATAGAATTCAACATGTCCCAGAAAGCTCTTAACACCCTTTACAAATGTTGGAGGTAGTAGCTTCTTGATAACATCTACTTTGGCTCTGTCGACTTCAATTCCTTGTCTTGTTATTCGGTGCCCTAAAAAATACCTTCTCATACCATAAAATGACACTTTTCCCAGTTGAGAACAAGGTTTGACTCTTTGCATTGCTTCAGTACCTTAGCTAGATTAGCTAAGCAATCATCATAAGTGTCCCCGAACACTGAAAAATCATCCATGAACACTTCCAAATACTTCTTAACCATATCAGTAAAAATGACTATCATACATATTTGAAATGTATCAGGTGCATTACATAAACCAAATGGCATGCGTCTAAATACGAATGTACCATATGGTCATGTGAATGTCGTTTTGTGTTGATTTTCCTCTACGACTGTAATCTGATTATACATTAAGTATCCGTCTAGAAAATAGTAATAGTCTCGCCCAGTGAGTCTATCCAGCATTTGATCCATGAACAACAAAGGAAAGTAATCCTTCCTCATCGCTTTGTTCAATTTTCGATAGTTGATACAAATTCACCATCCCGTAACCATTCTAGTCGAAATTAATTCATTGTTTTCATTCTTCACAACCCTAATACCTTCTTTATTTGGCACGTATTGGACAGGACTAACTCATGAACTGTCTGAGATGGGATAACTTATACCCGTATCTAACCACTTGATAATTTCCTTTTTGACTAAATCTTTCATAATGGGGTTCAATCTCCGTTATCCATCAATCGTCACTTTCTTATCATCTTCAAGAATGATCTAATGCATGCATAAGGATGGACTTATACCATAAATGTCAGCTATGTTCCATCTTATAGTCTTCTTGAATTGCTTCAGCACTTTAATCAATTTATCTTCCTGCTTCTCAGTTAGTTGTGCTGAAATTATCACAGGCAAAGTAGAAGCGTCACCTAAATAAACATATTTTAAATCTGAACGTAATACCTTAAGTTCTAACTTAGGTGGCTTTTTAATCGATGCTTTTGGTTGAACGTAATCTCTGCTTTCTAACTCCAAAGATTCAACAAAGTTAAGTTTTCCTCCCTCTCTTTATCACATTGAAGGTCTGTTAGCGAAATATTTTCGAAAGGATCTTCAACAGAGTTGAATTCCTCTTCAATGACAATGTCTTCTAACTTAGAAACTGTATAACAATCATCAACTACATCAGGAAATCTCATAAACGTTACCTGATCATCCTGAACACGTATAGTTAGCTCGCCCTTCTGCATATCAATCAAAGTCCCTCTTATTGCTAGGAATGGCCTTGAAAAGATGATTATCACTTCTTATCTGCTTCAAAGTCTAAAATGACAAAGTCAGCAGGGAAAATAAACTTATCAACTTGAACCAATACATCTTCAATTTTTCCTTCAGGATATGCTATAGATCGATTGGCTAACTGCAGTGTAACTGTAGTTAGTCTAACTTCACCTATCCCTAACTTTTTGAATATCGACATGGGCATTAAGTTAATACTTGCACCCAAATCGCATAATGCTTTACCATAATAAGTTGCTCAAATGTTGCATGGTATAGTAAAACATCCAGGATCCTTCAACTTTACGGGTAGTTTGTCTTGAAGATATGCACTACATTCCTTTGTTAGGGCTACTATCTCAAATTCTCCAAGTCTCCGCTTCTTCAACGGGATATCCTTAATGAATTTGACATAATTAAGTATTTGCTCAAGTTCTTCTACCAATGGGATGTTGATATGAAGTTGCTTGAGTACATCAAGGAATTTCTTGAACTAGACTTCCTGTTTCTACTTCTGAAGTCTTTGAGGGTAGGATGGTGGAGGATTTCTAACTTGAACTGACTGCTTTATTTTCTGTGGCACTTCTGCATCTAACTAGGTCGCTAGATCTTCTAACTTGAACTGACTGCTTCATTTTCTGTGGCACTTCTGCATCTAACTAGGTGGCTAGATCTTCTGACTTGACTGGTTCAGAGGTCTCTTTCTCAACATTCACCACTTCTGGTTTTGGTGAAACTGGTTCTGGTAAAATTGGTTCTGATTCTAGTAAAGTTGAAGCTTCAACACTTGGTTAAACTTCAATTGATTCTTGAGCATCATCTTACTCTTCTTTTACTTCAACAACGCTAGGCTACAACGTCTTTCTGCTCCTAAATGTTAATGCTTTACAATCCTCCATCATCGGATTTCTTAGATTATCCATATCACTCGGTAAAGCACCCTGTGGATAGTTCTTCAATTCAGTAGCAAGTTGCCCTACTTGATTCTCCAAATTCCTTAGAGTTGCATTATTCTTAGCCATATATGCCTTTAATAAACTCTCTAAGCTATTGAAAGATTCAGCTTGTTGTGGCTTCTGAACTTGTTGGGTAAATCCTTGTGGCTGGGTCTGTCTTGATTGAGCATACGTGTTACTAGGTCCAGCTCCTTGATTGCTCCATGAGAAATTAGGATTATTTCACCAAGATGGGTTGTAAAAGTTTGATTGCAGTCCCTGGTTGCCTCGATTTTGGTTCTGATTGCCTAGTAATACACTGATTCTGGGTTTGATGGGATTCTTCAAACGAATTCCATTCTCCATAATAGACACAAGCTATGTTCTCGAATTGATTAAGTGTCTGAGCTGCAACATTATTAAACCCATTAGTAGTAAGATTCTTAAGCATTGAGGACATCGATGATACTTGAGCTATAATTGAAGTAAGTGGATCAACATCGTGAATTCCTACAACTCATCTTGAGTTCGCTCAATTAGTTGGCCATTGGTAATTATTGCTTGCGATCCTCTCTATAAATTCATAAGCCTCATTATATGACTTAGAAAGAATAGCTCCATTGGCGAAAGCACTATTACCATCCTTGTGTGCGAATTACGACTGTTATAAAACGTCTCTAATTGGATGCAATGTGGAATTCCATGATGAGGGCATTTCCTTAATAGCTCTTTAAATCTTTCCCATGTCTCATACAAAGATTTATCATCCATCTGCTGGAAAGTAGTGATTCCACTCCTCAGCTTAGCTTTTTTGCTTGGAGGGAAATATTTCTTAAGGAATCGTTCACCTAACTCTTGCCATATTGTAATAGAATTTGGTGGCAACGAGTTCGACCAGGCTCTAGCTTTGTCCCTTAGTAAAAATGGGAACAACTTCAATCAAAGTGCATCTTCTGACACTCCAACTATCTTAAAAGAGTTGCTCACCTCCATGAATAGTCTCAAAGAAGATGAGGGTCTTCTGTAGGCATTCCACTGAATTCGCCTACTATCTAAAGCATTTGAAACATCACTGGCTTCAGTTCAAATTATTGTGCCTCGATATTGGGTTTTCTGATTCTCGAATTAAGTTCGTGGAATAAAGGCACTGCATATTGTCTTAAGGCTCTATCCCTATCATCAATAATAAAGATAGGATTCTGAGCATGATTAGCTCCATGTCCTTGATTCTAGTTCTCGAACTCTTCAGTCCTTCTCTAAGATGTTTGTCTTCTTCTTTCTTGAAAAGTTCGTTCAATTTCAAGGTTCACTTAGAGTAGGTCGATAATTCGGTCAATACTCATAAACACTTGAAATGATCAGAAAAGAATAAGTTAGTAATTAGAAAAATAAATAAACCAATATGTAAACAAATAATTTCACAAATGATTTTGACAATCCACAGCAATAGAGCCAAAAAACTTGGAACGATGAAAATGTGCAAGTGAACACAATCGTATTCAAGTAATAAGTGACAAGTAAATGTCGAGTATCGTACCCACAAGGACTGTGCTATGAAAAGTATTTGTGAAATAATCAATCAACAAATTGGTTAAACTAATGTTAACATTTGAGAGGGATTTTAAATCTAAGTGTTCTAAACTAAATTAAACTAAGTTAAACTAAGTCTAAAGTATATTCCTATGCACGATTTCTAAAAGGTTTTAATTAATATGACATAAATGTGTCAGGTTAATTGCTTTAATCACTTAATTAATATAAATTAATTTCATGCTTGTTACGAATTAATATTCACAGCAACCCGATAACTTGCTAACCTATGAACAACATCACTTACAAAAAAATTAGTTTATCTCTTAAGCATACACTTATGCCAATACGACATACTAAACTAACCTTTGATAAGTTAATGTGTTACAACACATGCATACATTATGAAATTAATCTATCTCTTGAACATACACCTATGCCAATACGATCGACTAAATTAATATTCATAAGCATGTAAAGGATCAAGTGAGGTAACAACATACACCTATATTGAAACAGTTTAATCACAAAAATCCTGTAAGTTATGCAAGACTAGTATTCTCCAATACATCACAATTTTAACCCTCAACTTCTTTAGAGGAAGCATGCACAAATTAAATAGTATGTCCATTAATCACAATTTAAACGCGCTTAAATGATTAATTCAATAGTTATATCACAAGGGTAATGCAAAAATAACTTAGGCATGATAATATTTAATTAAACAAAATATTCAGGGCCTATAACAACATAAACATGATTAAATATAAACATGCAATTAAACACAATCAACCCAAAACTTAGAGAATTTAAGTCATTTTAATTAAAGAATTAATAGCATTCATAATAGCATTCATCATGATAACAAACAAGAATCTAAAAATATGAGAAAAAGAATAGGATTAAATCCAGCAATCTCTCAAAAACTACTTCTACGTTCTTCATCGTTCTTGCTTGATTCTTCCCAGATTGAGTTCTTTGATGAAAACTCAACAAAGGCTATGGAAGGCTGAAGAACCACTCTTTTCCAAGAGGGGAAATCGGAAAGGGAATGAAGAAAACTAGGATGGAATGAGGGAATGAGGGGTGTATTTATAGGTGGAGTTGACGATAGGTAGTGTGGCTATATTTAGAAAATAAATATCAGCCACACTCCCCCATGGCCGGCCACCACATGTAGACTTTGACTTGTTCAAAGTTTAATAAAAACAAGTTAAGGGTGAGAATATAAAACCACGAAAAGTGGAGTGGTTGGAATAGAATCTTGGGAAACTTCAAGTGCTATTTTGCAAGGTTGAAATGATCAACATAATAGCTGAATATGGTCAGCACTTGGACGGCACATGGCTAGCCAAATTGGATGTGGTTCGACCCTTGGTTGCATGCACATCGAGCCACTTCAGCTTAGCTTTTACTATTAATTTTTAATCCAATTTAATTTGAATTAAAAATAAAATTGTAAACCATAATTTAGCTTCATATTGGACTGACCCTTGACTTAAAAAAAATATTCTTCATAGCTCTTTACTAACTCAGAGTAAAAATTCCCTCAACGGTGTAAGCTGTCAACAGTGTCTGCCGGGCCGATTTTCACCAATTGTGCAAATCTGTCGAAAAATCATCAAATTCATGCTAAATATTTATAAAAATAATTAAAAAACAATATGTTGGTAATTTTAACATAAATTAATTATTTTATAAATAAATTATACTTTTTGAAATCAATTACTTAGAATTTGCATGGAATTTGGTCAAAAAGGGAATGAAAAAGTCAATACATTTTCATCGTTCCACTTATCAGACAGTGATTCATATTTTAAACTCAAAACATTGGCTTGAACAGCTAATGTTTGCAAGTATTCTACCACTTCTCTCACTTGAATCATTCACCATGACATAGTCTTGATCTATGACTTGCCTTTGAGAGTGTTGAAGTTGCCTATTACTTGTCTTCAAGGTTCTTTCGAGGAACTCGATCCGAATCTCGCAGTTTTGCAATGAAGCTTGTACTTCTACTCTTTTCTTTAATTATTCATTATCAGCCTGACTTGCCCTCAATTCTGTCACATAGTTACGATTGCAGTGTCTATGCAAAGACTCCTCTGACTCAACTATTCGGGCCTTCAACTCAGCTTTCTCGACCTGGCTCTCTAACAGCTCACTCATTATGGCATCTCCTTAGACTTGAGCATCTTGAAACTTTCTCTTCCAATGATTCACTCGAATCCTTTCCTCTTGGATTTCTTGTTTTCACTATTCTGATGTCTTACCTAACCCAACGGTTCTCATTGATAAACGGAGCTTTTTGTAATCTTTCTTCAAACCATCCAAGTCTTCCTCAACTTCTTGGCTTCTAACCTTTGGATATCAACATCCAATACCATATTGCATCTTTTCTTCTTTTAATTTCTCTATCTTCTTCCCCAATTCAGAACTTTTCTTTTCAAAGTCTTACTTTATAAGCTCTAATTCTGATGGGACTACTTGTAAATGCCCCTTAATTGGGCATACATTTTTAAGATTTTGCACGAGGATGTTGCCATTGATTCTCCTACCCTTTCACTCATCATACTCCCTAGTTACGATGGGATTCGCAGCAAATGTCTTCATTTTGTGAACTTGATTCCAGACATTTGATATCTCTTGGACCCCTTTTTCTTATTGTTCTCACCCTTGTATGTAAACTCACACTGAGGCAGACCTTGAGTCGTTGGGATGAACTACCTTGATCTATATTGTCTCATCATTAACAAAGGGGCAGATCCTATAGCTCCCCATATCCCAAGTAATGAAACCCAATCAAAATTTCTATATCGATAAAGAATTTCATCAGGAATGAACCACAATGCTCGCCATTTGATGTCTATGTCTCGGAGACTATAGAGTATTGTCATCCACTTCTCCTCAAAGATGTCCTCTCATCTTTGTGTAGTCCAAAATTCCCTCAAAGGGGAATAACTCTCAGAAAACACCCGGTAAGAAACCTTCTCCACTTTCTAAAAG
This sequence comes from Kokia cookei, assembly GCA_039519145.1. Lineage (NCBI taxonomy): Eukaryota > Viridiplantae > Streptophyta > Magnoliopsida > Malvales > Malvaceae > Kokia > Kokia cookei. The sequence continues at coordinate 27,207,938 of CM076901.1, forward strand.
TGGCTATGGAACCAAACCATCAATAGAGGTGCACAACCGATAAATCTCCCTTCTCCCTCTCTTCGACATGCGTTTAATGATCTAAAGGTGTCGGTCAAAATCGCTAGAACAGGTGTAACCCTCTTATCAAGTTGGTCAAATAGATCAGTGACTGCATCCTCTATGTGCCCTAATGCTTTAGGAAAAATGAACAATCCATATAAACTAAGAGCAAAGATATCCACCCTCTTCCTTGCATCTAGAAGTGCTAAGATCGAATCTCGCAAGCTCTTCTAAGTGATGCATTTATTGTCGCTCTTTACCTTAATTTGAGCTGTAACCCATTACTCACTCATTCCCGTAATGTTTATTAGTTTCTTGAGAAAGGTTGAGGCATTAACGGCTCTCGAGTAGGCCTTGCATACTTGAATCTTGGGGAAATGAAGCAAAGCAGTATACTCCTCAATCGTGGGCATCATGTCTATGTTCCCAAAGGTGAAACAACTATAGGTCGATTTCCAATACTGTGCAAGAGCTCAAAAGAGATGCTTGTTCACCTTAACTTCTAGTAAATATGGTAGATCCACATACACACGACCACATTATCCTTTACCTTATCAAGATACCCTTTTTCCATGACCATTTCTCTACCAATAATCGAGCTTAAATCAATATCTTTCTTAATATGATGATGTAATGCAAATAAGACAAAAATAAAACAAGTCAGTACAATCATCATAAAATTAATCAACAAATTAAAAACATACAACAAAGAACCTACGCATCTATTTTGGGTAGTTGCTAAAAGTTCGGCATAGTTTCTACCTAGGGTGGGCACTTAAGGCTCACTATATGTGGTTTGAGTTCTAGAGTAAAGGTACCCAAAACAGCAGATTACTCAGCCCTCACCATTATAGGCTCATACGAATGAGTTTAGTTCAGGGAGACACATTTCCCATATGTTTGCATAAAAGTGAAAACTTTACGAAAACATAGGTACGAAGATATCCCGAAAGCGATCCACTATCCTTCACGGAGGTGAAAACCTCACGAAGGAGTAGCTTCACACGTCCACATAAAAGGTGTAGTGACAAATGCAATGTATGCAAAACTGTAGACATATATTCAACAATATCAACATATATTTGTCACAGCAACATTAAAACACAAAAATGAAATGCAAAGGATCGCAAATTAAAATAAATCGAATTTTAAATTTTCAACAAAAAAAATAGTCGACTTGTGTCTTGACTCTCTTAATGGTCCCCAATGGAGTCGCTAAGCTATAAAAACCATTTTTTTAAAAAGTCCCGACTTATATTTTGAAAAAAGAAAAATGGAGTCGCTACCAATAATTTTTTAAGTAGGTGTAATTGGATCACCTTGGAAGATTTTTAAAATCATTAAAACAATAATTTTTATCTTTGAAACCATAAAACGAGTTCAGGAGTCGGTTACGCATGAGGAAGGATTAGCACTCCCATAAGCCCAAAATTGGTACCTAATCGATTATTTAAAGTCTTAGTTGTTGAAAATTAAAAAGTCGAGAAAAATTTAAATTGCGTTCCTTAAATGTATGAATGACATGTTTATTTTATTTTGAAAAAAAACATTTTTACGAAGAAAGCTCGTTATTTCGAGTTAATCAAGAATAAAAGTCACATCCAGTAAGTTAGAACATAAAAACTTGAATTTTCGAAAATAACAAGCATTTCTAATCGTTATCTCAAAATATCGTATATTTTTTTATTTTAAATAGGGTATTTGATTATCTCGATTCAAATAAAAAAACCACATGGTAGTGGTAGAAAAAACCATTGTTTTCTCCCTACTTTTTGGTTAAGTTGTTCCCATTTAGTCATTCTTAGCACATTTTTTAAGCACTTTTTAATTTGGTTAATTGCATTTTCTAACTCAATGAACCTTAGCCTAGTTGCCCTTAATTTTGTCATATTTTGGTACTAATGTCGCTGCATGAGTATTTTCAAATTGCAGCCAGGATTGTCGCCACATCTGATAGCTGTCCAGATAAGAATAGAAAAGCGTGAGCTGTCCAGTCTGGTATAACCAGCTTGTACGACCAGAGATAGCTTGATTCTGCAAAAAGGACACCTGCACAATTTGGCTAAATATAAATGCTGACTAGGAAAGAGGGAAGTAAGAGAGCAAGTCGAGTTGTCTAGGAATAGTATTTTCCATTTGTTCTTTTACATTTCTTTCTAAATGTTGGTGATTACTGTTTATTTCATGTTTGTATGGAAGTACTAATGATTTCTGAACTGAATGTTATTTTATTTAATCTTGCTTCTACTGTTTAATCTTTGGGTTCGAATGTTTTTAGCATGGGAGTGTTATTGCAGTCACTGTCACTGAAAGGTGCAGTGACAGTTTAAACTAAAAAGCATGAAAACGGAAGTTGCTTGAGGATTAGAGGAATTTAATCCACTTGTTCTTAACTATGTTGCATTGCCATCATCGAAAGGTGTGGTTAGTGTGCATGTTTAAGTCTTAGATCGAATATAGAAGTTAAGCTTGGTAAAATATTCATTGCACATTATTGCAGCGACAATCACCTATTCTTTCATACATTGCTAGCCACACTTAATATTCTGCTATTCACGTTGGGGACCTCATTTTATTATTATCACATTTCGTTTTTTTTTCAAATTATTGCTCCGACAATTACTCTCACAATTTATTCACTTTTACTTATTCATTGCACTGATATTAATAGACAAAAGATAGCCATCCTCGTGGGATCGATATCCGACAGACTCACATTTGTGTATTATACTTGCATTGACAGTGTACGCTTGCACATTATTGTTGTGACGTTAAACAGTCGATCAAGTTTTAGCGTCGTTGTTGGGATGACGTTTGTTTGATGTTTATTTTTGTTGTTACACTTTATTCTTATTATCTAATCTTTAGTTGCTACCAACTTGTTTTATTTTTTTCGCTACTTTTACATTTTATTTTAAGTGTTTATGACCCAAAGCAATTTGGAGTTTGTTGCTGATTTTGACATAGAAATTGAAAGAACCATTCGAAGGAGACTTCACGAACAAAGAAATATGGCTTTACCAAGAAACAATGCAACCATACCCCCGATACCGCCACAGAATGCTAAAGACCCACCGCTGTCGCAAGACGATCAAATACAAAATAGGGCTATACGAGATTTTGTAGTACCTATTTTGGATGATTTACAACCGAAATTTGTTAGGCTAGCAATCCAAGCTGGGAACTTCAAACACAAGCCAATAATGTTTCAAATGTTGAATTCTATTAGGCAATATGCTAGACTGCCTCATGAAGATGCACGAGAGCATCTCAAATCATTCTTATTGATTTGTGCTTCCTTTAGTCAACAAGGTGTTCCTGATGACACTTTGAAAATACAGTTATTTCCTTATTCCTTGCAAGGAAGAGCTCGTACTTGGTTCCTTGGGCTACCTTCAGGCTCAGTTACTTCGTGGAATGCACTAGCAACATAATTTTTTTTGCACTTTAACCCGCCGACAATGAATGCTCGTCTCCGAAATGATATTACAGCTTATTATCAACTAGATGATGAGAATCTTCACATAACATGGGAACGTTATAAATCTTTGCTTCAACATTGCCTCATGCACGACATTCAATAGGAAACACAGATTGAGATTTTCTATAATAGCCTGAATTCACAAATGAGGAATCTTGTCGATGCATCAACCAATGGTCCTATTCTGGATTGTACTTATGATGAAGCTATTCGAATTCTTGAGAGAATTGCTCAAAATGATTATCAATATCCTATCTCTAGAGCTGCACAAGCAAAAGCTACTCCGGGAATTATTAAATTAGACGCAATATCTGGACTTAGTGCTCAAGTTTTTTCTTGCAAATATGATAAAAAAATATGAAGGGGACTAGTGATGTTGCACCTATACAAGTCACTCAACAAGTTGATGTTCCTACATTTTGTTGTGAGATTTGTAATGACAACCATAGCTATGAAGATTGTCCACAACATGCAGAGAATTCCTTCTATGTCAATAATATCGACAGCAATTCTTATGGCAACTCTTATAATAATTCTGCACGCAACCAACAGTCTTGGGGAACTCAGAAAGTTGGACAAAATGCTATGACATTCTGATATGGGAATACATCTAATCAAGGCAATTATAACCCAAGATAGGGGAATTACAGTCAACAGCAGTAGAATTACAATTAGCATACTCAGATACATCCATAGCAAAGGAAGATGCAGTCACCCCAGAATCGGATGCAGCCACAACACTCTTCAATGCCAAAATAGAATGTTCAAGGACATTGACAACAATAATACACGCAAGCTTCCTTGTCTGATCTGTTAGTAGCACTTGAAGCTTCAATGCGAGAGCATATCACTCACACAGAAGCTATTGTGCAACGGAATTCATCTTCTATTCAAGCATTGGAGGCACAATTGGGATAAATTGCTTCGAATTTGAATACTCGACCACCAGGAACACTACCTAGTGACATAGAAAATCCCAATCCAAAAGGCAAAAACATTGCAAGGCTATCACTCTTAAGAGTGGTAAACAAACTGGCGAGCCGACTACCGACACCACTGTAGCACCTCAAGACGCTAGTGAAGTGATCCATGGTGAGAAGGTTGAATCTTAAGGGTTTGTCGATGCACCAAACAAAGAAGTTCCATAAATTGTCACTCATATGCCTACTGTTCGACCCTCAAAACTGTTGACGCACCCAAAGATGTCGGTGCAATTCGATGTATCTCCACCTTTTCCTTTTTCACAAAGATTCATAGAAAATGAACATGATAAGCAATATGAACAGTTCTTGAACACACTGAAGTAACTTCATGTCAATATTCCTTTAGTGGACGCTCTTGTGCAAATTCTTAATTATGAGAAATTTATGAAGGAGCTCTTGTCCAAGAAGAAGAAGACATTGAAACTATTGCACTTACAAAAGGCTGTAGTGTTGTTTTGACAAATAAGTTACCACCCAAAATGAAAGATCTTGGGAGCTTCACTATCCTATGTTCAATTGGCCACCATTATTTGGGCAAGACTTTATGCGACTTGGGATCTAGCATCAACCCAATGCCACATCTACTTTTAGAAAGTAGGGAATTGGCCACATGAAACCTACTACAGTTACACTGCAATTAGCAGATCGATCCTTGGCTCAACTTGAAAGGCAAATCAAAGACATCTTAGTTTATACTTGATTGCGAGGTAAACAAGGAGGCTCCATAATCTTAGGACGACCATTTTTAGCCACTAGAAGAACTCTCATTGATATTTACAAAGGTGAACTAACCATGAGACTTAATGATGAGCATGTTACCTTCAGTGTTTTCGAATATATTCCATGCAAGAATAAAGCAGAATGTCATACTGTCGATGTGCTAGATGATTTAATTGAGGAAGAGTTCAATGACCAAAACACATTACTTTCTGAGGAGTTTGTAGTGACATCAAATGATGAATTTTTAGCTGATTGTGATAGCATGGTTGAAGCTAATAACGTTGAACTCAAGCATGGATGGTAGATTGAATCTTTAGACTTAGCCAACAGAACGACTCTAGTTTTTAAGCCATCTATTGAAGAAGCTCCTACTTTGGAATTGAAACCACTGCCTATTCATCTTAAATATGTCTTTCTTGGTGACAACAGTACTCTCCCAGTTATTGTCTCAACAACATTAGATGTGACTCAAGAAGAGAAATTGGTCTATATTCTTATGCAACATAAACGAGATATTTATTAGAGTATTGCCAATATTCGAGGCATTAGCCCATCTTTTTGCATGCACAAGATCAAGTTGGAAGACGAAGGCAAGCAATCGATTGAGCAACAAAGAAGATTGAATGAGAAGATTAAGGAAGTTGTTAAGAAGGAAATTATAAAGTGGCATGATGCTGGAATTATTTACCCTATTTCTAATAGCAATTGGGTGAGTCCATTGTAATGCATTCTTAAAAAGAGTGGCATCATTGTGGTGAGCAACAATAAGGACAAGTTAATTCCTACACGTATTCCTATGGGATGGCGAGTACGTATGGATTATCGTAAACTTAATGCAACCACAAGGAAGGACCACTTCCCACTTCCTTTCATTGACCAGATGTTGGATATGCTTGCTGGAAGAGCCTACTATTGCTTCTTAGACAGTTATTCTGGCTACAATCAATTTGCAATTGTGCCGGAGGATCAAGTGAAAACAACTTCCACCTACCCCTTTGGTACTTTTGCTTTTCACCGTATGCCTTTTGGTCTTTGCAAAGCACCACCCACATTTCAAAGGTGCATGATAGTAATATTCTTGAATATGATCGAGGATTCTTTAGAGTTCTTTATGGATGATTTCTCAGTCTATGAGAATAATTTTGATCAATACGCTGACAATTTGGATAAAGTATTGAACCGATATGAAGATACACATCTTGTTATAAATTGGGAAAATGTCACTTCATGGCAACTGAAAGCATTGTGTTAGGCCATCGCATCTCTAGTCAAGGTATCGAAGTAGACGAAGCTAAGGTGGAAATCATTGAGAAATTACCTCCACCTACAAATGTGAAAGGTATTTGCAATTTTCCTGGGTGTGCGGGGTTTTACTGAAGATTTAGTAGAGATTTTTTGAAAATTGCAAAGCTTATGCTCATTGCTAGAATAGAATTGAAAATTCTTCTTTGTCGTTGCATGTTTGGATGCATTTATTCAAATAAAGAAGCAGCTAGTCAATGCATCCATTTTCGTTGCACCAGATTGGTCTCAACCTTTTGAAGTTATGTGCGATGCAAGCGACTTTGCTGTGGGTGCAGTTCTAGGACAACGCAAGGGAAAAATATTTCATGTCATCTATTACGCCAGCAAAACTCTTACAGAAGCTCAAATAAATTATACCACCAAGTAAAAAGAATTGTGGGTTGTAGTCTTTGCTTTCAACAAGTTTCGTTCATACCTTATTGGCGCAAAGATTACCGTATTTACTAATCACTCGACATTAAGATATCTTTTTGTGAAAAAAGATGCAAAACCATGACTGATACGCTGGACCCTACTGTTGCAAGAATTTATCACAGAGGTAAAAAATCGCAAGGGTTCAGAGAATCAAGTTGCAGACCATTTATCTCGACTGGAAGTTTGTAGTGAAGAAGGAAACATACTTCAAATTGTCGACGCATTCCCAGATTAGAAGTTATTTGCTGTAGATGCAACCCCTTGGTACACGGATTTGGTTAATTATCTAGTGTGTAGAAAAATCCCCTGAGGTGTCACAGGTCATAAGAAAGAAAGATTTTTTCGTGAAGTAGTGAAGTACCATTGGAACGAGTCGTACTTATTCAAGGTATGCAATGGCAATATCATTTGGTGTTGTGTTCTGGAAGAAGAGATGCTTTCAATCCTAAAGCATTGTCATGATGCTCCTTATGGAGGTCATTTTGGTGGCATGAGAACTATTGCTAAGGTTATCCAATCAGTATTCTATTGGCCTTCACTACTCAAGGACGCCAACATTTTTGTGACTAAATGCAATAGATGTCAGTGCATTGGTTCTATATCCTGACGCAATGAAATGTTACAACAGTCGATTATGGAGATTAAACTGTTCGATGTTTGGGGTATGGATTTTATTGGACCATTTCTAATTTCATGTGGAAATATTTATATACTAGTAACTGTTGACTACGTCTCAAAATGGATTGAAGTTGTTGTAGTCCTAAAGGATGATGTAAAGACAGTGCTTAAATTTTTCCACAAGCATATAGTCACCCGTTATGGCAGGTCAAGGGCATTGATCAATGATCAGGTACACACTTTCATTGCAACCAAGTGGCAGTCGCATTGAAAAGATATGGAGTTAACCATAGAATGGCTACTACTTATCATCCGCAAACCGATGGATAGGTCGAAGTATCCAATCGACAAATTAAGAACATTCTTGAGAAGGTTGTGAACCTTTCAAGGAAAGATTGGTCTTCCAGACTTGATGATGCTTTATAGGCATTGCAGACAGCATACCAAACTCCAATAGGGATGTCGCTGTATCAGCTAGTCTTTGGAAACCAGTTGAATTGGAGCACAAGGCAATGTGGGCGATTAACAAGTGAACATGGATTATGAAGCTATGGGAAAGAAAATATTGTTGGTTATCATTGAACTAGAGGAAATTAGGCGAAATGCCTATGAAAATGCTACAATTTATAAGGAAAAGACCAAACGATGGCATGACAGAATTATTTTGCAATAACAATTTATCGCGGGTCAACAAGTTTTATTATTCAATTCGAGGTTAAAATTGCACCCAGGTAAATTGCGCTCTCGTTGGTCTGACCTTTTGAAGTTGTCGAAGCATTTCCACATGGTGTAGCCACAATTAAATATTTAAATGATGGACACCAATTCAAAGTGAATGGGCAGTGATTGAAGCATTATTTTAGGCATAGTGATCATAAACAGGAAGAGACCATTAAATTGGTCGATTTTTTTTAATTTTTATTGAATTTATTATTACGTAATTTTATTTTATTTTTACTTTTGTTTAAGTTTGTTTTATTTCTCATTTGTTTTTTTTTTCAAAATACTTAGATCCCGTTATCGATACATTAGGACTCAATTGTCGATGCAATTCGTACAATTGTACTGTAACTACTGACACATAAAAAATCAGAGCATATCAGGGATTCAAATCCCACCGTTTCATTAACAGGCACCCAACCTTTAGATCTGTCTAAACGGATGTAATTCCTATTGGACGCATTTATTCCCTCTAGACTTTATGTCCTTTCCTCTGTTACAGAAAAAAATGCCTTTCCATTTTCCTCCTTCACTCACTATAAACACCCTCCTCTGTGTCGACTGTAAAAATCACAAAGAAACCATTTTTATTCACAATCTTTCTTAAAGCTCGCACCTTTACGCATTAAAACCTTCTTTACTTACAAAAGCACGGCAAAAATTCGAGGAGCAGTTAAGAAATCAATCAAATCTGTCGCAGAACCTTCGTCCTCTGTAATAGCTATCCCTGAAATAGAGCCCTCCCTGTCAAAAGATCTGGTGATATTCCTCACGAAAGTGGCCAAAAACTGTTTTCAGGAAAATTAATGTCGGGGCAATACTTCATCAGGAAATTACTAATGTGCTGCAAGGCAAACGGGCATCTTAGTTTTCCCATTGCTGGTAATGTAACTATGCCAGCAGAAGGGAATAGTGCCTCAAGTTGGCAAAGAAATCCTGGAGAATAAGGGCCTAATTAATGAAGCCTCGATTGAGAGAATGACTCGTGGTAAGGATACACCCACAGTGAAAGAAACAGAAGCAAACAAAAGGAAGGGCAAAGTAAAAGCAGAAAGTAAAGGGACAAACCTGACTGTAGAGACATCCTTGTGGCGTAAAATGAAGGACGTCGAGAAGTTAGCCGATTCCATTAGCATTAGGTAGATCAAGCTTGTCGCTACAATAGAATATATGGATAGATCTCAAAATTTGTTCTACACCTATACCAAGACCTAGAACAGTTCTGTTGTAGCCACACTAAGGCAGCTGAGCAAAGCCTTACTCCCAAAATTCCCAGTATTTCCACCAATCATCAAAGAGTATGAGCCCTCTTCAAAAGAGGTTGATTTATGGGACAAAGACTTCCATGGTGCACGTTTCTGATGATGAAAAGGAAGTGGAATCAAGGGATGTCGAGGAATGCTTGCGAAAAATTGAGAGCCTGTTCAAAGATGATTTCACTGTTGGTCAAGAGGAGCATGATATTGAAGAGGAAATTCCTGCTGAAGAGGAAGATACCCATGATGATTATGAGAAGGAGAAGAATGAAGAAAAAGAGGCTGAGAAAGAATCAGTGGAAGAAACTGTCACCGCACCCGAAGTTATAGATGCAACGATTGAGGATTTGGAGCAAGATGGAGCGAATCAGACGGAAGCTACGGAGGAAACCAATGAGGAACACCACAATCCTTTGGTAATAGTGGTCTACACTTAACCACTTGAGGTGATCCATCTGACACAAGACGCAGCTGATGATGCCTGGGCAAAGCGGGTGACGAGGAGTAATCCAAGGATCGGGCAAAGCCTAAAGAAAGGAAAAGAAAGCGCTCTAAGGAAAAAAGCATAGAAAGGAAGAAAAGAAAAGAAGGAAGAAGAAGCACCATGCAGCCACATAGACGGCTGCAAAAAACTGAGTTAGTTTTATTTAAGTTTTTAGCTGTAGTATTCATGCATAGCATGTAGTTGTAATTTTTATTTTTTTATTAAGCATTATCATTGCATTTCCATTGTCATTTCATTTTAGTGTTAGTGCATTAAGGACAATGCAGACTTTAAGTTTGTGGGGAATGTATATAGGGTTTGGAAATGCAATTACACCCATAATTCAAAAATTTTTCCTTTTGAGTTTAATGTAGCATGCAAGGGTATGAATGGTTATTCCAAATATGTTTAATTTTTTTTACATTCGATGCTTAATTCTTGAATCATGTGAACTGTCAATGAACAGGTTGGATAAATTTAACTGAATGCTATATCTTCAATTCTTTAATGAATGATTTAGATTGCATTAGTAATGGATGATTAGTATCAATCCTTGGATCTTAAATGAATCTGTATTTTACAGCTGCTTATATATATATATATAGTTATAAATAAGAGACACTCCAATGTGGGTGTATTGTGAACTGTTTAAGGGGCCCTCCAATGTAAGTATTAAAAAAAATCTGGCCAAAGGCCGTCATTGCAAGAGTGCGTGTTGGCGCAATTACGTACTCCCTAGGGGTTTGTTGTACTCCATCGTTACTTCTCAAGAACAAAGGGTAGAGTAATGCTACGACATCCCTTAGTCACATAAAAAAAGGAAAAGAAGAAGATATATGTATAAATTATTGTACAATAAATGTTGTATTGGTAGATGAAATTTAGGATTTGAAGCATGATGTTGGCTTTGATGAAGTTGTAATTTTTGTTATTCATACTTATGTGGTATCGATGCAATATTCTGTCAGTTGGATGTGATTCATTCATTGGAATTTTAGATGATTCAAGTTGCTAGAATGATCATTCGCCTTGGTGATTTTTTGTGTAGCCTTACTAGTTTCTGTTTTACTATAGGACAAGTAAAAACTCAAGTTTGGGAGTGTGATAATGCTAGAAAAAACCATTGTTTTCTCCCTACTTTTTGGTTAAGTTGTTCCCATTTATCCTTAGCACATTTTTTTAGCCCTTTCTAATTTGGTTAATTGCATTTTCTAACTCAATGAACCTTAGTCTAGTTGCCCTTAATTTTGTCATATTTTGGTATTAATGTCGCTGCATGAGTATTTTCAAATTGCATCCAAGATTGTCGCCGCATTTGATAGCTATCCGGACAAGAACAGAAAAGCATGAACTGTCCAGTCTGGTATAATCAGCTTGTACGACCAAAGACAACTTGATTCTGCAGAAAGAACACCTGCACAATTTGGCTGAATATAAATGCTCACTAGGAAAGAGAAAATGATATTTTTTTGTGCATATTCTTCTTCTACCCATCTTTTGAAGTTTTCGGCTATCGAGGCTTAAGTCTCTCAAGGGCGAATTGATGTGAAAAAGGAGGCATAACTGCTCCTGATGAGGAGCCCTAAGTGCAATGCAAGAGGGAAGTAAGACAGCAAGTCGAGTTGTCTAGGAACAGTATTCTCCATTTGTTCTTTTACATTTCTTTCTAAACGTTGGAGATTACTGTTTATTTCATGTTTGTATGGAAGTACTCATGATTTCGGAACTGAATGTTATTTTATTTAATCTTGCTTATACTGTTTAATCTTTGGGTTCGAATGTTTTTAGCACGGGAGTGTTATTGCAGTCACTGTCACTGAAAGGTGTAGCGTCAATTTAAACTAACAAGCATGACAACGAAAGTTGCTTGAGAATTAAAGTAATTTAATCCACTTGTTCTTAACTATGTTGCATTGCCATCATCAAAAGGTGTCGTTAGTGTGCATGTTTAAGTCTTAGAACGAACATAGAAGTTAAGCTTGGTAAAATATTCATTGCACATCATTGCAGCCACAATTACATAATCTTTCATACCTTACGAGCCACACTTAGTCTTCTACTGAAAATTCACATTGGGGATCTCATTTTATTATTATCATATTTTGTTTTTATTTTTAAGTTATTGTTTCGACAACTACTCTCACAATTTATTCACTTTAACTTATTATTTGCACTCACATTAATAGACAAAAGACAACCATACTCGTGGGATCGATATCCGACAAACTCACATTTGTCTACTATACTTACATCGACAGTGTATGCTTGCACATTATTGCTATAACGTTAAACAGCCAATCACCACACCTAGTGAGTTAGGGCATAATTCTCTCAAATTTTCGAAATAAAAAACATTGCCTTGATTTTTTGAAAATAGTTTATGTATTTTTAAAAAAACGATGTACAATTTATTTTGCTAAATTATTTTTAAAAAGATGGACAAATATGCTTTTAATTCACAACTATAAAAAGGCACAAATAACAAACAAATAAATCAACAATACAAATGAATAAATAAATGCAAATTGCATGTAAGAATAAATAAAGTGACAAAAGGATTAAAAAATTTTAAAGGAAAAAAATTAAAAAATATATAAACGGTTCTAAATAAAAAATAAAAGGGAAAATTTAAAAGAAATAAAAAAATAAAAGATTTGATTTAAATGAAAACAGAATATAAGAGTTAAATTTAAAGGGAAAAACTTGAGGGTTAAATTAAAATTGAAATGAAATTTGAAGCAAAAACAAAAGAAACAGAAAAATTAGGGCTAAATTTGAATATTCAGAGAAACACAGGGACCACATGGGCAATTTGCCCATGTCCTTACATGCGTCATCTCCAAGCAAAAACAGACAGATGATCAAATTGTAAAAAAATTAAAATTTATTAGGCTGTATTTAAAACAAATAGGAAATGTAATCAGGACCCAATTGAATGAGGTCCAAGGGCGGAAGGACCAAGGCAATAATTTGCCCTAATCGTGAAACCCTAAACGAGTCCAGAGTAGGTCGTGGGTCGGGTTGCTTTAAACAATTTCGTTTAAGGCTATAAGGTTGGAGCCCAAAACGGCACCATTTCCTTGGCCTATATAAGTCAATTTTTTTAAAAGAAAATCCTTATTTTTTCCTTTCATTTTTGAAAAAAGCTTTCTCTTCTTTTTTTCCTCTCTCAAACTCTCCCCATGGTCGGCCAAGGGGTCTACCATCCTCCATCGTGGGACACCAGTCGTCGATGCCGATGACCACAGCCCATGGTGGTTGAAGGTAAAAAAAAAAAAATTAATCTTTTCGAATCATTTAGATCTCCCAAACCCAGATCTAAGGTCAAAATCACCAAAAACACAAATAAAAAGAAATAAAATGAAAAGAAATCCCTAGTTTCTTTCCAAAATCAAAGGCAAGCCCCTCTCCTCCGATGAGATCCAAGCGAAGTTGGAGGGCCTAAAGATCTCTTGTGCATGGAGGGAGGACCATCCATCACCGGGATGGAATCCTCCGCCACTCAACGGCGGTGAAGGGGTACGAATTAATAGGTAAAGAAGAAGGACCCTAGAAACTATACTTATTTATTTTATATTTTGAAATATAAAAAAAATGTATACCTTAAACACTTTTTTTACTTTTGATTGTATACGAATGAGCATTTTTTGATTGCTAAAAAATTTCCTCAAATCTTATTTCAAAAATCCATCCATTTACATTCGGATTTCGTGTTTTTATAACATGAATTTACAACTATTTCCCTAATTTTTTAGTTGCGCATAGATTGTGGTCTCTAGGGGTAGCGTGTGTTGACGTGGTGTTGGGGCCGACAGATGGAGACATTAGCAACTAGGTTTGCTTTGTTTAGTTAGTGTTTAGGGTTTGGTTGATTTGGGCTTGGGGTATTTTGGGCTTTAGGTTTATTTAATTTGTAATCGGGTTTTGTATTTTTAATTTTTGGGTAATTTTTAATGTAATAGACTTGGACTTTGAATTTATTTTATTTCATTTATTTTATAAAATAAATAAAAATAAAAAATGGATTTTTTAGCCTGGATAAAATTGGGCTTTAACAACAGCCAACAAAAGATGATGGGTATGTCTACCATACATAAAGGTACCGTCAATTTGTACCAATGGCTTGCAGTACTGGAATCCATCCCGGCATTGCTTGAAGCTCAAAAGCAGACGCTTGAACACTTAGCACTGATCGCGTTTAAAACATCACAGTGATTGTGCAAGCGAACACACATTGATGCAAGTATAGTTGATAGATAATTCTATCGGATATCGATCCCACGAGGAAATGGGTTATTGATGTTTAGATTTCGGAGCCACTAATACTAAAATTAAGTAAAATTTGAGTAATGATGCTTGTTGTGAGAAGTTGTGAGCGTCTCGAAACAATGTGAACCAAAAAAATCCTTAAGTGTAAAACCTTTGCAGCAGTCCTTGTTCCACCAAAATGGCCTCTGTAAGGGGCATCATGACAGTGTCGCGGGATTGACATCATTTCTTCTTCAGGTACACAACGACGAATGATATTGTCGACACATACCTTAAATAGGTATGGCTCGTTCCAATGGTATTTAGCAGCATTGTGTATGAACCTGATCTTCTTGTGATCAGTAGCAATCATGGGTAGCTTCCCACATACAAGATAATTGATGACACTGGTATACCATGGAGATGCGTCGACAAAGAATAATTGCTCATCAAGAAATGCTTTAACAATCTGGGACATCTGCCCATCTTCACTTCCGACTTCCAGCTGAGACAAGTGATCAACTACTTGATTTTCAGATCCTTTCCTATTTTTAAGTTCAATATCAAATTATTGAAGGAGTATGATCCATCTGATGAGTCTAGGTTTGACGTCTTTTTTGTTGAAAAGGTATCTCAATGTTGAGTGGTTCATGTATACTGTAGTCTTTACGCCGACAAGATAGGAACAAAACTTGTCAAATGCGAAGACTACTGCTAGCAACACTTTCTCAGTCGTGATGTAATTAACCTGCATTTCAGTTAGAGTTTTACTAGCATAGTAAATAGAATGGAATACATCCTCTTTTCATTGGCCAAGTACAGCTCCTACAACAAAGTCACTTGCATCGCACATAAGTTCAAACGGATGCGTCCAGTTCGGTGCAATGACAATTGAGGCTTGTACTATCTGCTTCTTTATTGTCATGAATGCGCCCAGACAGATGTCATCAAACATAAATTTCTTATTTTGCTCCAACAATGAGCATAATGTTTTATCTATCTTGGAGAAATCTCGAATGAATCTTTTATAAAAACCAGCATGTCCAAGCAAGCTTCTTATTACTTTGACGTTAGTGGGCAGTTGTAGTTTTTCGATGATTTCTGCCTTTGCTTTATCAACCTCAATGCCCTGACAAGATTTTCGATGTTCGAGGACAATGCCTTTAATTGCCATGAAATGGCATTTCTCTTAATTCAGAACTAGATTTGTGTCCTCGCATCTCTTCAAAACTCTCACCAAATTGTCAACGCATTGATCAAAATTCTATCCATAGATAGAGAAATCATCCATGAATACCTCTAAGGAATCCTCAATCATGTCCGAAAATATTGCCATCATACAGCTCAAGAATGTTACTGGCGCATTACACAACCCAAATGAAATCCGTCGGAAAGCAAAGGTTCCAAAAGGGCATGTGAATGTGGTCTTTGCTTGATCTTCCGGTGCAATAGCTATTTGATTGTATCTAGAGTAACCGTCTAAGAAACAATAATAGGCTTTACCAGCTAGCCTATCCAACATCTGATTAATGAAAGGTAGTGGAAAATGGTCATTCTTTGTGGCCAAATTTAGTCATCGGTAATCCATGCATACTCGCCATCCAGTTGCAATGCGAGTAGGGATTAACTCATTCTTATCGTTGGTCACAACTGTGAAACCACTCTTTTTAGGCACACATTGAACAAGGCTTACCCAATCACTATCGAAAATAGGGTATATAATGCTCGCACCTAACCATTTGATAATTTCCTTCTTCACTACTTCTTTCATCCTTTCATTGAGTCTTCGTTGCTGCTCAATTGATTGCTTCTTTTCATCTTCTAGCCTAAACTTGTGCATGCAAAAAGAGGGTCTGATGCCTCTAATATCTGCGATGCTCTATGCTATGGCTCTTTTGTGTTCTTTTAGAATCGTCATAAGATTATCTTCTTGCATTGCGTCAAGGGACGCGTTGACAATAACAGGTAACATTTCATTGTCACCAAGGAAGACATATTTCAAATGCGTTGGCAAAGGCTTCAACTCCAAGGTAGGAGCTTGCTCAATAGACGGTTTAAACAATGGGATTTTCCTGTTAGACAAATCCAAAGACCCAATTTGCCAATTCTGACGCAGCTCACAATTGTTAACCTCCTCTTTATCGACACAATCATCTAGAATATCATTGGTAGATGTCGTTGCATCATCAGACAGTGCTAAACTTCTTGCATTAAATTCTTCTAGATTAATCTCATCCAACACGTCAATATGGTGACATTGTTCTTTAGGTCCGGACGGTGATGCTTCAAACACACTGAAAGTTACACGGTCAATCACTATGACGCATGACGAGTTCTCTTTTGAACACGTAGATAAGTGTCCGTCTTGTTGCTAGAAATGGCCTCCCCAGAATTATGGGTACCTCCTTATTTGCTTCGCAATCTAGGATGATGAAATCAGCAAGGAACACCAACTTATCAACTTGGACAAGAACATCTTTGATTTGTCCTTCAAGTTGTGCTAAGGATCTATCTGCCAGTTGCAATGTCACCGCAATGGGCTTCATCGAACCTATTCTTAATTTATTGAAAGTAGACAAAGACATAAGATTAATACTTGCTCCCACATAAAGCCTTACCAAAGTAATGATTCCCGATGGAGCATGGAATTGTGAAACTGCCAGGATCTTTCATCTTAGTTGGAAACATATTTATAAGCACAGCGCTGCACCCTTCTGTAAGCACAATCGTCTTGATGTCGGACAATTTCTTTTTCTTTGATAACAGTTCCTTCATGTATTTCCCATAATTGGGTATCTGCATAAGAGCATCTATTAAAGGTAGATTAATATGCAATTGTTTCAAAGTAGAAACAAACTTTTGGTATTCTTTGTCATAGACTTTTTCTTTGAATTGTTGTGGAAATAGCAAAGGTATTGTAACATTGGGTTGTTATGGAAAACTCAGCAGTGTCGACATTGGAAGTTGTGTTGACAACTTAGTTGCGTAAACTGTAGGCATAGATGGCACTACAGTTAGTTCTTCTTCATTTTCTTTTGCTTGACTTTTTTCAACTATATCTTCTCCTTGTTACTGTGGTTCAGATGCATCGACATGGTCTTTGTCATAACTGTTTGGCCCTACCATCTGTTTTCCACTCCTTAGCATGATTACTTTGCAATGCTCCATCCCTATTTGTGTTGGATTTTCAGTATCACTCGGCAGAGTACCTGGTGACCTTAGGCTGAGACTAAAAGTTAACTGGCCGACCTGAGCTTCCAATGCTCGTATGGAAGAAGAATTGCCTTGCACAGTTGCCTCTATTCTTGTGATATGTTCATGCATCATTGCTTCAAGAGCAGCCATAAGATCTGCCTTTTGTTGAGCACATTGTTGTTGTTGATGCTGATGATGTTGTCCTTGCATTTGTGGCAGTATAAACTGTTGTGGCTGTAATCTCGATTGTGGTTGCATTTGACTATGTGACTGCATCTGGTCAGAATGAGAATTTATTTGTGAATTCTAATTATAATTCCACTGTGGATTGGTTTTGTAACTCCTTTGTCTATAATCTCATTGGTTTGAGGAATTTTCATACCTGTACGTAGAAGTATTTTGATTTCCACAAGGTTGTTAAGAACGGTTATTATATGAGTTACCAAATGAACCACCTCGGATGTTGTTGACGTAGAATGCATTTTCTGCATGTTGTGGGCAGTCCTCATAGCTATGGTTGTCGTTGTAAATTTCATAGGAAAATACCGGCGCATCCAATTGCTAAGCCACTTGAATAGGAGCAACATCGCTTGTTCCTTTCATATTTTTTATGATGTTGGCTAGTTTTTACCTGCGCTGACAAAGCAAAATATAGCATCTAACTCAAGAACTCCAGGGTTAGTTTTTACCTGTGCAAAATGAGAAATAGGGTATTGATAATCATTCTAAGCAATTCTCTCTAGAGTTCTTATAGCTTCATTGTATGTACAATCTAACAAGGGACCATTAGCCGATGCGTTGATAAGGTTTCTTGTCTGAGCATTCAAACCATTGTAAAATATTTCAATCTGGGTCTCCTGCTGAATTTCGTACATTGGGCAGCGTCGGAGTAATGTTTTATAATGCTCCTAAGTTGTATGTAAATTCTCATCATCCAACTGATGATATGAAGTAATGTCATTTCGCATCCTTGCATTCATTGTCGGGGGATTGAAATGCAAAACAAACTGTGTTGCTAACGTATTCCAAGATGTGATAAATCCTACCGGTAATCCTAAGAACCATGTTCTTGCTTTACCCTGTAACAAATAAGGAAATAGTTACATTTTCAAGGCATCAACAGGGACACCGTGTTGACTAAAGGATGCACAAATAAGCAAAAATGATTTTAAGTGTTCCCGTACGTCTTCATGAGGAAAACTAGAATACTACCCATTTGAGTTGAGCATCTGAAACATCACCGATTTCAGTTTAAAATTACCAGCCTGGATAGCCGGTCTCACAACCCTTAGTTGTAAATTATCAAGAATAGGCACAACAAAATCTCTTATTGTCCTATTTTGTATATGTTCTTCTTGTGGACGTGGTGGTGGTATATCATTAACAATTTGTGGAAGCACTGGAGGAATTCCATCTTGTGGCAGCAATGGTAGCAAATTATTGTTGTTGTTGTTACCAACCATTTTCTGTTGTTCCTGCCTTCTCTTCCTAAGTGTCCTCTCAAGCTCCGGATCAAAGCTTACAATGTCCTTAGGATTTTTCCTTGTGGACATGCAACAATTAAAAATCTCAAAAAGAAAACAATTAGAAAAATAACAACAGATTTGTAAAGATTAAAATTTAATTAAGTAAAATTAATTGTAACTACAAAAGTAAGCATCAAACAAACACAATTCCCCGGTAACGGTGCCAAAACTTGATCGGTGTTTTTACATCACAGTAATGTGCAAGCGGACACACGTCAATTCAAGTATAGTTGATAGAACAATTCTATCAGATATACATCTCACGAGGAATGGGTTCTTGATGTTTTAATGTCGAAGCAACTAATACTGCAATTAAGTGTAATGTGAGTACTGATGTCAGTGCATTTATGTTAGATCTGCACACTAAAATAATCAAGAATATCAACGCAATTAGAGTTAAACTTCAAAGGTTAAATGTCAGTGTTCTAAAAATAAATCTAATTGTGTTGAGTTCTGAATGCTGAATATTTAAATGCATAAAATGTAAGTGTAGAAGGGCAAAAATGGTTCACTGATTCTGCTAACTCGCAATGCTGGATGCGTCAACAAGGTAAAATATAGATGGAATGTCGCTGCAATTAAGTCCGTTTGAGTTCTTACCAACAACAACTCTCTACTTAATCTCGACTTAAATATCCAAAATCACTCCACCTCTCGGTGTGAGCAACAATGTGTATTCAAGAACAAGTAACTAGAGTTTGTCCCAATCACAAGCAGCTCTCGCCTAACTTACTTGTTAAC
Organism: Kokia cookei; assembly: GCA_039519145.1. Classification (NCBI taxonomy): domain Eukaryota; kingdom Viridiplantae; phylum Streptophyta; class Magnoliopsida; order Malvales; family Malvaceae; genus Kokia; species Kokia cookei. The sequence continues at coordinate 27,227,671 of CM076901.1, forward strand.
CCAACCTATCTCTGCATCTCTCGATGTCGGTGCACTACAATTTCACTCTCGTGCTTAAAGCAGTTAGATCCAAGAATAAACAGATAAGCAGTGTAAAATAAGAATCAAAATGATTTAACATTAAAAGACACTCTCGTATTCATTTAATACCATCAAAATCCATCATCATTTAAGAAGAATTAAAGAGTACAATGAAGCTTACTATCTCTAGACTACTAAGTCTACTCCCTAATTGTTCCTCTTGCTCTTCATCAAGCACCTCTCATCAAAAGTGGTTGTAAACTTGCTTCATCAGCTCCCGATTTCAAGCTCAAATCTCCAATTCACACAAAATTTTTAGAATTAAATCCCTTCGCTCTTGATATCTTCTTTCCTTCTTTGTTTGTCTATTTATAACCTCTAAATGTTGCAGGCTTCAGCCTTCACTCTCAAATCTAGATCTAGATCTTGTAGCTGTCAAAATTAGTTAGATTACAGTTATGCACTCACACAGTTCTAGTATGTTCTTCAGAGATCTATTGATTGTCACCGTATCGCCAGGCGTATTTTGAAATCATAATTACAGCGACATCTGTGAAATTCTTGCGTTGGTGCTTCCAGCTGTGAATTCAGCTTTATTCTACTAATTTAAGGTTCAGTTTCAATGTGGCGACATTTCCTGATCATAATTTTCAGATGATCTTGTGGCTGCATTTGTCTAGCATTAAGCTTTTTGATTGAGTTCCTGTACTGACAATATTAAGACACAATATATCTGCTGCTTGCGTCGACATTAGTACAAAAATAGATAAAAATAACAAGAATTTAAACTACTTAACAATAAGTTAGAAAATATGAAAATTAGGTGTAAAATGCTAATGATGCATGCTAACTAAAATACAAAAGAGACAATAAAAACATTAAATTAAGGAGAAAATCTATGTTATTTGAAATACAAACTAGGTGTAAAATGCTAATGATGCATGCAGTGACATTGCAGTTAGCAAATAGATCACTGGCACAACCTGAAGGACAAATCAAGGACATCCTAGTTCGCATGGATAAGTTTGTGCTCCTAGCAGATTTTATTATACTTTACTGTGAAGCAGATAAAGAGGTACCCATAATCTTGGGATGCCCATTCCTCGCTATCGGACACACTCTGATCGATGTGTACAAAGCTAAGTTAACAAGGCGACATAATGATGAACATGTCACCTTTAATGTTTTCGAATCTATCCCTTGTAAAGACAAGAGAATGCCACACTATTGATGTGTTGGATGCATTAATCGAGGAGGAATTCAATGAGCGAAGCACAACATTTTCAAAAGAATTTACGGTGACATTGGATGAAGAATTTCTAGCTGATTGTGATAGTAAGGTTGAAGCGTATAACATTGAGCTTAGGCGTGGATGATAGATGGAATCTTTAGATTTGACTAATAGAATGGCTTCAGTCTTTAAACCATCTATTGAGGAAGCTCCTACCTTGGAGTTGAAGTCATTTCTTGCTCATCTGAAGTATGTTTTTCTTGGAAACAATACTACTTTGCTAGTCATTGTCTCTGCAACATTAGACGCAACTCAAGAGGAAAATTTGATCCATATCTTAAAGCAGCATAAATGTGCAATTTCCTGGAGTATTACCGACATTAGAGGCATTATTCCATCTTTTTGCATGCATAAAATTTTGTTAGACGATGAAGGAAGGCAATCAATTGAACAGCAAAGAAGATTGAATGAGAAAATGAAGGAGGTCGCTAAAAAGGAGATTATCAAGTGGCTTGACATGGGCATTATTTACCCAATATCTAATAGCAATTGGGTAAGTCCAGTTCAATGTGTCCCAAAGAAAAGTGGTATTACTATGGTGAGTAATAACAAGGATGAGCTAATCCCAACTCGCATTCCTACGGGTTGGCGTGTATGTATGGATTACCGCAAATTGAATACAGCCACAAGGAAGGACCACTTTTCACTTGCTTTCATCAATCAAATGTTGGATAGGCTTATTGGAAAAGCCTACTATTGCTTCCTAGATGATTATTCTGGCTACAATCAGATCGCCATTGCGTCAGAAGATCAAGCAAAAACAACGTTTACTTGTCCTTTTGGCTCTTTTACCTTTCTCCGAATATCGTTTGGTCTTTGCAATACACCAGCCATATTTCAAAGGTGCATGATGGCGATATTTTCAGACATGATCGAGGACTCATTAGAGGTATTAATGGACGATTTTTCAGTTTATGGAAATACTTTTGATCAATGCGCTGACAACTTGGCTAAAGTCTTATAGCAATGTGAAGATAGAAATCTTGTGTTAAATTGGGAGAAATGCCACTTCATGAAAACTAAAGGCATTGTCTTAGGCCATCATATTTCTAGTCAGGGCATTAAAGTGGATAGAGCGAAGGTAGAAATTATTGAAAAGTTACCCTCGCCAACTAATGTGAAGGGTATCCAGAGTTTTCATGGACACGCAGGTTTTTATCGTAGATTTATTCGAGATTTCTCCAAAATTACGAAACCGTTTGCTCATTGTTGGAGCAAAATAAAAAATTTCTGTTTGATGATGCATTTATGCAAATAAAGAAGTAGATCGTGAAGGCACCCATTATCGTTGCACCAGTTTGGTTATAACCATTTGAAGTGATGTGTGATGCCAGTGATTTTGGAGTGGGTGCAGCCTTAGGACAATGCAAGGAAAGAGTATTTCATGCTATGCCAACAAGACTCTCACAAAAGTTCAAATTAATTACACAACCACAGAGAATGAATTATTGGCTGTAGTCTTCGCTTTCGACAAATTTCGCTCATATCTAGTCGGCACAAAGGTTATTGTGTTTACTGACCATTTAGTGTTGAGATATCTTTTTGCAAAGAAGGATGCTAAACCAAGGCTGATACGATGGATTTTATTATTACTGACCATTCAGTGTCGATGCATTCCCTGACGAGAAGTTATTTGTTGTCAACGTAACCCTGTGGTATGCAGATGTAGTCAATTACCTGGCACGTGGGATGTTTCCTTTGGGCACCACAGGCCACAAGAAAGAAAGATTTCTTCACGATATAAAGAAATATTACTGGAACGAGCTATACTTATTCAAAGTATGCAATGACAATATAATTAGGCGTTGTGTTCTGGAGGAAGAAATCCTTTCAATCTTGAAGCATTGTCATGATGCTCCTTATGGGGGCATTTTGGTGGTATGAGAACTGCTACAAAGGTTCTTCAGTCAGGATTCTATTAGCCTTCATTATTTAAAGATGCCCACAACTTTGTACACCATTGTGATCGATGTCAACGCATCATCTCTATATCTCGACCCAATGAGATGTTACAACAACCAATCATGGAAGTTGAACTCTTTGACATTTGGGGTACGGACTTCATAAGAACGTTTCCAAGTTCGTTTTGAAATGTATACATTCTTGTTGCTGTTGACTATGTATCAAAGAGGGTGAAGGCCATTGCAATCCCAAAAGATAATGCAAGGTCAGTGCTGAAGTTTTTCCACAAGCATATACTCACTCATTTTGGCACGCCTAAAGCATTGATCAGCGACCAAGGCACTCACTTCCACTGCAATCAGGTAGCAACCACATTAAAGTAATATGGAGTTAACGATATAATGGCGACCACTTACCATCCGCAAACTAACCAACAAGCTGAAGTATCCAATAGACAAATCAAGAATATTCTCGAGAAGGTGGTGAATCCATCAAGGAAAGATTGGTCTTCTAGACTTGATGATGTGTTATGGGCATTACAGACAGCATGCAAAACCCCACTTGGGATGTTACCGTATGAAATTGTCTTTAGAAAGGCATGTCACTTTCCTGTTGAATTGGAATATAAAGCAATGTGGGCGATCAAGCAAGTGAACATATTACGAGGCTACTGGGAAGAAGAGGCTATTAGACATCACTGAACTTGAGGAAATTAGGCGCAATGCCTATGAAAATGTTGCAATCTACAAGGAAAAGACCAAGCGTTGGGCACGACAAATTATTTTGTAACGACAATTTACTGCAGGTCAATAGGTGCTACTATTCAATTCTCGACTAAAATTGCACCCAGGTAAATTGCACTCACGTTGGTCTGGACCATTCCAAGTTGTCGAAGCATTTCCTCGTGGTGCAGTCACAATTAAAGATATACATGATGGGCACTAATTTAAAGTAAATGGACAACGGCTAAAGCATTATTTTGGGCATGATGATCACAAAAAGAAAGAGACCATTAAGTTGGTCACATTTTTCTAACCTCTCTTGTGACATTTTTATCATGTACTCTTAGTTCTTTTTTTTTTTGCTTCAGTTTATTTTACTTAGTCTTTTTTACACGATAAAGTTCTCTCTTTTGTTGATGCATGCAGATCTCCTTGTTGAAGCATCTCATCTACCTGCTAACTCATCAAAAAATCAAAACATATCAAGAAACAAATCATAACATTTCATCCCTCAACACCCAACCGTTAAATCGGTTTGAAAAAGTGTAATTTGATTGGACACATTTATTATTGCAGACCTAGTATCCTTTCTTTGCTGCATAAACAAACACGCCTCTCCATCTACTCTTTTCATTCCCTATAAACAACCCTATTGTGCCAACTGTGCTATTCAAAACCTCCATTTTTATCCTCAAAATTGTCTTCAAGCTTACACCTTTATATCTCCTGACTACCTTTGCTTACCAACAAAAATGGCCAAAACCCGTGGGTCTGTAAAAAAGCCAACGAAATCTATTGCGAAATCTTCCTCTATCGCAGTAGTTCATGAAACAGAGCAACACCCATCCAAAGAGAATGTGATGTTCCTTTCTAAGGCCGCCAAAGATAATTTCCAAGAGAATATGTTGAAATGGAACTGCCATCCAGAGAAAGGCTTCCAGTTGTCGAGACAATAGGAACTTGGGAAATAAGTTAATAAAACCATCATAAAAGTTGGGATGGGAAATTTTTTGCCAACACCCAGAGAGTTACTCACCATCCATGGTACAAGAGTTTTATGCAAATCTCACTTGAAATGAGTCAGAATTTGTGTTTGCCCGTGAAGGTTTGATACCATGGGATGTCGCACATATCAACTCAATCTACAACACAACAGTAAATGAGGATGAACACATGGAGTTTCTTGAGGAACTCACCAAGGAAGGGGCTGATGTTTTGGTGAGAGATCTTTGCATTGAAGGTATTGTTTGGACGGGCTTGAACCCAAATAATTACATAATGCACAGGAGATTTTTAAAGTTACAAAGCAAGGTTTAGTTTCATTTTATTAACTGTAGGCTGATGCCTTCCACCCACAACACAACTGTAACACTGGATTGGATGTGTCTGATACATTTGATCATTAAGGGGAGAAAAATTGATGTCGGTGCAATTTTACACCAAGAAATCGCTAATTGCATGGCCAGAAAAATTGGCATATTGGTGTTCCCCTCCCTAATAATGTAGTTGTGCCAACAGCGGGGAGTTGTGCCTCGTGAGGGAGAGGAAATTGTGTAAAACAAGGGCCCATAAATAAAGCCTCCATCAAGCGGATGACTCATGGGAAAGATACTCCCGTAGTCAAAGAGGTAGATGCAAGAAAGAAAAAGGGCAAAGTAAAAATAGATGACAACAGTGCAAATGTGATTGCAGATCCATCTTTGAGGTGCAAACTAAAGGAAATTAAAAACATTGCATATTTCATTAATATCAGGCAGATAAAGCTTTTTACCACTGTTGAAGACATGGAGAGGTCTCATAATCTATTCTATGCCTACACCAGGGCATGGAATAGTGTTGTTGTAACCATATTGCGACGAATGAGCAAAGCACCTCTTCTTAAGTTTTCTATTTTCCAGTCGATTATTCGAGAATATGAGCCTTCCGTTGAGGAGGCTAACTTAGGGGAGAAGGACCAATCTGTGGCTTCCTCTCAAATGGTAAATATTTCTAATGATGAAAAAGAAGTTGAATCAAGGGAAGTGTGTTTACGAAATAGTGGCTTCCCCTCAAATGATAAATATTTCTAATGATGAAAGGAAGTTGAATCAAGGGAACTGGAAGAATGTTTGCAAGCTTATTCGAGGATGACTTTATTGCTAGTCCAAATGCCACTATTGTTGAAGACGAGTCCCTGCTGATGGGAAAGACATACGAGTGAAAGAAGTCGAAGAAGAAGAAGGAAAAGAAGAAGAACGAGAAGAAGGAAAAGAAGTCAAGGCAAATTCAGCTGAAGAATTTATCCTTACACCAATAGTTGTGGGTGCAACAACTGAAGCTTTGGCACCACCTGAAGCGAGTCAAGCGGAGGTTGTGATTACAACCAATGAGGATTATAATCCGTTAGTTATCGTGGTCTACACTGGACCACTCAAAGTGATCCACACAGTAGAAGCCACAATCGATGATTCCAGGGCACAGCCCGTTGTTGAGGAGCAATGCGAAGATTAGACCAAGCCAAAAGAAAGAAAAAGGAAGCGCGCCAAGGATAAGAAGCACCGCAAGGAAGAGTAGAAGCACAAGAAGAAGAAACATCATGCAGTCACATCAATGGCTGCAGCCAATTGAGTTAGTTTTATTTTTGTTTTAGTTTTAGTTTTCATGCAAATCATGTAGCCGTAATTTAATTGTAACCACATCTCCTTTGTCATTGCATTTTAATTGTCATTGCATTTGCATTATCATTGCATTTCCACTTGTCATTGTAAATTAATGTCAGTGCATTGGGGGACAATGTAAACTTTAAGTTTGGGGGGAATGTATATGGGGGTTGGAAATGCAATTGCACCCACATTTCAATAATTTGTCTTTTTGAGTTTAATGAAGCATGCAAGGTTATTGAAAATGTGCTTGAATTTTTTCATTTGATGCTTAATTCTTGAATCATGTGAACTATTAATGAATGAGTTAGATGGATTTGATTGAATGTTTTATCTTCAATTCTTGAATGAATGATTTAGATTGCATTAGTAATAGATGAATAGTATCATTCTTTGGAATCTTGAATAAATCTGTCATTTACAACTACTTGTATATATTTATAGCTATAAATAAAAGACACTCTAATGTGATGTATTGTGAACTGTCAAGGGGGAACACTCCAATGCATGTGTTAGAAAAAGTAATCTAGCCAAAGGCTGTCACTGCAAGAGTGTGTGTCGGTGCAATTACATACTCCCTGGGGATTTGTTGCAGCCCATCGTTACTTCTCAAGAACAAGAGTATAGTAATGAAACGACATCCCTTAGTCACACATATATAAAAAAAGAAATATATATATATTATTGTACAATAAATGTTGTTTTGGTAGAAAGAATTTAGGATTTAAAGCATGATGCTAGTATTGATGAAGTTGAAATTGTAATTAGTCATGCTTATGAATTTTCGGCACAATATTCTCATTTAAATATGATTCTTTCATTGAAGTTTTAGATGATTAAAGTTTTTAGAATGATCATTACCTTGATAAATTTTTGCTATAACTTTGCTAATTTTTGTTTTACTTAAGGATAAGTTAAAACTCAAGTTTTGGGGTGTGATAGTATTAGAAAGAATCATTAATTTCTCCCTACTTATTGTTTAAGTTGTTCCCATTTGGTCATCTTTAGCATACATTTTTAGCATTTTTAATTTAGTTATTGTATTTTCTAACTTAATGGAACTCAGCCTAATTGCCTCTGAATTTATGATATTTTTGCTACTAATGTCGTTGCATTAATCTGTTTAATATTGCGCCCAGAAGTGTCGCTACAGGAACCTGTTCAGAATTATCACTGTGTGAATATGTCTAGAGTTCTTGTTGCATAAGAGGATCCAAAATTACACCCAGAACTATCGCAACATGTAACAACTGTCTGGTTAACACACCAAAAATGTGTGAGTTGTACAGCTGGTATAACCAACTAGTACTGTCAGAGAATGTTAAATCTGGAGGGAAGGACACCTGTATTGTTCAGTTACAATTAAATACTGATGAGAAGAGAGAGAAAGGATCTTCTCTTTGGTCGAATTATTTTTCTTCTAAAAATCCATTTCTCAAAGCTTGCATCCATGGTAGCTTAACTTTCTAAAGGGTGAATTGACGGAGAAGAGGAGGCAGATCTGCTCCTAACAAGGAGCATCCTAAGTGTGACACTAGAGGAGAGTAAGGGAGCAAGTCGAGTGGCCTAGGAATAGTATTCTTCATTTGTTCTTTTATTTCTCTTTCTTAAACGCTGGTGATTCATGTTTATTTCAAGTTTGTATGGAAGTACTCTTGATTTTTAGACTAAATGATATCTTATTCAAGCTTGCTTTTGCTATTTAACTTTGGGTTTGATTGTTTTGACCACAGAAGTGTGATTGCAGTCACTGTAACTGGAAGGTGCAGCGACAAATTAAATTAACAAGCAAGACAACGAAAGTTGCTTGGGGTTTGAAGGAATTTAATCCACTTGTTCTTGAATGTATTGCATTGTTAGCACTGGAAGGTGTGGTTAGTGTGCATGTTTAAGTCTTAGATCTAGTAGAAAAGCCAAGTTTGGTAAGACATTCATTGTGCCTCATTGCAGCGACAATTACTTGATATTTTAAACCTTGTGCGCCACACTTAGTGTTCTGTCGACTATTCACGTTAGGGACCCCATTTCATTATTATTACACTTCTTCTTTTATTTTAAATTATTGCTTTGACAAATCAATCTCACAATTTTATTACATTTATTTGTTTATTGTACCGACAATTATAGACAACAAACACCCATCCTCGTGGGATTGATATCCGACGTATTCATATCTGTCTACTATACTTGCATTGACAGTGTATGCTTGCACATATTTGTTGTAATATTCATAGCTCGGTCACATGTCGACTTAAGGAAAAATAAAATCATTCTAAAATATGACATTCATGCCAATATCATGCTTACTCATTTAGTTAGGAGCATTTGATTCATCCCGATCATGACATCCTAATAGTTTGGCCTAGATAGAGGTCCATAGAACAAATTCTACATGTCTTATTCTGTAGAGACTGGCATGATAGACCAGTAAAACAACAACTCCTATATCCCTGATGTTACAGTGGAATGGAGTAAAGTCATAATAGCCAATCATTATCTCTCTGAAGTTGCAGTAGAGCAAGATGAAGCTACAACAACAAATCTTATACCCTTGAAGTTGCAATAGGTTGGATTAAAGCTACAAAAGCAAATATTTATCTCCCTGAAGTTACAGTGGAGCAACATGAAGCTATAACATCAAATCCTATACCTCTGAAGTTGCAGTAGGTCAGATCTACAGAAGCAAATCTTTTATCTCTTTAAAGTTGAAGTAGAGCAAGATGAAGCTACAACACCAAATCCTATATCTCTGAAGTTGCAAGGGATCGGATTAAGACTACGATAGCAAACCTCAATCTCCCTAAAGTTACAGTGGAATGGAGTGAAGCTACAATAATTACCCTTATCTCTTCAAAGTTGCCTTGGGGCAATATTAAATTGTGACACTAAATCCTATCTTCCTAAAGTTGTAGAGAAGCGGATATGGTGGAATTGAGTAACCAATGAAGCGAAAGAGTTGGTTACTTGAAGTAGAAAAGAACCAAAGAAGCCGAATTCAATGGGATCGAACGAAGTTTGTCCTCCTTTTAGTTTTTGCTCCATTCCCGTTGCACGACAACGAGCAAAGAGGGGCAGCTATTGGAGCCCCAATTTGTCCGACCCAAAAACAAAACAAAACAAAAGTAAACAAAAAAATAAATATAAAGTCCATTAAAATAGTCCTTTTTACAAAAATTGATCAAAAAAACAAAAACCCAATTGTTACTACAAACCCATTTACCCTAGCCCAAACCAAAAATACAAGCCCACTACCCCATCAAGCCCAAAACCCTAAACACCTAACAAAAACCCTAGTTTTCCAAGGAGCCTTCGACGTCGCCTCACTCACACCTCTCGTGCCACATCAGTCGTGCATTCTTGAGGCTTTTGACGCCCCACGCCCGAGACCACCACTCCTCTGCAACCACCGTTCAAACCTGCAAAGAAACAGAAGCACAGACAAAGACAAAAAAAAAAGACAACAAACAACAAAAAAACAAAATGTAAACTCGAATTTGGCTATAAAAGCCACAAGCAAATCTATTGTATTTTTTTACGAACACAAGGAAATAAAAACAAAGAAATTTGAAGGTATATCGTTGTTTTCATACATATTTTTTATTTTATTTTTTATTTCGAAAATAGATAATAAGAAAAATAAAAAAGGGGAAGAGAAGGCTTACCAAGGCGTCGATTTGGCACCACTGCCATCGTAGGTGGCCGAGGATACCACCCCCGATGAAGGGTGGTCTGTTTCGCGAACGACAGCCTCCAGATTGCATTGTATCCGTATAGGGGCTCTGATGAATGGAAAACATAAAAAAAAGAAAATCAAAAGGTGTTTTTCAAATTTTAAAGGTTTTTATCTCGGTTTTTGGGGATAAAGGCTTCAGATCTAGGCGTTTGAGGGTTGAAGAATTAAAAAGGGTTTGAAAGGGACAAAAAAAACTCTTTTTGAGACTTTTGGCCATTGTAGGCGGCAGTCATCGTCGCCGATAACGGTGGTCCACGGTGAACCCCTAGGCCAGCCCTAAGGTTAGGGGTTGAGAGGAAAAAGAGAGAGAATGAAGTTTTTTAAGGGAAGGAGCAAATGAAATTTTTTTTAAAGGATTTTAACTTATATAGCCTCCAGCTTAAACACTCCAAAAGGACGTCGCTTTGATGCTACCCGATCCCGATCCGACCCGAACCGCCTTAGGGCCCATGTGTTTTTATCAAATGGGCTATTTACGGTTCAAGTCCTTCCGCATTTCCTATTTGTTTTAATTTCATCCTTTTGTTTATTTTTTATTTATTGTAATTCTACCATGTAATTTGTATTCTTTTACATCTCGGTCCTCTGACCTTGGGCGCATTTGGGGGTTGACATGTGTATAAGTCTGGGCAAATTACCCATGTGGTCTCTGTGCTTTCCGAACATTCGAATTTAACCTCCATTCTTTTTGCTTTTTTATTTTCGCTTTAAATTTTATTTTAATTTTAATTTAATCCTTTTTTTTAATTTTACCCCATTTTGCTTCTATTTTTACAAATTAGGCCCTACTGTTTTCACTTTTATTTAATTTGATCCCTTTTTATTTTATTTGTATTATTTCATTTAATATTTAATTTTTACTTATTTTTTATTATTTGTTGTTCTTTTATCTATTTATTTTTTAATTACTTTTTATGTTATTTATATTCTCGCCTTTATTTAATTTATTTATTGTTTTTATGTATTTTATTTGTTTTTTTATGTTATGTTTTTTTTGCCTTTTATTTATTTAGTTATTTTTATGCCTTACATTATTGTTTTGTTTTTTTGCCTTTTATTTAATCACATATTATCATTTATTCCTTAATTCAATTATGTTAAATTTTTTTTCTCCATGATTTTTTTTATATATTTATTATTACTTGCATTATTGATTGATTAATGCTTATTGCATGATTATTATTGCTAGTTTATTTATTGTCATTACTATTTCATTTGTGATATTTGTGATTTATTGTATTTATTTATTCTATCTTATTCATGTATGTAAATTTTTTATTACCAAATTGTATATTATATTTATCATGCTCATTCATTCTTTGCAAAATAAATAAGTTGCAAGACCTCTTTTTTTAATACATAAACCATTTTTTAAAAAAACGAGGCAATTTTTTATTTCGGGAATTTAAGAGGATTGTGCTCTAATTTATTGAGTGTGATTTTTTCTTTGAACCGAGATAACTAAATATTCTATTTTAAAAATTAAAATATATGAGATTGGAGTAATAATTAGAAACGCTCGTTATTTTCGAAAACTCGAGGTGTTGTGCCCTAACTTACTAGACATGACTTTTCTTCTCGATTAACTCGAAATAATGAGCTTTCTTCTCAAAAATTCAATTTTTTTAGCAACATTGCAACATGCTATTCATGCGTTTAAGGATTGCATTTTAAATTTCTCTCGATTTTTTTTATTTTCAACAATTAAGAAATTAAATAATCGGCTAGATATCAATTTTTGGCATGTTAGGGTGCTAATCTTTCTTCACACGTAACTGATTCTCGAACCTATTTTCTAGATTTCAAAGACCAAAACATTTGTTTAAATAAATTTAAATATTTTAAGGTGATCCAATCACATCAAATTAAAAAAGGATTAGTGACGATTCCATTTTCGTTTTTAAAAAATATAAATCGTGACTTTTCAAAAAAAAGAGTTCGACAAAAATAATTATGGTAATTACACTCAAATCCAATTTAATTATATATATATATAAATTTTAAAAATTATATTATAAGCATAAATCCGTGTGAATATTTAAATTAGTTATAACAAAAAAAATCATATTATGAAATCCTAAAAATATATTATAACAATAATTTATGTATTTTATAAATTTATAACAAAAAATATTATTTAAATTTTAAAAATTTCTAAATTTATGACCTTAAATTTTATTATAAAAAATTTTTACATATTGTAAAAGTGTTATGATATATTTATTTATAAAAAGTTATGATCAAGAAATATGGAGATAACTTATTTATGTATCCATACTATATAATATAAAAATATTATATTTACTCATAAAAAATTATATGATAAAATTGCACTAAAACATATTATGTGTCCAACAAATATGCACTAAAACAATTAGATAAAATTGCATATGATATTTATTTTTTTTGTTATTTTTATTAATAATCATATTATTAACTACTTTTTTAACTAATATAAAACATATGATGACTTGATTTTAATTTTTATTACTTGTTTAGAAATTGTTTTTATCATGCTAATAATTTTTTACAATAATTAATACTTTTAAAAATATAAATTATGTAATCGTGTAATTACAAGACGTACTACCAAACATAACATAGAAAATTACGATGTAATTACACTTTGTGATTAAACAAGGGAATTACAATACTTTGTAATTCTTTTATTTTAAAACTATATAAAAGTATGAAAAGACAAAAAAACCATCAAAATAATAATAGTAGTCATTTAATAAAATGATATATTAGTCATTTCTTAACCGAGTTGGTACCCGATTAACTAATCACATCAATTTAGTTAGAGGTTTTATTAATAGTATAGTTAACATCGAAATTAACTTTATTGTAATTTAATATATCTTATTGTGTTTACTGTATTTATAATTACTAGAATTCTTATTACACGCATATGCGTGTGGAAATCACGTATTTAGAACACATGTGTGTTTAAAAACAATATATAAAAAATAATGAAACATAATGTTTGAAACTAATAAACCGTGCATAAAAAATGGAAAAAAATTAAGGTAAAACTTTAGTTGAGTGGTAAATTTAAGGTTTTACTAATCTAATCAACGTGAGTTCAAATCCTATCATATGCATATTTAATAATATGACTTATTTTAATTATGAAAAAATATTTCTATAATTTCCTAACTGAATTGATATCCGATTTTGGTGAATTACTCAAGGGGAGGGCAAAACCCTAACAACAACGTGACTGGTGCAACTCGAGCTTAAACCATACCTAGAACAATGAAAACTTTTGACCATCAGGCCAAGACACGAAATTTAAACAACAATTATTTTTAGTCTTATAACAACCATAAATATATATAAATTTATATCGATTATGCAATACTTCCTTATCAAATACATACATTCACATCATGTATTAGATCACATTGTATATTAATTTACAAATAAAGTTAGACTCCAAAATTTTTTTTTCTTTTTTCTCTTTTTATTTTTCTTTTTAAACTTAAGGGTGTAAAAAACTCTGAATGTTTATCTCATAATAATTTTTATAAATAAGTTCTCTAATAATTTCAAACATTTTAAAAAATAAGGATTAATACTCAATCCTTATTTACTAAACTCGTAGCTTCATCAAGAAAATTAATTGAAAAGTATAGAGTCCTGGCCAATTAATAATAATGTTTTGTTAAATATTCTACAATTTTATGGACTATAATCAATTAGCAACATTGGACTCAAATCTTCTCATGACCTAAACAGAAAATTCGTCTCATTCTAACAAAACATGGAACAAGCAGGTAAAAAAACCCAACATACTCGAATTCCAAGGGTGAATATAAATACAAATATTTTAAAATTTTTAATTATCAATTATATTAAAATATATATCAAATATAAATAGTTAAAGAATATTAATTAATTACTTACTTTAACCTTCTCAAGTGCTTCATAAAGAGTTCGTTTATGCTTTTTTTTTTTAACCACTATGTATATAAAAAGGAATGTATTAAGTATACCTCATGTTTCAGTCAAATAAAAGATTATTTGTAAGTTAAGTTAAATAAAATATATTTTTTTCTAAAAAATTTAGTGCATATTAGTACAATATATTTTGCATTTATTAGCATAATTTATTTTACTAATGAATATAGTCTATAAATAAACTCTTTTACAACATTAGAAAACACATCCATTAGATATTAGAACTCATAACATCTTTGGAGAATTTTGTTGATAAGTGTCAAAAATAACATTTTTAGCCTTATTCTTAATGTGTTTTTGGATGATTAATCTATTTAAAATAATGAATTTTATATTCATAATCCTTTAAATTCATGTTTCTATACTTAGTAAAACATTTGGGAGCGAAAATCGGACAAAAAGAGCAGATTTTAGGAGCCATACGAGCTGGACACATGGTCATGGACTAAATCGAAGACAAAAAGGAAAATTTGGGACAAAAAACGTGAATGTGGAAGAGTTAGGAAGAGATTTATTAGACATAAGACTTTATTTAAATTTAAAACTCTATTTTTTTAGGATTAGTATTTAAGATTATTATTATTATATTGTTTATATTTAATTTTCATTTATCTTTTAGGATTTATAATTTAGAGTTTAATTTGGATCCAATTAGGGAATTATTGTTTAGATTTAATTCTAATTATCTTTTTAGAATTTAATTTGGATCCACCTAGATATTTACATGTATTATAAATAGGGGATGAAGTGATATGAATTAGGCACTTCCAATTTTTTGTAAAATCTTCTATTCCCCAAATCCTAGCCGTCAGAGATTATTGAAGGAAACAACTGAAGAAACACCATAGAAGCCGTCTTTGAAGCAGATCTCCACAAAGATTGAAGACCTCTTTCTAAATTCTTTTGATTTTATTATGAGTTTTTCTTCATCTTTTGGTTATATTATTTTTGAGATGTTTTCATTTATTAGCATGAACTAAATTCCTAAATACCTAGGGGAGATGAACCCTAGGATGAATTCTGTCATTTGATTTCTGATTTTACACAATAAATACTTAGATTTTGTTCTCAATTATGTGTGCTTAATTCTTGATTTAGTATTCTTGAGATATTAATTCTTATTTGATGTGCTTAAATCAGAGGAGGAATAGACCCTACTTAAGAGTAAATCTAGCATAATTGAGTGGAGTTGTATGCAATCCTAGAAATAGGATGACATAAATCTGCAAGATTAGAGTCAAATCTAATAGGGGAATCCATAGATCAAATTAATGCGACAATAGGGGTTTTACTTAGAAAGAAATTTCAATTAATCAACCTAGAGTCGGTTGCTTTTATGCTTGAATAGAGGTATTAGCATTATTTAGGGTTTCTACGAATCAAAATACTAAGTGAATAAATTGCTTAATTCAGAATGATAATGGCAGATGAAATCTAGATGGAGTTTCCCTGGGTATTGTTTGCTTCTTGGTATTAAAACACTTGTTATTTCTTATTTTATTCTTTGTCGCACTTCTAGTTTATTAATTTAGTTAAACTTAAATTAAAACAATCACTCTATTCGATCAGTTAGAAAATAGGAAGACAGCTATTACTAGTACTTTTAGTCCTCATGGGAATGATATTTGTGCTCACCGTAACTATACTATTAATTGATAGGTGCACTTGCCTTAGTCATATTTTTAGTTAGTTTCGATTACATTAAGTTTTTGGCGCCGTTGCCGGGGACTAAATTATTAGGAAAACTTTATTTTTATTACTTTAGTCATTTTTTTATTATTTATTTTTGTTTTGTTATTTGCATTTTTAATTTAATTTTTCTATGTTAATTTTTTTTACCTTTTGCTTCTAGCAGGTTCTTTTGGTTTATGACTAGAAGAAATCCGTCGGGACCACTTCTTCACAACTCTGAACTTGAAAAGACTGCTCGCAAAAATCGTAAAGAGGTTAGATAAGCTAAGCAAAGTCAGAAAACTTTAATAGACCGTAAAAAGGAAAAGGATATTACTGTGGAGATGGGTGACAATCGAAATAACCAGGTTCCTCCTGCTCTCCCTATTGCTCTTCCTGATCCTCCTGCTCGTCAAACTTTGTATGATTATGCTAAGTCTACTCTGATTGGGGCTGAAACGAGTATTGTCAAGCCGAATGTTAATGCAAACAATTTTGAAATCAAACTGAGTATAATTCAGATGGTACAACAATATGTTCAGTTTGATGGTTTTCAAGATGAAGATCCAAATGTTCATTTGGCTAATTTTCTCGAGATTTACGACACTTTCAAAATTAATGGTGTTACTGAGGACGTCATACGCTTACAGTTGTTTCCGTTTTCGTTGAGGAGCAAGGCGAAACTGTGGTTAAATGCTTTACCACGAGGTTCTATCACTACTTAGGATCAAATGACTGAGAAGTTCTTGTTAAAATATTTTCTGCCAGCTAAGATAGCTAAGTTGAGGAATGAACATCTCTTCTTTTGTTCAGTTTGATATTGAAACATTTTATGAAGCATGGGAGACGTTCAAGGATTTATTGAGATGGTGTCCTCATCATGAGTTTCCTTTATGGCTCCAAATTCAAACTTTCTATAATGGTTTGAATCCCTCGACTAGACAGATGGTTGATTCAGCAGTTGGGGAAACTTTAAATAACAAGACACCGAAAGAAGCCCAAGAATTTATTAAGAAAGTGGCATTAAATAATTATCAGTGGCAAGCTACAAGAGTAAAACCTGTGAACGCAGCAGGAATTTGTGATGTTGATGCCGTTTCTATGTTGGCTCATTAAGTTGAAACTCTTAATAAAAAATTTGATGGTTTGAATTTTTCTTAACAGGTACATCCAGTGATGCAGTGTAATGAAAATGGAGTGGGGATGATGAGTTCAGAATATTTCCATGAGCAAGTAGACTTTTTGGATAATAATTCTAGACCTCAAAATAGTCCCTATAGTAATACTTATAATATAGGTTGGAGAAATCACCCAAATTTTTCATGGGATGGTCAAGGAAACCAAAGATCACAAATTCCCCCGGGTTTTCAACAGCCTCATCAACAAGAAAAAAAATTGAACCTTGAAGACATGCTTGCTAAATCAAACCTTGAAGACATGCTTGCTAAATTTATTTTGAATTCTGAAGCGAGATTTCAAAGTAATGAGACAGCTTTAAAAAATCAGCAAGCGTCAATTCATGGTCTTGAAAATCAAATCGAACAGCTTGCTAAATTAGTTTCTGAAAGACCACAAGGTAGTTTACCTAGTAATACTAAAACTAACCCAAAAGAGCAAATCCATGCAATCACTATTCAAAGCGTGGAAGGGTTAGTCGAGCCTAAACAGAACCTAAAGCTAGAAGTTGTTGTGAAAAATAATGAGGTTGAGAAAAGCAAGAAAGAGCAAAAGTCAATGCTTAGAGAATACAAACCTCGAATTACATATCTAGAAGCATTGAAGAGAGACCACGAAAAAGAAAAATATGGTAAATTTCTTGATCTCTTAAAAAATTAGATATTAACTTACCTTTTGTTGAAGCTCTTTCGCAGATGCCGAAGTATGTAAAATTCTTAAAAGAGCTGTTAACCAATAAGAGGAAGTTAGACGACTTGTTAACTGTTGAGCTTAATGCAGTTTGCTCAGTCATTCTCCAAAACAAACTACCCAACAAACTTAAAGATTCATAGAGTTTTACTATTCCTTGTTTCATTGGTAGTTTACATGTTGATAAAGCTTTGGCTGATTTGGGTGCTAGTATAAATGTTATGCCTTATAAACTATTTAAACAACTTAGTCTTGGGGAACCGAAACCCACTAGGATAAGTATTCAGTTAGCTGACAGATCAATTAAATATCCTAGGTGTATTATTGAAGATGTGCTTGTAAAAGTGGATAAATTTATATTCCCTGTTGATTTTGTTGTATTAGACATGGATGAGGATATTGAGGTACCTTTGATCTTAAGTCGACCCCTTTTAGCTACTACTAGAGCTATCATTGATGTGGGTACTGGTGAACTTGTGTTTCATGTAGGTGATGAAAAGATTACTCTTAAAGCACGTGATTTTGCTAGAGTACTGAATGAGTATAATGATGATAATTGTTCTGTTAATGTTAGCAACCATGTGACTCGACACTTTTTGCAGGAAATCACTAATGAAAACATGATGGATTCAATTTTGATTCAAAGTGATAGAACTCGAGTGGTAAATGAAGATCGAATGTTGCAACTCTAGGACCTGCATGAAGGGCGGACGAAGTTTGACGAAAAACCGAGGAAACCCAAGGAAGAACCAATGCAAAACCATGAAGTGCATGTGAAGAGGATGAACATATTTAAAGTGGGAGACAAAGTGTTATTAGACAAATCGGATCTACGAATTTTTCCTTCAGAATTCAAGTCAAGAGGGTTCGATCCTTTTGTGGTAAAAATCATTTTCTCTTATGGTACAATTGAGGTAACACATCCTGATTACAACACATTCAAGGTAAACAATCAACGTCTCAAATTTTATTGTGTTGGTAATATTGATAACAAGAGAGAAGAACTTCGGTTTCATGATCCGTCATAATTACGAGCTTAAACAAGAAAGTCGAGCTTAGACATTAAACAAGCGCTTCTCGGGAGGTAACCCGAGTGTTTTTATTTTTATTTATTTATTTTACTTTCGTGTTTTTTTTTAAATGAAAAAAAAATATTAAAAAATTCAAAAATTCAAAAAAAAATTAGTATATTTATTTTCATTTTCATTTTTAGTTTTATTTTTAATTTTATTTTCATTTTGCAATATTTTTATTCCTATTTTTTTTTAGTTATTATCTTCCTCTCTTACTTGTCTTTGTCTATTTTCTTATTAGTTTGCTCGAAAAATTGCACTTTCTTTAGACTCGCTGCATTCCTAGTTTTTTTCAATTCGAATGAAATCATTCTAATTCAGGGAAGTTTCAATTCCATTCCTCATTATAATATTGTGTTTATTCTGCTTATATTTGTTTATACATTAAGGACAATGTACATCTTAAATGTGGGGAGGTTGACTGTGATTGTGATAAAATCACTGAATTATTTATTGTGTTTAAAGTAATTTTCTCATACCCTATTAGAGTGAATTTTTGCTATTTGAATTTTTTATTGATTTTGTTTTGAGATTGATTTGTGATTCTTTTATGTATTGGATGATTTAATCTTTAAGATATGAGAGAGTCAAGCATGATGAGTTGTCTTCAAAATTAAATATTTTAGGTTGTCTCCCTGAATTGAAAATTATCTTCAAATTTTAAAATTGCAGGTTTGACATCAAAACCATAATTCTTGTGAGCTTTTGAGCCTATAGAGCATATATTTTATTTCGTGCTCATGTTATTTTTGGTTGTGTGTATGTCAACTTGATTTTCTATTCTAGAAATTGCTTTGATTATACATGTTGAGACCACATTATTGATTTGATATGCTGAGATAATAGAGACACTTAGGATTTAACCCCTTTTATCTTTAAAAAGCTTACCTAATAAATTAACTCCTAGTGAACCCCATTGAGCCTAACACCGTTCTATTCATTAACCCATATTATTAACCCATGATCCATATATTTGTGGTAAATTTACCCATTTATTGACTCTCTTTTTGTCGAGATTTGATTTGGTTAAGTTGCCTAACTATGTTCCACTATCTGAATTATTGAATTTTATTGTTTAGAAAAAAAATAAGTCGAAAAAAAAATGAAAAAAAGAAAAGAAAATTGAGAAAAAAAAAAGAAAAAGAAAAAAAAGACAAAAGTGTGTTTGAGCTAGAATCATTAGTTTCATATATTGTTGAAAGTTCATGTTTATTCTTTATTATTTGCGTTGATTCATTTTCTTTCAATTCAGCAACTGATTGTTTTTTTTTTCTAGTTTGGTAATTTATCAACTTGATCTCGATTTTAACCAATTCTTCTAGTCTTTTTCATACCCTTAACCTTGGCCCCATTACAATCTTGAAAAGACCTCTTAATTGGTGTGTCATGTCATTTTACAATGGTGGAGATTTGATTTTCAAGCAAGCTTATGGTAATAACATTTTGTATTTGACAATTGAGAGCTTATTTAATAAACCTTAAACACTTTGAGTGCTTTGACTGAATCTTTAGTGAGGATGTCAATTCTTGTTGATTTTGAATTTGAGGTAATTATTTAGATAAGAGGAGATACCTATATTTTTGTGCTAAAAATTTTGTAGCTTAGATTGCTTGAATCTTTAGTGTTCCTTTAGATGAATTTCCAATGCATGATTGTTTGCAATTTATCCTGAAATATTATTGATAAAAATGAAGATTTAAGAAAGTTAACTTGAATGTGGGTTGAGAATTTTGCTTGAGGACAAGCAAATGTTTAAGTGTGGAGATATTTAATAAGTGTCAAAAGTAACATGTTTTAGTCTCATTCTTAATGCACTTTTGGATGATTAATTTATTTAAAATAATGAATTTTATGTTCATAATCCTTCAAATTCATGTTTCTATACTTAGGAAAGCATTTGGGAGCGAAAGAAGCGAAAAACAAGTGAAAACCAGACAAAAAAAGTGGATTTTTTAGGCCACGCGAGCTGGACACATGGTCATGGACTAAAATCGAAGACAAAAAGGAAAATTTGGGTCAAAAAGCGTGAATGTGGAAGAGTTAGGAAGAGATTTATTGCACATAAGACTTTATTTAAATTTAAAACTCTATTTTTTAGGATTAGTATTTAGGATTATTATTATTATATTGTTTATATTTAATTTTAATTTATCTTTTAGGATTTATAATTTAGAGTTTAATTTGGATCCAATTAGAAAATTATTATTTAGATTTAATTCTAATTATCTTTCTAGAATTTAATTTGGATCCATCTAGATATTTACATGTATTATAAATAGGAGATGAAGTGATATGAATTAGGCACTTCCATTTTTTTGTAAAACCCTACATTCCCTAAACCCTAATCGTCAGAGATTATTGAAGGAAACAACTGAAGAAACACAATAGAAGCCGTTTTTGAAGCAAATCTTCACAAAGATTGAAGACCTCTTTCTAAATTCTTTTGATTTTATTATGAGTTTTTCTTCATCTTGTGGTTATATTATTTTTGAGATGTTTCCATTTATTAGCATGAACTAAATTCCTAAATACCTAGGGGAGATGAACCCTAGGATGAATTCTGTCATTTGATTTCTGATTTTACACAATAAATACTTAGATTTTGTTCTCAATTATGTGTGCTTAATTCTTGATTTAGTATTCTTGATATATTAATTCTTATTTGATGTGCTTAAATCAGAGGAGGAATAGACCCTATTTAAGAGTAAATCTAGCATAATTGAGTGGAGTTGTATGCAATCCTAGAAATAGGACGACATAAATCTGCAAGATTAGAGTCAAATCTAATAGGGGAATCCATAGATCAAATTAATGCGACAATAGGGGTTTTACTTAGAAAGAAATTTCAATTAATCAACCTAGAGTCGGTTGCTTTTATGCTTGAATAGAGGTATTAGCATTATTTAGGGTTTCTACGGATCAAAATACTAAGTGAATAAATTGCTTAATTCAAAATGATAATGACAGATGAAATCTAGATGGAGCTTCCCTGGGTATTGTTTGCTTCTTGGTATTAAAACACTTGTTATTTCTTATTTTATTCTTTGTCGCACTTTTAGTTTATTAATTTAGTTAAACTTAAATTAAAACAATCACTCTATTCGATCGGTTAGAAAATAGGAAGACAGCTATTACTAGTACTTTTAGTCCTCATGGGAATGATATTTGTGCTCACTGTAACTATACTATTAATTGATAGGTGCACTTGCCTTAGTCATATTTTTAGTTAGTTTCGATTGCATTATTTGTGTTTACTTTTTGGGGTTCTTTGTTTTCGATTTTTAGGGTTTAGTTTTTATCTTCATCTTTTGTACTCTTTGTTCTTTTTTCATTATAGTAAAATTATCTTTGCCTGTGGTTTTTTATCCTCTTCAGAAAGGTTTTTCCACGTTAAATTTGTGTGTCCAATTTCTCAATTTATTTCGCTATTTGTACTTGTTCGTTGCTTAATCGGGTCGATCCCAAACGAGTTCTTTCAAAGCTAGTTCAATTTTCATAGATCAGCCTGTTCAAAGATGGCAGCAACAAGGTTTGACATTAAGAAGTTCGATGGTGTCATAAATTTTAATTTGTGGCAAGTTCGGATGATGGAAATTCTAATTCAGATCGGTTTGAAAAAAGTTATTACTGGGAAAAAGCCTGAGAATCTAGATCAGTCAGAATGAGAACAGCTTGATGAAAAGGCCCTGTCTGCAATCCAGTTGTGTCTCGCGAATAGGATATTGTAGGAGGTATTGATGGAGAAGATGTCATTCGCCTTGTGGAAAAGGTTAGAAACTCTTAATGCAACTAAGTCTCTAACTAACTTTTAGTGTTGAAACTACGTCTATTTACGTTTCGCATGAATGAAGTGAGCTTCTTAGAGATCACATTAGTCAATGCATTACTCTTTTTTTAATACATAAACCATTTTTAAAAAAAACGAGGCAATTCTTTATTTCGGGAATTTAAGAGGATTGTGCTCTAATTTATTGAGTGTGATTTTTTCTTTGAACCGAGATAATTAAATACCCTATTTTAAAAATTAAAATATACGAGATTTGGAGTAATAATTAGAAATGCTCGTTATTTTCGAAAACTCGAGGTGTTGTGCCCTAACTTACTAGACATGACTTTTCTTCTCGATTAACTCGAAATAATGAGCTTTCTTCTCAAAAATTCAATTTTTTTAGCAACATTGCAACATGCTATTCATGCGTTTAAGGATCGCATTTTAAATTTCTCTCGATTTTTTTTATTTTCAACAATTAAGAAATTAAATAATCGGCTAGATATCAATTTTTGGCGTGTTAGGGTGCTAATCTTTCTTCACACGTAACCGATTCTCGAACCTATTTTCTGGATTTCAAAGACCAAAACATTTGTTTAAATAAATTTAAATATTTTAAGGTGATCCAATCACATCAAATTAAAAAAGGATTAGTGACGACTCCATTTTTGTTTTTAAAAAATATAAGTCGTGACTTTTCAAAAAAAAGATTTCGACAAAAATAATTATGGTAATTACACTCAAATCCAATTTAATTATATATATATATAAATTTTAAAAATTATATTATAAGCATAAATCCGTGTGAATATTTAAATTAGTTATAACAAAAAAATCATATTATGAAATCCTAAAAATATATTATAACAATAATTTATATATTTTATAAATTTATAACAAAAAATATTATTTAAATCTTAAAATTTTCTAAATTTATGACCTTAAATTTTATTATAAAAATTTTTTACATGTTGTAAAAGTGTTATGATATATTTATTTATAAAAAGTTATGACCAAGAAATATGGAGATAACTTATTTATGTATCCATACTATATAATATAAAAATATTATATTTACTCATAAAAAATTATATGATAAAATTGCACTAAAACATATTATGTGTCCAACAAATATGCACTAAAACAATTAGATAAAATTGCATATGATATTTATTTTTCTTGTTATTTTTATTAATAATCATATTATTAACTACTTTTTTAACTAATATAAAACATATGCTGACTTGATTTTAATTTTTATTACTTGTTTAGAAATTGTTTTTATCATGCTAATAATTTTTACAATAATTAATACTTTTAAAAATATAAATTATGTAATCGTGTAATTACAAGACGTACTATCAAACATAACATAGAAAATTACGATGTAATTACACTTTGTGATTAAACAAGGGAATTACAATACTTTGTAGTTCTTTTATTTTAAAACTATATAAAAGTATGAAAAGACAAAAAAGTCATCAAAATAATAATAGTAGTCATTTAATAAAATGATATAACAGTCATTTCCTAACCGAGTTGGTACCCGATTAACTAATCACATCAACTTAGTTAGAGGTTTTATTAATAGTATAGTTAACATCGAAATTAACTTTATTGTAATTTAATATATCTTATCGTGTTTACTGTATTTATAATTACTAGAAATCTTATTACACGCATATGCGTGTGGAAATCACGTATTTAGAACACATGTGTGTTTAAAAACAATATATAAAAAATAATGAAACATAATGTTTGAAACTAATAAACCGTGCATAAAAAAATGGAAAAAAATTAAAGTAAAACTCTAGTTGAGTGGTAAATTTAAGATTTTACTAATCTAATTAACGTGAGTTCAAATCCTATCATATGCATATTTAATAATATGACTTATTTTAATTATGAAAAAATATTTCTATAATTTCCTAACTGAATTGATATCCGATTTTGGTTAATTACTCAAGGGAAGGGCAAAACCCTAACAACAACGTGACTGATGCAACTCGAGCTTAAACCATACCTAGAACAATGAACACTTTTAACCATCAAGCCAAGACACGAAATTTAAACAACAATTACTTTTAGTCTTATAACAACCATAAAAATATATAAATTTATATCGATTATGCAATACTTCCGTATCAAATACATACATTCACATCATGTATTAGATCACATTGTATATTAATTTACAAATAAAGTTAGACTCCAAAATTTTTTTTTCTTTTTTCTCTTTTCATTTTTCTTTTTAAACTTAAGGGTGTAAAAAACTCTGAATGTTTATCTCATAATAATTTTTATAAATAAGTTCTCTAATAATTTCAAACATTTTAAAAAATAAGGATTAATACTCAATCCTTATTTACTAAACTCGTAGCTTCATCAAGAAAATTAATTGAAAAGTTATAGAGTCCTGGCCAATTAATAATAATGTTTTGTTAAATATGCTACAATTTTATGGACTATAATCAATTAGCAACATTGGACTCAAATCTTCTTATGACCTAAACAGAAAATTCGTCTCATTCTAACAAAACATGGAACAAGCAGGTAAAAAAACCCAACATACTCGAATTCCAAGGGTGAATATAAATACAAATATTTTAAAATTTTTAATTATCTATTATATTAAAATATATATCAAATATAAATAGTTAAAGAATATTAATTAATTACTTACTTTAACCTTCTCAAGTGCTTCATAAAGAGTTCGTTTATGCTTTTTTTTTAACCACTATGTATATAAAAAAGGTATGTATTAAGTATACCTCATGTTTCAGTTAAATAAAAGATTGCTTGTAAGTTAAGTTAAACAAAATATATATTTTTTCTAAAAAATTTAGTGCATATTAGTATAATATATTTTGCATTTATTAGCATAATTTATTTTACTAATGAATATAGCTTATAAATAGATTCTTTTACAACATTAGAAAACACATCCATTAGATATTAGAACTCATAACATGTTTGGAGAATTTTGTTGATAAGTGTCAAAAGTAACATGTTTTAGCCTTATTCTTAATGCGTTTTTGGATGATTAATCTATTTAAAATAATGAATTTTATGTTCATAATCCTTTAAATTCATGTTTCTTACTTAGTAAAACATTTGGGAGCGAAAACCGAACAAAAAAAGCAGATTTTAGGAGCCATACGAGCTGGACACATGGTCATGGACTAAATCGAAGACAAAAAGGAAAATTTGGGACAAAAAGCGTGAATGTGGAAGAGTTAGGAAGAGATTTATTAGACATAAGACTTTATTTAAATTTAAAACTCTATTTTTTTAGGATTAGTATTTAAGATTATTATTATTATATTGTTTATATTTAATTTTCATTTATCTTTTAGGATTTATAATTTAGAGTTTAATTTGGATCCAATTAGGGAATTATTGTTTAGATTTAATTCTAATTATCTTTTTAGAATTTAATTTGGATCCATCTAGAGATTTACATGTATTATAAATAGGGGATGAAGTGATATGAATTAGGCACTTTCAATTTTTTGTAAAATCTTCCATTCCCCAAACCCTAGCCATCAGAGATTATTGAAGGAAACAACTGAAGAAACACCATAGAAACCGT
This sequence comes from Kokia cookei, assembly GCA_039519145.1. Lineage (NCBI taxonomy): Eukaryota > Viridiplantae > Streptophyta > Magnoliopsida > Malvales > Malvaceae > Kokia > Kokia cookei. The sequence goes on from CM076901.1 coordinate 27,253,914, forward strand.
CTTTGAAGCAGATCTCCACAAAGATTGGAGACCTCTTTCTAAATTCTTTTGATTTTATTATGAGTTTTTCTTCATCTTGTGGTTATATTATTTTTGAGATGTTTACATTTATTAGCATGAACTAAATTCCTAAATACCTAGGGGAGATGAACCCTAGGATGAATTCTGTCATTTGATTTCTGATTTTACACAATAAATACTTAGATTTTGTTCTCAATTATGTGTGCTTAATTCTTGATTTAGTATTCTTGATATATTAATTCTTATTTGATGTGCTTAAATCAGAGGAGGAATAAACCCTATTTAAGAGTAAATCTAGCATAATTGAGTGGAGTTGTATGCAATCCTAGAAATAGGACGACATAAATCTGCAAGATTAGAGTCAAATCTAATAGGAGAATCCATAGATCAAATTAATGCGACAATAGGGGTTTTACTTAGAAAGAAATTTCAATTAATCAACCTAGAGTCGGTTGCTTTTATGCTTGAATAGAGGTATTAGCATTATTTAGGGTTTCTACGGATCAAAATACTAAGTGAATAAATTGCTTAATTCAGAATGATAATGGCAGATGAAATCTAGATGGAGCTTTCCTGGGTATTGTTTGCTTCTTGGTATTAAAACACTTGTTATTTCTTATTTTATTCTTTGTCGCACTTTTAGTTTATTAATTTAGTTAAACTTAAATTAAAACAATCACTCTATTCGATCGGTTAGAAAATCGGAAGACAGCTATTACTAGTACTTTTAGTCCTCATGGGAATGATATTTGTGCTCACCGTAACTATACTATTAATTGATAGCTGCACTTGCCTTAGTCATATTTTTAGTTAGTTTCGATTGCATTATTTGTGTTTACTTTTTGAGGTTCTTTGTTTTCGATTTTCAGGGTTTAGTTTTTATCTTCATCTTTTGTACTCTTTGTTCTTTTTTCATTATAGTAAAATTATCTTTGCCTGTGGTTTTTTATCTTCTTCAAAGAGGTTTTTCCACGTTAAATTTGTGTGTCCAATTTCTCAATTTATTTCGATATTTTTACTTGTTCGTTGCTTAATCGAGTCGATCCCCAACAAGTTCTTTCAAAGCTAGTTCAATTTTCATAGATCAGCCTGTTCAAAGATGGCAGCAACAAGTTTTGACATTAAGAAGTTCGATGGTGTCATAAATTTCAATCTGTGGCAAGTTCGGATGATGGAAATTCTAATTCAGATCGGTTTGAAAAAAGTCATTACTGGGAAAAAGCCTGAGAATCTAGATCAGTTAGAATGAGAAGAGCTTGATGAAAAGGCTCTGTCTGCAATCCAGTTGTGTCTCGCGAATAGGATATTGTAGGAGGTATTGATGGAGAAGACGTCATTCGCCTTGTGGAAAAGGTTAGAAACTCTTAATGCAACTAAGTCTCTAACTAACTTTTAGTGTTGAAACTACGTCTATTTATGTTTCGCATGAATGAAGTGAGCTTCTTAGAGATCACATTAGTCAATGCATTACTCTTTTAAATGATTTAAGTAACGTTAAGGTTCAGATTGACAATGAATGTTAGACTATGTTATTATTGTGTTCTTTACCCCCTTCATACAAGTCATTCAAAGAGACCCTAATTTATGGTAGAGACAAACTCTCGTTTGAGGATGTGAAGGGTCATTTGTTGAGTAAAGACAAACTTGAAAATGAGTTTGGTTCAGATAGCAAGGTAGATAGGCAAGCTTTTGTTTCGGTGGCATAAAAGAAGCGAGACAAAAGATGTCTCTATTGTAAGAGGTTAAGTCACGTCAAAGCAGATTGTTATAAACTACGAAATAAAAAGGCTACTGAGAGTAACGAGGAAGATGTAGCTAGTGCTAATTTGGTCGACAAAAGATTCTCATCTGCTTGAGTATTTTAGACTTGAAAGGTTGCAGTATCTACATCGAGTCTAGCAGCATTAAGGTGTCTCATGGGGCTCTCGTTTTGTTAAAAGGTAAAAGGACCAACAATCTTTATATTTTGGAAGGTTCTACAGTGACCGATGAAATTGGACGTCCCTCGTCCGTTATGGAGTCGAAGTCAACTCGTTTGGAGCGGAGGGAAAAAGGTATGACCATTTCGTTGAAGAGAGGTTCTCTTTTGGATGCAGGTTTTGAAAAGTTAGGGCACTATGGTCATGAAAATTAGACCCGAGTTAGTTTTGATTGGCAGTGCACAAGTCGAAGGCTAGAAGTCTTCCAACTTCTAAGTATAGATTCGACTCAGTTAATTCCCTGCATAGTTCAATATAAGCCCGTGACGGGCTTTAGCAAAGATGACGTTGTGGAAATACGAGTCAAGATGGAGGTCTATTGAGTATGCCTCATATTCCAGTCAAATAAAAGATTGCTTACAAGTTAAGTTAAACAAAATATATTCTACTATTTTTACTTGTTCGTTATTTAATCGGGTCGATCCCCAACAATATGCAACAATATCATACATATAATCAAATATATATGAAAAAATGTTATTTATTTTTCCTAAAAATATCATGGAATTAAATCAACAAGGTTTATATTAACAAATTAAGTAATTTTTTATAACTAACAATTTTTTTTCAATTTTTTTTCTAAATTTTAAAATTTTTTTGTTCTTTTATAAATTTAAAATACTTTTATATTTCTTTATTTTTTATAGCTTTTATTTTAATAAATTTTCATCATTTTTTCACCACATGTCACAACCACAGTGTAATATGTGGTGAAGATAATTGAAAAAAAAAACAGAAATTGAGGGTGTTAACTTTAACAGTCAAAAGATATTTTTATGTATTTTAATAGTTCAGGTAACCAATTGAATGCAAAAAAAAAAACAAATAGGAACTTAATTTTTTTTTTAAATCGAGAGTTTTTTACACGCTACTTTTTATGTTGAAGATTTTAAAAATTTATGTTTATTTGTTTATAATCAACTTAAATATTTATAAAGTAATGAATAAAATATATGTTTTTAAAATTTTTATTTAATATACCCTCAAATATAATTGTTAAATCAAATTAAATGCATAAAATTAGGATGTAAATGTGGATGAGGATTTGAAGGGATGCGATAAAGATATTGAAAAGCTTATAAGTTTTTTTGGGTAAATTATAATAGGAAGATAAAGTCTTAACAACAACGTGATTCGAATTCAGACCACATTTGAAGTGATAAATATTCGAACTATAAAGTCAACACACGAGGTTCATTTCTTTTTAAGATTAAAACTATGTTTTTTGAGGATTTGACGATGGAGAATTATTTTCTCTATTAAAACTCGAATTTTAATGGGATTGAAAATTTCACGGAATGAATAAAGATAATGAAAATTTAAAAAAAAAATAGAAAGATATTTTTCCTTATATTAAAATGGGGATATTATTATTATTTTTCCAATTTAAATTATTTTTATCAAAACTTTCTTTAATTTTATATAATTATTTATAAATATATTTTAAGGTAAATTATATTTTTAATACATTTAAACTTTCGATGTACTTATGAATTCTAAAAAATTGTATTAAAAGTGTATGAAATAATTTTATTATATTTTAACATAGCTCTTCACCTTTATCTTTAATATAATTTTATATAAAAATTAAAATTAAAATTTGGAATATATTAAAAATAATTAGGGGGAAAAAAAAATTTGATCAAAAATGGGCCAAAGGCTACCACATCATATTATTAAAGAGAATCCGAAATTACAATATTCTGAATTTCACTAGAAATTCCAAGTTAAAAGACATATTCCACTGCTGTCCAAGTGCTAACTCACTTAGCTTGTCAGCAACTTTATTACAATTACGAGGGACCCACTTGATTTTAAAGTAATCAAACTGCTTCAACATTTTCTTACAATTTTCCAAAACAAAGCCAGTCAAAGTGATGTCATCCTTCGAGCTATTTAACCTATTAATAATATCCGCACAGTCGCCTTCAAACATAACCCCTGACACATCATTCTGTTTAGCCCACGTGATGCTCTGCATGAGACCCTCGGCTTCCCCCCATGCAGGGCATGCCGCGCACTGCTTGAACAACGCCGCACCCCCATGCACAAAGCCATCCTCATCCCTAGCAATCAACCCAATTCCAATACTTTTATTCTCCCAAGCCACATAAAAATTAATTTTCAAAATACCAACCGAAGGTTTCTCCCAACGGCTTTGCCTCACCGTCCTCGGAATTAAAGCAGGCTGACACAGATTATGGATTCTAAATTCGTTACAAAAATTCAAGGCACGATCCCACGCACTCCTGGAGTCCACCAAACCTTTAAAAACCAAGTTGTTCCACGAATTCCAAATATTCCACAACCATTGTTAAGCACTCGAACGCTTTTTTATCAAGAGATCTCGTAACCTCCTCAAGCCAATCAATACCCTCCTGCCAATCTGAGTTAAGAAGACGATCATCAAAACCCCCATTCATAAGGACCACCTTAGACTTAATACAGTCTCTAAGGGCATGGATAAGGGTTTCATCACTACTGTTACACCTAGGATAGCTTGAGTTATGGTCAGACTTAAGATTCTTAATCTTCACGTTAGTAGGGAGCAAATTATGACCTACCCTCCATAAAAAAATACGCACCTTCGGGTGAAGTTTGAGTTTCCAAATAATACGCCAAAAACATCTATGAGGGCCGTAACCAATTTTCTTAAGAATAAGCCAAGAATAACCAGTTTTAGTAGAGTAGATCCCATTATGCGAGTGATACCAAATCCTTTTGTCATCCTGACCCTCATTGAGCAAAGGTAAGTCACATATCCTATCGCCCATAACTTCTCCATAGGTGTCCAAAACCTTTGATCTATCCCATAATGCTTCATTCAGATGCCAAAGATCGCGGACAACATTCCACTGCACCTCCTCATGGTTTCTAATGATCGAATGCACACCCAAGCCCTCAAAACCCCAATTATCCTCTTTGATACGAATCTCCCTACCATTTCCCACTTGACACCTAAATCCATCCGAGAGATAACTAGCTGCTGTCCTTAAACTATTCCACGCGAAAGACGACCTGTCCACATTCTTAGGCTTTAAAGGGTCCCCCTCGGGGAAATATTTTAAAGAAAGGACTTTAAAACGAAGGGTATCTTTGTTATTTATCAGCCGCCACAATTGTCTCCCCAAAAGAGCCAAATGAACAGCCTAAAATTTTTGAAACCCATACCCCCCATACAATTTGGCATACACACCTTATCCCACTGGAGCATAGCCCATGCCTTCCTCCTATGCTTACTACTCCACGAAAAACTACGCATTCTAGCTTCCACAGCATCCGTAATACCTTTAGGCAAAGCTTGAATCACAGCTTTAGAAAAAATTTCCTTCCCACCAAAAGAAAGCAACCTCTTGGACTAGCTTTTGATACGCTATGAAAATCTATCAATGAGGAACCGGAACACATTAGTTTTGTTTTTGCCCACAGAAAAAGGAAGACCAAGATAGTTATCAAAATTTTCCACCACACGCATCCCCAAAATTCTGCTCAAATTTTCTCTTTGGTCCCTAGGTGTATTGGGGCTGAAATATAGAGATGACTTAGACAAATTAATATTCTGGCCATAGACACTTTCAATATCACCCAAGATGGTCCTCACCAGCTCCACATCTTCTCTTTTGTTCCTGATGAATAACAACGCATCGTCAGCAAAAAATAAGTGATTTATACGGATACTATTTTGACATACCCTAATACCCCTCATTAACCCATTATTTTGAGCATTCAAAAGCATTTTCGATAAAGCCTCCATGCAAAATAAAAATAAATACGGGGATAAAGGTTCTCCTTGACGCAGACCCCTTGCCGAGGTGATAGAGTCCGAAAGAATGGAATTGCATTTCACCACATGTTTGACCGTATGGACGCAATCCATGATTTTATCAACCCAACTTCCTTTGAACCCCATGCGAAACATCACTTTTTCGAGGAAATTTCACTCGACGTGATCATAGGCTTTGCTCATATCGAACTTAGTCATGAAGCCTTTATTCGGACAATTCTTAGAACTTTGTAAATAGTGAATGAGCTTGTGCACAATTAAGACATTGTCATGTATCATCCGACCGGTAATAAAGGCACTTTAATTTGAACATATGCACCTAGACAAAACACATCTCAATCGGTTAGTCCAAACTTTGACTATAATTTTGTAAATAACCCTACACAAACTAATAGGCCGATAATTAGTTAAATCCTTAGGCTCAGAAATTTTTGGAATTAAAACTATAATGGTTTCATTTACTTCCCTAACACTGCGGTTACCATTAAGTACATCATTACAAAAATTCATCACATCGACACCAATCACATCCCAATTTTCTTTGAAAAATAATCAAGAAAGACCATCAATCCCAGGGGCTTTCCTAGGATCCATGTGAGTCAAAGCTTCTTGAATCTCTCTAGCATCCACATGCCGCGTTAAAACCTCATTCATCTTATTTGTTACACAATTCGGAATCAAAGCCAGCACATTGTCCATGTCATTACTTCCTTCAGTATGGAAAAGATCCAAAAAATAATCCTAAGTCACCTTAGACATTCCTTTGCTACAATCCAATTTCCATCTCTATCCTGTAAGCCTTCCATGTGGTTCCTCTTGGCTCTGTGGGTAGCTCGCATGTGAAAATAACGAGTGTTTCGGTCTCCCTCCCTAAGCCATTTGACCCTAGATCGTTGAGCCTAGTATGCCTCTTCCACATTATAAAGACGAGCTAGCTCTTTACGGGCAATACGCAGATCATCAATATTTGGAACAGTGTTGTGCTCATTCATAAATCTGTCAATCTCCTTTTGAAGAACCTCAATTCGCTTTTTCCTATCATTATACCTTTGATACTGCCATTTCCCAAGAGCCACGCGCACATACTCGGTTCCGCCTTGGAAGTTGTCAACCCTTCCGATAACTTGCAACGCACCATTCGAACCGGACTATTATCGAACCCTTCACCAAGCCCCTTGCCCTTCTTTCTCTTTCCCTTATTACGAGCCTCCCTATCCTTCAAAAATAGAAAAGCCTTTTTTTTATTAGGAGAACATGAAGTTGAGGTTTCCTCCGAAGAACGAGTAACTTCTAATTGTTGTGTCTTAGCCAAAGAATCTTTTTTCCCATCGTAGCTGGTTAAGTCCTTTCCTTCTTCCTTTTCCTCCCCTTCTTCTAATACTTCCACCCCATTTCTCCACCCACCTTCCCCTTGTCCAGGTTGCGGCCCTTGTACCCTCAACCACTTTCCATATTGAAGATCCCCGACGTTATAGACGTGGAAAACCTTGCACACTTTTTGGTACTATGACCAATACAACCACACAAGTAACAAAAGATGGGTAATCTCTCGTATTTCACAACACATGTAAATTCCTTCCCCTCTCCACTTTCCACCCTAATCACTCTTTGTAGTGGTTTAGATGTATCCACTTTTACCCGGATCCTCATGTACTCAACCCATCCCCCATTTCTGTCTCTCCAGTCAATAGCCAACACCTTACCCACCGCATTTCCAACTTCTAACGCCAGATTTCTATCCATCATTTCCATTGGAATGTTTGATACTCTAATCTAAAAAGGCACCACTTGGAAACTGTAAGAGCTCAACTCCTTTCCTTTTTCATACTGAACCATAGACAAAATGTTTTGATCAAACATCCATGAAGCAAGATTCATAACCCTTCCCCTATCCTCTATATTACCGAATTTGATCAAAAACATACCCACATCGACCTCTACGTATTTGACCCAATCTTTCGTATACCATAGTGACCTTAGAACCCTGTACATTGATTCTTTGTGGATGCTCTCCTTTGTGAGGAGTTTGCCAACTGCCCAAGCTTCCCATCACTGTAAAGTCGTTTGCATCTTGTTCTGGGTTATGATCGTTTTAGTCTCTTCATTAGAGAATTTTAATCTAGCCAGTAGAACCCGGACCTCCTCATCCGTAGTAGCCTCTTTCCCCCCCTCCATCAAGAAACCAACAAAACCTAGCCACACGAACCCCCTGCCATAGCTCAATGAACAACAAGATTAAACTGCCCTGAAAAACACCCACCACCTACAAGTAACAGCGCCCCACCCCAAAAAAGATACCAAGAAATAAAAGAACCCACAATCAATCGAGGGGAGAAACTCTATGAAAACCTGAAATAAAACAAGAAATAAAACCACCTCCAAACTACCCAGATATATGTTAGGTAGTAGCAGTTAAAACTTGAAACACGGGTAATAAATATTAAAACTAAAAAACTATCCTAAAAAACACACGTGACTCTTTCTTCATGCAAAACCATGCAACATATGTTACAACGAAACAAAGACTTTTTAAAATAACACAAAAAATTAAGACGAGGAGAAAAAACAAAAAAGAAACATACTATTCATCGAAAAACCAAGGAAACCCAACAAGAAAAAGTCACATCAGAACGAAAGACGGACCTTGGCCAATGAGCCCTATCCCCTAGCCCCTAGACGGGAAAAAACGACAACACACCAAACAAAGATAGAAAATAAAACGAGAAAAAACAATTATCAAAATACTTGAAAACAAGTCAAACCGCGAGAGCAAGCTCCACCAAGATTCAAGACGAATCTGCACTAATCAATAGAGGTATGAGAAATTTTAAATCACAATAGTCAAAAGAACAAAACAACAAGACACCACCGCCATGGTGGACAAACACCGCCAAAACCCCCCGTTCAAACAGCTAAAGAGAACGGACACCGAAGAAACAAGAAGCTAAGAAAGATGCCAGTTAGGGGGAAATTCAGTGCAAAGGAAGGTGACCTACTCAATGGCCCCTGTTAAGTATAAAAAGCAATAAAGAAAACAAATGTGGGTGTTTGGTGTGATAGTGAGGCATGTGCCACACTGCAGTGCCAGCCAGTCCCCCTTGTGCCTAGATTCCTAATTACACACACTTGCAATCCTATGATTTTATTTTTGAGTAAAATAATGGCAAGCCCACTCCTATGTCACGAGCTCCTGGAACATTTCTTAACTCATCTAATTTCAATTTAATTCCTTTAAGACTGCATTAGTATAAATACAACTTTTAAAATCCGGTAGTCAGTGTGGGAGTGTTTATTATTTTATTAATAAGAGAAATTGGTGTTTATAATTTTTTTTTTTCAAACGATGCTCACTAAAATATGTTTTTTAATTTAATTTTTTATATTTAAGATATTATAATAATTTTAATAATTTATTGGTGTGTCATCGGGAACGCCAAATATAACCTATTTCGAAAATTAAAGTAAATAATAGTAAAAGGGAAGTAGGGTCTAATCCTCAAGGACTGGAGAGTCGTAAAAGTCTTGTCTATCGAGATCGTAGACCAAATCGTGCTCAAGAAAAGCTCCGCAATCTAAAAAAAAATAAAAGAAACAGAATTAAAAATAAAAGAAAATAGAATTAAAAGAAATAGAAAATAGGGAAGTCGAAGTAAAAATAAATAGCATAAAATAAATAAGTTGAAAGAAGAAGGGTTTTATCGATATTTAAAGATCCAGCTTCCCGTTATCTTGATTCTTCTTCAATTCAATCATAGACTTTGGATGGTTCTTCTCATGCCCTAATAAGCCAGTTATAGTGGAAAAGGACACTTACGACCACCAGCTCCGGATTTAGTTTTTAGTGGAACCTGACTCTAGCCAACCGTCACTTTAATGGGATTGTCTTACACTAGATCACCTTTTCCCAAAGACGAATGCCACCCCGTTTTGTCTCTTTTGGCTCGGCAACCTCTGACGCAGTAAGTTAACGAACCAACTGTGCAACCTTCTCAAAACACACAAAGCGGCCGTCTTTGCACAAGATGAAAAGATTACTTTTGTAGGGATTTTGGATGGAAGCGTCAATCCCGTATTACAGAGAATTGATGAATACTCAGGTTGAAAAGAATTAAGCGCGGATTCTAAGCCTCATGAACCTTGGAGGAATATTTGATAACCTTTGGCTAGAAGGATTTTTTAGTTATTCATGATTTTTGGGGAAGAACATAAAATAAAAAGAATAGAGTTTTTTATTGAATTAGGATTTTGGGAAATGGAGAATTTTTTCAATGAATGAGGAATGAATAATTCAATCACTTCACCCCCTATTTATAGTACATAATATTCCTAGTTGAATCCAATCTAAATTCTAAAAGATAATTAGAATTATATCTAACATTTAATTTCCCTAATTGGATCCAATTTAAACTCTAAAAAATAAATACAAAAAGATAAATATAAATTAAATACAAATTTAAATAATAAATAATATCTTAAATATTAAATCCTAATATAAAATATATTTTTTAAAAATAAAATAAAATAAAATCAAATTTTTTTATCCTATAAACTCTCTCTTTTAGCATTTCATCTTCACACAACTTCAAATTCTCCTCCAAAACCATGCTTTTTTATCTCCAATTTATCTTCTATCACCACTTGAGTCCCTACAAAATAAAAAGACAATAAATAGCCCAATTTAATAGGATCATACTCTAAAAATATATATATTTAATATCTAAAAGTATGTCATATTTAAGCATTAGCATATTCCCCCTACTTAGCCCATGCTTACCCTCAAGTATGACTCATTGTCTACTAAGTAATTAAAATTCCACCATGAAAAATAATACTCCAAAGTTCTACAAACAATTAGGCTTAATGCTTACGAAAAATAAAGAGAACCTTTAGCTTGCTGTAGGTAAAATCGAAAAAGTAACCCAATTAAAACACACAATAATTAAATCATCTTGAATTATTTCATGAGAGTTAGATAATTTACTAAACTTACCAAGACAATTATTTGTTCACCCTTGTTTCCAAATTTAGTTCTCTTCCTTTTATTTTGTCAATTTTTTCTTTTTTTGTTTCTTTTAAGAATACATTGGAACTTTTAATGCGAAAGTAAATGACACTAAGCACTCCATCCCGGTTACTCAGCCCAACATGCTCTCAATTTTTTTTCTTCTCTTTTTTTTAGAATGTGTTAACCCTCACGAAGTGAAATGACAACCAAGCACTCCACCCCGATTACTTTAAATATGCTCATAACCGTGGAATCATCAAAGGGTTTTATTTTTTTTCTTCTTTTTTTTCGGACAGAGAACTTTAATTTAAGAGGACTAGGAAAAACAAATAAGTATCAAAAATAAATTTGGCAATTAACTAACAAATAAGAAAAACAATTTTAGCATGCATCAGAATTAATTGTTCTCTTATACTTAGACTCAATCAATTTTACCATAAGCAAGGTAGGGTTTTCTTCATTAATCATAATCTTATGAGCCTAATAGAAATAAAACAGTGAGGACAAATTTAATCATAGCAAATCAAAATTAACTCACAAACAAGAATCAGACTGATGGGCAAAACAGTGGGCATTTCGTGGTTAAAATCATGGGTGTGAAATGGGACACAATATACTTAAAAAAATAAAACAGGCAGAAAATAACAAAGTAGTAGCAACAATAAGGAACGTCTCCCCCTACTTAAAACGCATTGCCCTCAATGTAAAGATAAATACGAAAAGAAAAGGGTTATAGAATACTTCCCATGTTATCGTTGCTCTCGTAGTGCTGCAATTTCCAACATTAATTTTTTTTAAAAATAAATTTCTCGAGTTTCCTGGACAAAAATAAATAAATAAATAAAATAAGATAGAAAAATAAAATAAAAATAAAAATAATTAGGTTGCCTCCCAACAAGCGCTTGTTTAACGTCGCTAGCTTGACGAGCGAACTAGAGTTGAGGTCATTCCCATTGAATTTTTTTGGTCATATTAGGTTGGAAATTTGGTGCCTGCACAACAGAAGGTAGAAGTTTAGTGTTTATAGCGGGCAATAATTTATTAACAGATTCACAAGATGGATTTAAATCATCAAACAATATTTTAGGTTCATTTTTGTAGAGTGATTTGAAAGTCTCATCTACTAAGGATTCCACTATATCGACACGATTTACATTCAAGATTTCACTAGGATGACTGATGGCGTCATAAACATTGAACTTTACGATCTCCCCTTCAAACTCCATTGTGAGGGTTTCATTTCGCACATCGATCTCAGTATTTGCGGTACTAAGGAAAGGTCGCCCTAACAAGATATCGAAAGACCCAGCAGTTTTATCCTCCTCCATCTTTAACACATAAAAATCTGCAGGAAAAATTAGTCCGTTGACTTTCACTAACACATCTTCAAGGACTTCTTCAGGAGGTACAATAGACCTGTCCGCCAACTGAATTATAACACCTGTTTCCTTCAAAGAACCCACGTTAAGTGATTCATAAATAGAAAAAGGCATTACATTTATAAAAGCTCCTAAGTCACATATAGCTTTCTTAATTCCAAAGTGACCTATTTTGCATGGTATAGCAAACATACCTCTATCCTTACATTTTGTTGGCATCCTTCGTTGCAAAATCATAGACACATTCTCACCAACTTTTACCTTTTCGTTTCCAGTCAATTTTCTTTTGTTGGTGCAAAGTTCTTTCAGAAATTTAGCATACCGTGGAATTTGTTTAATAGCATCTAACAACGGTATATTTACCTCGAGTTTTCTGAATGTTTCGAGGATCTCTTTTTCCTTATTACCTTTCTAGGTTTGCCACAGTCGTCCGAGAAATGGAGGTTGAATTGTAGGTGATGGAGGTTTCGACCGGACCTATTCGTCGTCTTTCTGATTTTCATGGGCAGATTCTTGGGCATGATTTTTACCATGAATTGGTTCCAGTACTTTCCCACTTCATAGAGTCACTGCATTTGTGTTTTGTCTTGGGTTAGGTTCTGCTTGTGACGGTAGCCTTCCCTGTGCGTTCATTTTCTCCATTTGCATGGTCAACTCCTTAATAAATGCCTTAGTTTTCTTTTGAAAATATATAGATTGTTGCTGAAATTCAAGAACATTAGTTGCTAATTTATTTATCATAGTTTCTAGGGAAGTACCTGAATTTTAGCTTGTTGTGGAGCTTGATTTTGGAATGACTGGTTATAACGTAAATTTATTCCATATCGCAAGTTAAGATGATCTTTCCACCCGGGATTGTATGTATTTGCATAAGGATCATATCGCCATTGAGGTGGTCCAGGAAAGTTTCCCACAGCGTTTAATTGGGCCATAGAATCATCATATAAACTAGGGCATGCATCAGTTGTATGCTCGTATTCACCACAAATTCCACATTGACGGGCCGGCCCTAATTTTCCTACAATAAGAGAACTCACAACATTAGTAAGTTTTTCAACTTTATCTTCTAAGGAGGAATTACTTAGCTGATAAATCCTTCGAGTAGGTTCAGGGTTGGCTCGAAAATGTTGAGTATTTGTGGCCATTGTGGAAATCAAGTCTCTTGCTCGTTGAGGAGTCATATTAACCAATGCTCATTCACTAGCGGCATCTATCATATTCATCTCCATAGGTTTCAAGTCTTCATAGAAATATTGGAGAAGAGACTGTTCAATTATACCATGTTGGTAGATAGAATAACCATTCCCTAGCAGAGTCAGCTAAAAAAAAAGGAAAAGCGCGTAACTTAATTTGATCCTCAGTTACCCCCTGAGGTTTCATACTCAAACAAACCATATGAAATTCCTTCAGATGTTTATGTGGATTCTCATTTTGCAACACATAAAAATCGGTAATAATTGGATTAAACCTAATTTAAGCTCAAAATTAGCACCTACAGTAGGATATGCAATGCACAACGGTGATTGATCATTAGGAACCTCGGCTAATTGCTGAATTGTCTGATCCATAGATGGTGGTGGATCTCGATTTTCATCAACCTTAGCAATCGACACTTCCACCGACGGATCAACTCCTTGGATTTCCAATGTTGGATTAGGGTTTTCGTTTACCCTAAATTCACCTTCGTCACCTTCTTCTACTTCTGAAGGTGGGCTATGTTTAACTCCACTTCTGACTGCCTTTTTTGTAAATTTGCTTCCTTGCGATTGGCTTTTGTAGTCTTTTCAATCTCAAGATCGTACGGGTATGCAAGATTACCTGGAGCAGATCTAGTCATAAGCAGAAAAAAGAAAACAATATTAGTATGTTACCAGTCCCCGGTAATGACGCCAAAATTTAGTGTGTCGTTGGGAACACCAAATATAACCTATTCCAAAAATTAAAGTAAATAGTAGTAAAAGAGAAGTATTGTCTAATCCTCAGGGACTGGAGAGTCATAAAAGTCTTGTCTATCGAGATCGTAGACCGAATCATGCTCAAGAAAAGCTTTGCGATCTAAGGAAAAATAAAAGAAACAAAATTAAAAATAAAAGAAAATAGAATTAAAAGAAATAGAAAATAGGGAAGTTGAAGTAAAAATAAATGGCATAAAATAAACAAGTTGAAAGAAGAAGGGTTTTATCGATATTTAGAGATCCAGCCTCCGGTTATCTTGATTCTTCCTCGATTCAATCACAGACTTTGGATGGTTCTTCTCATGCCCGAACAAGCCAGTTATAGTGGAAGAAGACGCCTACGACCACCAGCTCCGGATATAGTTTTTAGTGGAACCTGACTCTAGCCAACCGTCGCTCCAATGGGACTATCTTACACTAGATCACCTTTTCCCAACGATGAATGTCACGCCGTTTTGTCTCTTTTGGCTCGACAACCTCTGACGCAGTAAGTTAACGAACCGACTGTGCAACCTTCTCAAAACACACAAAGTGACCGTCTTTGCAAAAGATGAAAAGATTACTTTTGTAGGGATTTTGGACGGAAGCGTCAATCCCGTATTACAGAGAATTGATGAATAATTGGGTTGAAAAGAATTAAGCATGGATTCTAAGCCTCATGAACCTTGGAGGAATATTTGATAACCTTTGGCTAGTAGGTTTTTTTAGTTACTCATGATTTTTGGGGAAGAACAAAAAATAAAAAGAATAGAGTTTTTTATTGAACTAGAATTTTGGGAGATGGAGGATTTTTTCAATGAATGAGGAATGAATAATTCAATCACTCCATCCCCTATTTATAGTACATAATATTCCTAGTTGAATCCAATCAAATTCTAAAAGATAATTAGAATTATATCTAACATTTAATTTCTCTAATTGGATCCAATTTAAACTCTAAAAAATAAATACAAAAAGGTAAACATAAATTAAATACAAATTTAAATAATAAATAATATCTTAAATATTAAATCCTAATATAAAATATATTTAAAAAAATAAAATAAAATAAAACCAAGTCTTTTTGTCCTATAAACTCCCTCTTTTAGCATTCCATCTCTACACAACTTCGAATTCTCCTCCAAAACCATATTTTTTTTCTCCAATTTATCTTATATCACCACTTGAGTCCCTACAAAATAAAAATGCAAAATCAAAATTTAATCATAGCAAAATCCTCATTAATCATAATCTTGTGAGCCTAATAGAAATAAAACAGTGGAGACAAATTTAATCATAGCAAAATCAAAATTAACTCAGCAAACAAGAATCATACTGATGGGCAAAACAATGTTCATTTCGTGGGTAAAATCACGGGCATGAAATGGGACAAAATATACTTAAAAAAATAAAACAGACAGAAAATAGCAAGGTAGAAGCAAAAAATAAACCCATAGCAGCACAAATAGCAGATAAAAATAGCAAAAACAATAAGGAACGTCTCCCCCTACTTAAAATGCATTGCCCTCAATGTGAAGATAAATACAAAAAGAAAAGGGTTTAGAATACTTCCCATGTTATCGTTGCTCTCGTAGTGCTGCAGTTTCCATCATTAATTTTTTTAAATAAATTTCTCGAGTTTCCTGGAAAAAAATAAATAAATAAATAATATAAGATAGAAAAATAAAAATAAAAATAAAAATAAAATTAATTGGGTTGCCTCCCAACAAGCGCTTGTTTAACGTCGCTAGCTTGATGACCGAACTAGAGTTAAGGTTGTTCCCACTGAATTTTTTTGATCATATGAGGTTGGAAATTTGGTGCCTGCACAACAGATGGTAGAATTTTAGTGTTTATAGGGGGCAATAATTTCTTAACAGATTCGCAAGATGGATCTAAATTGTCAAACAATATTTTAGGTTCATTTTTATGGAGTGATTTGGAAGTCTCATCTACTAAGGATTCCATTATATCGACAGGGTTTACGTTCAAGATTTCACTAGGGTGATTGACGGCGTCATAAATATTGAACTTTACGATCTCCCCATCAAACTCCATTGTGAGGTTTCCACTTCGCACATCGATCTTAGTATTTGCGGTACTAAGGAAAGGTCGCCCTAACAAGATATCGGAAGACCCAGGAGTTTTACCACATAAAAATCTACAGGAAAAATTAGATCATTGACTTTCACTAACACATCTTTAAGGACTCCTTTGGGATGTACAATAGACTTGTCCGCCAACTGAATTATAACACTTGTTTCCTTCAAAGAACCCACGTTAAGTGATTCATAAATAGTAAAAGACATTACATTTATAGAAGCTCCTAAGTCACACATAGCTTTCTTAATTCCAAAGTGACCTATTTTGCATGGTATCACAAACATACCTCTATCCTTAGATTTTGTTGGCATCCTTCGTTGCAATACCGCTAACACATTCTCACCAACATTTACCTTTTCATTTCCAGTCAATTTTCTTTTGTTGGTGCAAAGTTCTTTCAGAAATTTAGCATACCATGGAATCTGTTTAATAGCATCTAACAACGGTATATTTACCTCGACTTTTCTGAATGTTTCGAGGATCTCTTTTTCCTCATTACCTTTCTGGGTTTGCCTCAGTCGTCCGAGAAATGGAGGTTGAATTCTGGGTAATTGAGGTTTCGATCGGACCTGTTCATGGTCTTTCTAATTTTCATGGGCAAATTCTTAGGCATGATTTTTACCATGAATTGGTTCCAGTACTTTCCCACTTTGTAGAGTCACTGCATTCATGTTTTGTCTTAGGTTAGGTTCTGTTTGTGACGGCAGCCTTCCCTGTGCGTTCATTTTCTCCATTTGCATTGTCAACTCCTTAATAGATGCCTCAGTTTTCTTTTTAAAATCTATAGATTGCTGCTGAAATTCAAGAACATTAGTTGCTAATTTATTTACCATAGTTTCTAGGGAGTACCTGAATTTTGCGCTTGTTGTGGAGCTCGATTTTGGAATGGCTGGTTATAACGTGAATTTATTTCATATCGCAAGTTAGGATGATCCTTCTACCCGGGATTGTATGTATTTGCATAAGGATCATATCGCCCTTTAGGTGGTCCAGGAAAGTTTCCCATAGCGTCTAAGTGGGTCACAGAACCATCATACAAACTAGGGCATGCATCAGTTGTATGCTCGTATTTACCACAAATTCCGCATTGACGGGCTGGCCCTAATTTTCCTGCAAAAAGAGAATTCACAACATTAGTAAGTTTTTCAACTTTATCTTCTAAGGAGGAATTACTTAGCTGATGAACCCTTCAAGTAGGTTCAAGGTTGGCTCGAAATTTTGAGTATTTTTGGCCATTATGGAAATCAAGTCTCTTGCTCGTTGAGGAGTCATAATAACCAATGCTCCTCCACTAGCGGCATCTATCATATTCATCTCCATAGGTTTCAAGCCTTCATAGAAATATTGGAGAAGAGACTATTCAGTTATACCATGTTGGTAAATAGAATAATCATTCCTTAGCAGAGTTAAACTAAAAAAATGAACAGCGCGTAATTTAATTTGATCCTCAGTTACCTCCTGAGGTTTCATACTCAAACAAAACTTATGGAATTCCTTCAGATGTTTATGTGGATTCTCATTTTGCAACCCACGAAAATTGGTAATAATTAGATTAAACCTGATTTAAGCTCAAAATTAGCATCCACAGTAGGATACGCAATGCACAACGGTGGTTGATCATCAGGAGCCTCAGCTAATTGTCGAATTGTCTGAACTATAAGTGGTAGTGGATCTCGATTTTGGTCAACCCTAGCAATCGACACTTCCACCGGCGGATCAACTCCTTGGTTTTCCAATGTTGGATTAGGGTTTTCGTTTACCTTAGATTCACATTCGTCGCCTTCTTCTACTTCTGAAGGTGGGTTATGCTTAACTCCTACAACTTCTGACTACCTTTTTCGTAACTTTGCTTCCTTGCGATTGGATTTTGAAGTCTTTTCAATCTCGGGATGGTACGGGTATGCAAG
Organism: Kokia cookei; assembly: GCA_039519145.1. NCBI lineage: Eukaryota > Viridiplantae > Streptophyta > Magnoliopsida > Malvales > Malvaceae > Kokia > Kokia cookei. The sequence continues at coordinate 27,272,026 of CM076901.1, forward strand.
ATTACTTGGAGCAGATCTAGTCGTAAGCAGAAAAAAGAAAACAAGATTAGTACGTCACCAGTCCCTGGCAACGGCGCCAAAATTTGGTGTGTCGTCAGGAACACCAAATACAACCTATTCTGAAAATTAAAGTAAATAATAGTAAAAGGGAAGTAGGGTCAATCCTCAGGGACTAGAGAATCATAAAAGTCTTGTCTATTGAGATCGTGGGCTAAATCGTGCCCAAGAAAAGCTCCGCGATCTAAGGAAAAATAAAAGAAACAGAATTAAAAATAAAAGAAAATAGAGTTAAAAGAAATAGAAAATAGGGACGTCGAAGTAAAAATAAATAGTACAAAATAAACAAGTTGAAAGAAGAAGGGCTTTATCGATATTTAGAGATCTAGCCTCCGGTTATCTTAATTCTTCCTCGATTCAATCATAGACTTTGGATGGTTCTTCTCATGCCCGAACAAGCCAGTTATAGTGGAAGACGACGCCTACGACAACCAGCTCCGGATATAGTTTTTAGTGGAACCTGACACTAGTCAACCATTGCTCTAATGGGACTATCATACACCAGATCACTTTTTCACAACGACGAATGTCATGCCGTTTTGTCTCTTTTGGCTCAGCAACCTCTAACGCAATAAGTTAACGAACCGACTGTGCAACCTTCTCAAAAACACACAAAGCGGCCGTCTTTGCAGAAGATGAAAAGATTACTTTTGTAGGGATTTTGGACAGAAGCGTCAATCTCGTATTACAGACAATTGATGAATACTCGGGTTGAAAAGAATTAAGCGTGGATTCTAAGACTCATGAACCTTGGAGGAATATTTGATAACCTTTGGCTAGAAAGGTTTTTTAGTTACTCATGATTTTTGGGGAAGAACAAAAAATAAAAAGAATAGAGTTTTTTATTGAACTAGGATTTTGAGGGATGAGGGATTTTTTCAATGAATGAGGAATGAATAATTCAATCACTCCACCCCCTATTTATAGTATATAATATTCCTAGTTGATTCCAATCTAAATTCTAAAAGATAATTAGAATTATATCTAATATTTAATTTCTCTAATTGGATCCAATTTAAACTCTAAAAGATAAATACAAAAAGATAAACATAAATTAAATACAAATTTAAATAATAAATAATATCTTAAATATTAAATCCTAATATAAAATATATTTAAAATAAAATAAAATAAAATAAAACTAAGTCTTTTTATCCTATAAACTCTCTCTTTTAGCATTTCATCTTCACACAACTTCAAATTCTTCACCAAAACCATTCTTTTTGTCTCCAATTTATCTTCTATCACCACTTGAGTCCCTACAAAATAAAAAGATAATAAATATCCCAATTTAATAAGATCATACTCTAAATATATATATATATTTAATATCCAAAAGTATGTCATATTTAAGCATTATCATATTCCCCCTACTTAACCCATACTTGTCCTCAAGTATGGCTCATAATCCACTAAGTAATTAAAAATTCCACCATAGAAAATAATACTCCAAAGTTTTACAAACAATTAGGCTTAATGCTTACGAAAAATAAAGAGAACCTTTAGCTTGCTGTAGGTAAAATTGAAAAAGTAACCCAATTAAAACACACAATAATTAAATCATCTTGAATTATTTCATGATAGTTAGATAATTTACTAAACTTACCAAGACACCTATTTGTTCACCCTTGTCTCCAAATTTTGTTCTCTTCATTTTATTTTGTCAATTTTTTCTTTTTTTGTTTCCTTTAAGAATACATTTGACTTTTTTACACGAAATAAAATGACACTCAAGCACTCCATCTCGATTACTCAGCCCAACATGCTGTCAATTTTTTTCTTATCTTTTTTTTAGAATGTGTTAGCCCTTTTGACGCGAAGTGAAATGACAACCAAGCACTCCAGCCCGATTACTTAGTCTAACACACTTCGAATTTATTTATTTATATTTTTCATTTTTTTATTCGGGTTAGAGGAGTTTTGCTTAACACGTCACACAATATTTTTACGAGAAGTAGGATGACAATCCAAGCACCTTACCCCGGTTACTCAGTTAGTCACGTTTTAAACTATACTCATAACCGTGGAATCATCAAAGGGTTTTCTTTTTTTTCTTTTTTTTCGGACAGAGAACTTTAATTTAGGAGGACTAGGAAAAACAAATAAGTATAAAAAATAGATTTGGCAATTAACTAACAATCAAAAAAACAATTTTAGCATGCATCATAATTAATTGTTCTCTTATACTTAGACTCAATCAATTTTATCATAAGCAAGATAAGGTTTTATTCATTAATCATAATCTTGTGAGCCTAATAGAAATAAAATAGTGGAGGCAAATTTAATCATAGCAAAATCAAAATTAACTCAGCAAATAAGAATCATACTGATGGGCAAAATAGTGGGCATTCCGTGGGTAAAATTATGGGCACATAACATGAGACAGAATATACTTAAAAAAATAAAAGCAGGCAGAAAATAGCAAGGTAGCAGTAACAATAAACCCATAGCAACACACACAGCAGATAAAAATAGCAAAAACAATGAGGAACGTCTCCTCCTACTTAAAACGCTTTGCCCTCAATGTGAAGATAAAAATGAAAAGAAAAGGTTTTAGATTACTTCCCATGTTATCGTTGTTCTCGTAGTGTTGTAGTTTCCATCATTAATTTTTTTTAAATAAATTTCTCAAGTTTCCTAAACAAAAATAAATAAATAAATAAAATAAGATAGAAAAAAAATAAAAATAAAAATAATTGGGTTGCCTCCCAACAAGTGCTTGTTTAACGTGGATAGCTTGATGACCGAACTAGAGTTGAGGTCGTTCCCACTGAATTTTTTTGATCATATGAGGCTGGAAATTTGGTGCCTGCACAACAGAAGGTAGAAGTTTAGTGTTTATAGGAGGCAATAATTTCTTAACAGATTCGCAAGATGGATCTAAATCATCAAACAATATTTTAGGTTCATTTTTATGGAGTGATTTGGAAGTCTCATATACTAAGGATTCCACTATATCAATATGATTTACGTTCAAGATTTCACTAGGGTGATTGATGGCATCATAAACATTGAACTTTACGATCTCCCCATCAAACTCCATTGTGAGGGTTCCACTTCGCACATCGATCTTAGTATTTGCGGTACTAAGGAAAGGTCACCCTAACAAGATATCGAAAGACTAGGAGTTTTATCCTCTTCCATTTTTACCACATAAAAATCTGCAGGAAAAATTAGTTCATTGACTTTCACTAACACATCTTCAAGGTTTCCTTCAGGATGTACAATAGACCTGTTCGCCAACTGAATTATAACACCTGTTTCCTTCAAAGAACCCACGTTAAGTGATTCATAACTAGAAAAAGACATTACATTTATAGAAGCCCCTAAGTCACACATAGCTTTCTTAATTCCAAAGTGACCTATTTTGCATGGTATAGCAAACATACCTCTATCCTTACATTTTGTTGGTATCCTTCGTTGCGAAACTGCTGACACATTCTCACCAACATTTACCTTTTCGTTTCCAGTCAATTTTCTTTTGTTGGTGCAAAGTATTTCAGAAATTTAGCATACCGTGAAATCTATTTAATAGCATCTAAAAGCGGTATATTTACCTCGACTTTTCTAAATGTTTCGAGGATCTCTTTTTCCTCATTACCTTTTTGGGTTTGCCTCAATCGTCCGAGTAATGGAGGTTGAATTCTGGGTAATGGAGGTTTCGATTGGACCTGTTTGTCATCTTTCTGATTTTCATAGGCAAATTCTTGGGCATGATTTTTACCATGAATTGGTTCCAGTACTTTCCCACTTCGTAGAGTCACTGCATTCGCGTTTTGTCTTGGGTTAGGTTCTGTTTGTGACGGCAGCCTTCCCTGTGCGTTCATTTTCTCCATTTGCATGGTCAACTCCTTAATAGATGCCTCAGTTTTCTTTTGAAAATCTATAGATTGCTGCTGAAATTCAAGAACATTAGTTGTTAATTTATTTACCATAGTTTCTAGGAAAGTACCTTAATTTTGAGCTTATTATGGTGCTCAATTTTAGAATGGCTGGTTATAACGTGAATTTATCCCATATCACAAGTTAGGATGATCCTTCCACCCGGGATTGTATGTATTTGCATAAGAATCATATCGCCTTAGAGGTGGTCAAGAAAGTTTCCCGTAACGTCTAATTGGGCCACAGAATCATCATACAAACTAGGGCATGCATCAGTTGTATGCTTGTATTCACCACAAATTCCACATTGATGGGTCAGCCCTAATTTTCCTGCAATAAGAGAACTCACAACATTAGTAAGTTTTTCAACTTAATCTTCTAACGAGGAATTACTTAGCTGATAAACCCTTCGAGTAGGTTCAGGGTTGGCTCGAAATTGTTGAGTATTTACGGCCATTATGGAAATCAAGTCTCTTGCTCGTTGAGGAGTCATATTAACCAATGCTCCTCCTCTAGCGGCATCTATCATATTCGTCTACAAAGGTTTCAAGCCTTCATAGAAATATTGGAGAAGAGACTGTTCAGTTATACCATGTTGTGGACAACTTGCACATAACTTCTTGAATAGTTCCCAATAGTCGTAAAGAGACTCCATATCTTTTTGTCTAATCCCCACAATTTCTCTTCTTAATTCAGTGGCACGAGAGGCTGGAAAAAACCTGTTAAGAAATAAACGAGAAAGATTAGCCCAAGTTATAATAGATCCAGGAGATAGATAGAATAACCATTCCCTAACAGAGTCAGCTAAAGAAAAAGGAAAAGTGCGTAATTTAATTTGATCCTCAGTTACCCCCTAAGGTTTCATACTCAAACAAACCATATGGAATTCCTTTAGATGTTTATGTGGATTCTCATTTTGCAACCCACGAAAATCGGTAATACTTGGATTAAACCTAATTTAAGCTCAAAATTAGCATCCACAGTAAAATACGCAATGCACAACGGTGGTTGATCATCAAGAGCCTCGGCTAATTGCCGAATTGTCTGATCCATAGGTGGTGGTGGATCTCGATTTTTGTCAACCCTAGCAATCGACGCTTCCACCGACGGATCAACTCCTTGGTTTTCTAATGTTGGATTAGGGTTTTCGTTTACACTAAATTCACCTTCGTCGCCTTCCTCTACTTCTGAAGGTGGGCTATGCTTAACTCCTACAACTTCTGACTGCCTTTTTCATAACTTTGCTTCTTTGTGATTGGCTTTTGCAGTCTTTTCAATCTCGAGATCGTACGGGTATGCAAGATTACCTGGAGCAAATCTAGACATAAGTAGAAAAAAAAACAAGATTAGTACGTTACCAGTCCCCGGTAACGGCGCCAAAATTTGGTGTGTCATCGAGAACACCAAATATAACTTATTCCAAAAATTAAAGTAAATAATAGTAAAAGGGAAGTAGGGTCTAATCCTCAGGGACTGGAGAGTCGTAAAAGTCTTGTTTGTCGAGATCGTAGGCCAAATCGTGCTCAAGAAAAGCTCCGTGATCTAAGGAAAAATAAAAGAAATAGAATTAAAAATAAAAGAAAATAGAGTTAAAAGAAATAGAAAATAAGGAAGTCGAAGGAAAAATAAATAGCATAAAATAAACAAGTTGAAAGAAGAAGGGTTTTATCGATATTTAGAGATCCAGCCTCCGATTTTCTTGATTCTTCCTCGATTCAATCATAGACTTTGGATGGTTCTTCTCATACCCGAAAAAGCTAGTTATAGTGGAAGAGGATGCTACGACCACCAGCTTCGGATATAGTTTTTAGTGGAACCTGACTCTAGCCAACCATCGTTCCAATGGGATTGTCTTACACTAGATCACTTTTTCCCAACGACGAATGTCACGCCATTTTGTCTCTTTTGGCTCGGCAACCTCTGACGCAGTAAGTTAACAAACCAACTATACAACCTTCTCAAAACACACAAAGCGGCCGTCTTTGCCCAAAATGAAAAGATTACTTTTGTAGGGATCTTGGACAAAAGCGTTAATCCCATATTATAGAGAATTGATGAATACTTGGGTTGAAAAGAATTAAGTATGGATTCTAAGCCTCATGAACCTTGGAGGAATATTTGATAACCTTTTGGCTACCAGGTTTTTTAGTTACTCATGATTTTTGGGGAAGAACACAAAATAAAAAGAATAGAGTTTTTTTATTGAACTACGATTTTGGGAGATGGAGGATTTTTTTTCAATGAATGAGGAATGAATAATTCAATCACTCTACCCCCTATTTATAGTACATAATATTCCTAGTTGAATCCAATCTAAATTCTAAAATATAATTAGAATTATATCTAACATTTAATTTCCCTAATTGGATCTAATTTAAACTCTAAAAGATAAATATAAAAAGATAAACATAAATTAAATACAAATTTAAATAATAAATAATATCTTAAATATTAAATCCTAATATAAAATATATTTTAAAAAATAAAATAAAATAAAACCTAGTCTTTTTGTCCTATAAACTCTCTTTTAGCATTCTATCTTCACACAACTTCAAATTCTCCTCCAAAACCATGCATTTTGTCTTCAATTTATCTTCTATCACCACTTGAGTCACTATAAAACAAAAAAAAACAATCAATAGCCCAATTTAATAGGATCATACTCTAAAAATATATATATTTAATATCCAAAAGTATGTCATATTTAAGCATTATAATTTATTTTATGGAAATTTTGGGATTATTTTAATTTTGAATAATAATTATTTTTTTGGTGAAAAGGAAATTACATTTCAAACAACAAACATTAAGAAAAAGTCATCAATGCTAGACTCATCTAACAACCGTAAACCCAATTCTCTATCTCTTACTATCTTGACAATCTTGTTTGCGATTTTATTATCTTCTAAAGAAATATGTTGAAGATTCTAGTGGCTTAGAAGCTTCAATAACATAGGTATTCTCCTTATCAAAGCAGAGTTAGAATCCCCGTGAACTCTTCATGTATGATGTTGACAGCTTCAAGATTGTCAGTTTGAATGAAGACTTTTTGAAAGCTTGATCTAGAGCGATTTTCAACACATCCAAGATGCCCCAAAGTTCAGAATCAAATACTACACAATTCCCCAAATACTTGCTGAATTCAATAATCCACCCACCATTTTGCTCACTTAAAAACCCTCCAACTACAACAAACTTATCCATTGGTTTAATTGAACCATTTGTGTTCAAATATACCCAACTGTTTGATGAAGAAGAGACAACGAATGATCTTGAAGATTTAATGATATGCGAATTCGACACAGAAGTAAATTATTTTGCTCAACTTAAAGAGACTTTGATAACTTCATCAGAACTTCAAAAAAGACCATGAAAGATATAAAGATTCCAATTCTTCCAAATGAGTCAAATTATAATCTCGAACAAACAGTACCAATTAACTCATCCCATTAAGGTAACAAATTGTTGATTGTTGAAATTATGCTCTATCCAATCCTGTAAGGACCTTGAAAATTTTTTAATAATTATTCAATACATAAAAAATAAAATTATTTAATTTCACAAGTAATGTCAAAATTGAACGTTGACAATGAAGAAATATCGCAAAGAAAACAAAAAAGGAAGAACACACAGATTTTACGTAGAAATCCTTTCGGGAAAAAACCACGGGTAGAGGAGAAGAAAATTCACTAATGTCGAAAATCGAATGAATACAAGAGGAGATGACTACGTCTATTTATAGGTTGAAAAACCTTATTCTAATCAATAACTGATAGAAGTAACGTAGTAAGGTTGAAACACCTTATTCTAATCAAAATAAAATAGATGACTTATTCTAAATAAAATAAAATAAAAGAAGTTTAGTTCAATTTGGACTTTACTTTTATTTTATTTTATCATTATATTTTATTTTAACAAGAATTCTAATCACCTAAGTCTAACAATCTCCACCTTGATACGAATTCTCAACGAACAAGTTTTTCACCAAGAACTCTTAATGAACAAGTTCTCAACCTCTTCCACGAAACCCCTTAAGGGGTATTCTTCAACAATATACACCAACCAAGTCCAAGCAATGCTCAAACTTGGTTATAGGAAGTGACTTAGTCATCATATCTACAGGATTTTCATGAGTACTAACTTTTCTCACAACAATATCTCCACTAGCAATAATATCACACACAAAATGGTACTGAACATCAATGTGCTTTGTTCTCTCATTAAACATTTGATCTTTCGCAAGGAAGATGGCACTCTGACTATCACAAAATCTTGTACTGATCTGAAGATCTTTATTGAGTTCACCAAAGAGTCCTTTTAAACAAATAGCTTCTTTACAAGCCTCAGTAATCGCTATGTACTCAGCTTCAGTGGTAGACAAAGCAATTGTAGTTTGCAAAGTGGCTTTCCAACTGATTGCGTAACGCCCAATTGTAAAGACATACCCTGTGAGATATCTTCTTCTATCAAGGTCTCCAGCAAAATCAGCATCAATATACCCAATGACTCTATCTCTAGTTCTTTCAAACTGTAAGCAAACATCAGTGGTACATCGTAAATATCTCAAAATCCACTGAATTACTTTCCAATGTTCTTTATCGGGATTTGCCATGTATCTACTAACTGCACTGACTGCATATGATAAATCTAGACGTGAGCAAATCATAGCATACATTATAGATCTCACTACACTAGAATATGAAACACATGACATGTAATCAATCTCATCTTCTAAATGCGGAGACAAAGCCGATGAAAGTCTGAAGTGGGCTGCTAATGGAGTACTGATAGGTTTGGCACTCTGCATATTGAACCTGCAAAGGATTATCTCAATGTACCCTTTCTAATTTAGGTACAACTTACTTGTCTTTCTATCTCTAAGAATCTTCATCCCAGACATCTTCTTTGTTGCCCCCAAATATTTCATCTCAAATTCTTCACTAAGTTAGGCTTTGACCTTTCTTATCTCTCTTTTATCTTTCGATGCTATCAACATGTCATCAACATAAAGGAGTACATACACAAAAGAACCATCACTCTTTTTTTTTTTTAAATAAACACAATTGTCAAAGCTACTTCTTTTGAAATCATGGGTAGTCATAAAAGAATCAAACCTCTTGTACCACTGCCTTGGTGACTATTTCAAACCATAAAGGGACTTTTTCAACAACCAAACATAGTCCTCCTTTTCTGAGACTATAAAACCCTCTGATTGTTGCATATAAATATCTTTCTCAAGTTCTCCATACAAGAACGTTGTTTTTACATCTAATTGATCAAGCTCCAAATCATACATGGCCACAATACCAAGTAAGGCTCGAATCGAACTCTGTTTCACAACTGGAGAAAACACGTCTGTGAAGTCTACACCAAGAATCTGACTGTAACCTTTTGCAACAAGTCTTGCTTTATATCTGGGTTCTTCAATTCCTAGAATCCCTTATTTCCTCTTGAACACCCATTTACAACGAACAACCTTTTTACCCTTTGAAAGCTTCACTAAGTCTTACGTTTTATTCTTATGGAGTGATTCTCTCTCTTTTTGCATGTTAATCATTCACTATTCTGAGTCTTCACCGCTAATTGGCTTGAATAAGTAGATGGCTCTTAATTTGCATCAATATCTTCAACCACGTTTAAAGTATAAGCCACTAGATCAGCCTCGACGTACCTCTTCAGAGGTTTAATTTCTCTTTTATGTCTATTTTTGGCAATAGAATATTGTGGTGAAGAAGTGACTCTATTCTGAACTTCTGTATTAACTTGAGAAGTTGACTCTGTTGTAGATGTTGAATCAATCTAAAACTCCACTTGCTTTTTTTGTTCTTTATTCGAAGAGTTTTTTAGGGTAAGTTAGGTAACATAGCAATTTCATAAAAAACATCTCTAATAATCACAACTTTTCTATTTTCAAGACACCATAATTACACCAGCCTTAAAACCAAGAAAAACACATTTAATGGACCTTGGATCCAATTTGCCATTATCAACATGAGCATATGTAGGACACCTAAAAATTTTTATATTAGAATAATTAGCAAGCTTACCAGACCATATCTCTTGTGGAGTTTTTTTCTCAACAACAGCGGATGGAGATCGGTTGATAAAAAACATGCAGTAGAGGCTACTTCAGCCCAAAACGACTTTAGTAAATTAACATTCATCAACATACATCGAACCTTCTCCATGATCATTCCGCTCATTCGTTCTGCAACGTCGTTTTGCTGTGGAGTATGACGAACTGTCAAATGTCTCACGATCCCTTCTGATTTCATTAAATTCGTCAGAATAGAACTACAAGCCATTATCTTTGCGGAGGTGTTTTATCTATTTTCCTGTCTGTTTTCAACCATAGTTTTTTAGGACTTGAATGCGAAAAACACATTACTTTTCTGCTTCAAAAAGTATGCCCAAACTTTTCTAGAAAAATCATCAACAAGAGTTAGCATATAATTAGCTCTACCTCTCGAAAGCACTCTAGATGGTCCTCAAAGATTAGAATGAATATAATCCAATGTTCCCTTCGTGTTATGAATTCCTCCGGTGAATCAAACTCTCTTTTGCTTCCCAAAAACGCAATGCTCACAGAACTTCAGTTTACTAATGTCATGCCCATCAAGAAGTCCTCTTTTACTCAATTCTGCCATGTCGCTTTCACTCATATGCCTTAGACGCATATGCCAAAGTCTAGTAACATCATCATCTGACAAGGAAGAGGAAGCGACTGCAGTATCACCAGTAATAGTTGAACCTTGCAAAACATATAACTTGGCAGTCTTTCTCTACCCTTTCATCACAATGAGGGAACCCTTGCTAATCTTTAGAACCCCACTTTCAACTGTGTACTTGTGTCATTTTGAATCTAAAGTACTCAACAAAATCAAATTCCTCTTTAATTCTGGTACATGTCGCACGCCACTAAGAGTTCTAACGACTTCATCGAACATTTTTATTTTTATTGTGTCAACACCTGTGATTTTACATGAAGCATTATTTCCCATCAAAACAACACATTCAAACACAACTTCATAGGTTGTAAACCAATCCCGATTGGGACTCATATGGAAGGTGCAACCAGAATCGAAGATTCACTCCTCGCTCACTTTAGAATTGTCGACAGAAGCAACTAGGAGTTCACCATCATTGTAGTTTTATGCTACATCAGCTTCATCGAATTGTTCTGGTTGTTTTCCCTTTTGATTATCTACCTCCCTTTTGATTTTATTTTGTAACTCGTAGTACTCTTTCTTAATGTGCCCTTTCTTTTTGCAAAAGTTACAAGCATTACTTCTGTTTGAAGATCTCGATCTACCTTTAGATTTACTGCGAGGATTTCGTTCCTGTGTCCTCCCACGATTATCATTACTGTTTCGATCTTGTTTTCCACGAATAATGAGACCCTTTCTCTGAGAGTCAGATCCAGCCACAAGATGTTTTATCTTGTCATACGAGGCTAAGGAAGCATAGACTTCATCAATTGTGAGAGATTCACTGCTATACAAAATTGTATCTCTGAAGGTTGAATACGATGGTGGCAACGAAAAAAAGAAAATTAATCATAAATCCTCTTTATCATATTGAACCTCCATGGCCTCCAAATCCGAGAAATTTCTTCGTGCAAAGGTGCACCTTCTTCCAAACGATGAGAATTCAAATGCTGCTTCATATGCAATTTGCTAGTTAGGGTTTTCGACATACATTAATGTTGCAATTTTGCCCATAATACAATAGCGGTCTTCCTCTTTAACACATCTTGTAGAATTTCATTCGACAAATGCAGCTATAATTGCATCAAAGCCTTCTAATCTTTACGCTTCTTCTCTTCATCCGTCAAAGTTGAAGGCATCTTATCTAACCTTAATAGGGCATCCTCTAAATCCATCTGCGCAATAACTGTTTGCATCTTTACCTACCACAACACGAATTTACTGTTGCGATCCAACAGCGGGATATCATACTTCAATGTTGTCATTACCATGATTGAGACTAGTAACACGAAAAGTTCTGATACCAATTTGTCAAAATTGAACGCCGACAATGAAAAAATATTACAAAGAAAATAAAAAGGAAGAACACAGATTTTACGTGGAAACCTTTTCGAGAAAAAACCACGGACAAAGGAGAAAAAATTCACTAATGTCGAAAATTAAATGAATACAAGAGGAGATGACTATATCTATTTATAGGTTAAAAAATCTTATTTTAATCGATAACTAATAGAAATAATGTAGTAAAATTGAAACACCTTATTCTAATCAAAATAAAATAGATAACTTATTCTAATTAAAATAAAATAAAAAAAATCTAATTCTATTTAAACTTTATTTTTATTTTATTTTATCATTGTATCTTATTAATCTTATTCAATTTATATCATACACAATAAAAAAAAAAAGCGAGGATATATACAAGAGTAAGACTCACCTAACCTCAAATAATAATAATATTATTCTGATTAACACCTCATCGCTCACGTGATAATGCCTCCTCCCTTTTTATTTATTTAATTTTCTACTTTTTCTAAAAGAAAGAAAAATGCATTATAAACATAATCTGACATTTGTGTTATGAAACTGATTTAAAATTATTATCATTATTATTTGCAGGTTTGCTTCTTCTTCTCCATAGATCTTAAATTTAAAGGTTGATGTTTTTTAAATTAGCATAGGTTTTTTATTTTTCATAATAAATATAAAGATTCATGGTACAGGGTCGGTCCAACTCCATGTCATAGATCTCATCAAGAAACAAGTACTAGAATATTTGCAGTAGGTCATATTTCCCAATTTTAATTCATTTTTTCAAGTGTGAAATTGGATTTGGATCCAGTCATTTTTGACGCTTCATTTCATATGAATATATTTTTAAAATATAAAGATCCAAACGGTGCCTTATTGCAGCTTTGTTCTTTTCAACAAAGCCTTCATTTTTGCAGCTTTGGATATTAATTAATTAATTACAATGCATAAACAAATGCATCTCACACCCATCTAAAATTCCATTTTCTCTCTGCACTGCACAAACACCATGGCCTAGCTGTTTCTTGGATCCGGAGATTCTGGGTCTTTTCTATTAGTTTATACAAGTTACAATAGCCCCCCACCCACCACAAGACATGATTTGGGGGTTCTCCTATTGTCTCTCCCTCCCTACCCTCAACCCTTCCTATCTGTTGTGATGCCTGGGAATCCATGGACCCTCTTTTCCTCCCTTCTCCTTTCTTTCTTCTTCGTCTTCATTCTAATTCTCTCCCCTTACGCTGCTTTCGCTGTTAACCAACAAGGTGAAGCTCTTCTCTCTTGGAAAGCCAGTTTCAATGGATCACCGCAAGCCTTAAGCAGTTGGGATGCAGGGGATGTCATCCCATGCAACTGGTTAGGCATTGTCTGCAATTTTAACAACCAGGTTGTGGAACTGGAATTGAGGTATGTGGATTTATTTGGACAACTTCCAAATAACTTCACCTCTTTGTTAACTTTGAATAAGCTTGTCCTCTCTGGAGCAAACCTTACTGGTCCAATCCCAAAAGAGATAAGCACTCTCACCCAGTTGACCCACTTGGATTTGAGTGAAAATGTGTTAAGTGGTGAAATCCCAAGTGAGCTCTGCGGTTTGTATAGGCTTCAACAACTCCATCTCAACTCAAACCAACTCAAGGGCTCCATCCCAATCGAAATTGGGAATCTCACAAGTTTGAAATGGCTCATCCTATACGATAATCAACTGAGCGGTGGAATTCCCAGCACCATAGGCAAATTAAAAAATCTTGAAATGATCAGAGTCGGTGGGAACAAGGAGCTTGAAGGCCCTCTACCACCAGCAATAGGCAACTGCACCAATTTGGTGATGTTAGGCCTAGCTGAAACAAGCATCTCGAGTTTCCTCCCTCCAACTTTAGGCCTCCTCAAGAAGCTTCAAACCATCGCAATCTACACCGCTTATCTGTCAGGCCAAATCCCCCCGGAAATCGGGGACTGCACCGCCCTTCAGAACATTTACTTGTATGAAAACTCCTTGGCCGGATCAATACCCAGTAGCCTTGGCAATTTGAGAAACCTTGAAAACCTATTGCTGTGGCAGAACAACTTGGTAGGAATAATTCCTCCCGAGCTTGGGAATTGCAACAAGCTATCAGTCATCGATGTTTCCATGAATTCATTAACCGGAAGCATTCCCCAATCGGTTGGGAACCTGTCATCTCTCCAAGAACTTCAACTGAGCGTCAATCAAATCTCGGGAGAGATCCCCTTCACACTCGGCAACTGTCGACAGATGACTCACATCGAACTTGATAACAATCAGGTCACTGGAGCTATACCTGGGGAGCTGGGCAACTTGACAAACTTGACGATTCTATTTCTATGGCAAAACAAACTAGAAGGCAACATTCCTGACTCCATTTCCAATTGCCTCTACCTGGAAGCCGTTGATTTATCTCAAAACAGCTTAACGGGTCCTATCCCCACTGGAATCTTCCAACTTAAGAAACTCAACAAACTATTGCTTCTCTCCAACAACCTCATGGGGAACATTCCGTCGGACATAGGGAATTGCTCCTCCTTGATTCGGTTTCGCGCTAGCAATAACAAGATAACCGGATCCATTCCTATCCAGCTTGGGAGCTTGCAGAACTTGAATTTCTTGGATCTGGGTTCCAACCTATTAACCGGATTTATACCCCAAGAAATATCCGACTGTCGGAATCTCAGTTTTCTGGATCTGCATTCCAACTCTATTGGCGGTACCTTGCCTCTAAGCTTGAGCAAGCTTATTTCACTTCAGTTAGTTGATTTCTCTGATAACTTAATAGAAGGGACACTGAGTTCGAGCCTTGGTTCATTGAGTTCACTAACTAAACTCGTTCTTGGGAAGAACCGATTCTCTGGATCAATTCCGACTGAACTGGGGTCTTGTTCGAAGCTACAATTACTAGATTTGAGCTCAAATCAGTTGATGGGTAATATTCCGGCAACTTTAGGAAAGATTCCGGCGCTGGAAATCGCTCTCAATTTGAGTTGGAACCAGCTCACCGGCGAAATACCGAAGGAGTTCACGTCATTGGATAAACTTGCTATTCTGGATATATCCCATAATCAACTGGTTGGAGACCTTCAAAATCTTGCCGGGTTGCAAAATCTTGTTCTTCTCAACGTGTCACATAACAACTTCAGTGGGCGAGTGCCGGACACGCCCTTCTTCTCGAAGCTCCCACTCAACGCGCTTGCAGGGAACCCCTCGATCTGCTTCTCCGGCAACCAGTGTTTTGCAAATGATGGGAAAGGAGGCGACTCCTCGTTTAAGTACAGGGGGGCGCGCGTGGTGATGGTGGTTTTGCTCTGCACCGCATGTGCTCTCCTCATGGCGGCGGGCTACATCATCATCAGCTCTAAAAAGCAAAGCTGTGGTCCTCACCATGATTGTGACATTGAAGGAAACACTGACCTGGAAATGGGCCCGCCATGGGAGCTGACTCTATACCAAAAATTGGACTTATCAATCGCTGACGTTACGAGATCCCTGAATGCCGGTAACATAATCGGTCGCGGCGGAAGTGGTGTTGTTTATAGAGTCACCGTTTCTTCTGGACTAACCATCGCCGTTAAAAGATTCTGTTCATCGGAAAAGACATCAGCCTCCTCGTTTTCATCCGAAATTGCAACGTTAGCTAGAATCCGACACCGTAACATCTTACGATTACTAGGTTGGGGAGCCAACAGGAAAACAAAACTGTTGTTTTACAATTACATGCCCAACGGAACGTTGGGCGCGTTGTTGCACGAAGGTTGCAGAAGAGAAATGTTAGATTGGGACAAACGATTCAAGATTGCGTTAGGCCTGGCGGAAGGGTTAGCCTATTTACACCACGATTGCGTGCCGGCCATCATACACCGAGATGTGAAGGCTCATAATATTCTGCTAGGAGACCGTTACGAACCTTGCTTGGCCGATTTTGGGCTCGCTAGATTGGTTGAGAACGAAAACGGTGCCTCCTTCTCCGCCAACCCGGAGTTTGTGGGCTCCTTCGGTTACATGGCACCAGGTAAGCACCTTGGGTCCTTTACACAATTTTTTTTAACGTCGCTGTTAGATTAAATTAAATTCGGGGTTTTATGCTATAATCATGATTAAGATGCTAGTAAATGGGGATGTGACAATAAGAAATGGTGGATGAGACTTAAGGCAAGCACTCACTTTTTTACGTGCAAAATTACTTGGGATTTAGGTGTTCTAGCATGTCTAGCTACATGCAGAACTGATACGTTGTGGACATCAATCAGTCGGTCTCAAACCAAACTTGTTGCCTTTTGCTTATTTGAGTTAGTATTATGGCAATTGTTGCACGCTCTTTTGATTGGAAAGTCAGCCCTACAGTTTATATGTATATATTCTTCATGATTTTTTGTCAACCTAGAGAGTGTAAATTCAGCTTCCATTTGAAAATGTTAGTGTATGATGATGACCAGCCAAAAATACAATTGCACTGTTGTGTGATGTCTCAGCGGGCCCTATTAAATTGCTTTTGCATGATTCACTAATTGCATTTAGTGTGTGTATCATTCATTCCTCGTAGAACACCAGACGATTTTTTTTGTTTATCTGTAGTAATAATTACTTGGTGTTCTCAAACTGATTTGTGCATTGCAGAGTATGGTTGCATGTTAAAGATCACGGAAAAGAGCGACGTGTATAGCTATGGAGTAGTGTTGCTGGAGATGATAACCGGAAAGAAACCGGCAGACCCATCATTCCCTGACGGGCACCATGTAATCCAATGGGTCCGAGATCACTTGAAAAGCAAGAAGGACCCCGTAGAAATCCTTGATCCTAGACTCCAAGGTCGTCCAGCCAATCAGATACAAGAAATGCTTCAAGCTCTAGGAATCTCACTGCTCTGCACAAGGAATCGCGTCGATGATCGGCCCATAATGAAAGATGTGGCAGTATTGCTAAAAGAAATTCGACAGGAGCCCACATCAGGGAGCGACGCCCACAAGCCGACTAGCAACTCCTCAAAAAATACCGAAACTGCTGATTCCTACACATCATCATCAGTAGAAGTGACCCCAGCTGAATTGCTTCAACACCTCCAAGGCTCCTCTCGGTCTCAAGCCACACTTACTTACTCTTCTTCCTCTGCAAATTATTTCCCAAGAAGCCAATAACGTATGCCTCTGAAATCATTAATTAATTCCTTGTATGTATAAAGGTAGTAGCAGTAGTAGTGAATGAATCAAAAATAGATGGCACCTGATGAGGATGAGTGTATAGCAAATTGATTGATTAACTTCCCTTTGAGAATGAAAGCTAGCATTTGGGTAGTGTCAAGTGTGGTGTTCTAAAAAGGCGTTTTGGAGGATGATTTTTTTCCTTTTGGTTTCATTCCCTCACTTGGGGAATTGTGAAGGGGATGTATGGTTGTGAGGAAATTTCGGTAAGGAATTAGGTGAGTGAAGTAGGCCACCCCCAACCTTTCTTTGTTTATCCTTCCCATATAATTGAGGAGAGGCATTCTTGGTTTGGAATGCGAACATACCATCCAACCCAGGTCCCACCATGTGATCATCAGTTTTTCAAACCTTTTTTATTTTTAAGTTACAATTATATTGGAATATCAAAAAATGGTTATTTTACCTAAATGATCTAAAAAAATTATTTATATAAATAATATTTATTAAAAAATAATCACTTAAATGATTTTAAATAACAATAAAATAAGGTTTGAGAGATTTAATGACCGATATAAATGTTTTACTTAACATAATCATTATTTAATGATTGCGTCAAGATTTAAAAAATTATTTTAAGTTATAGGGATTTAATGCTCGACACTATAGTTTTTTTTTTCCATGTATCATATTGGTATATATACATATTAGTATTTGAAAAAATTAAAATTGAGTGTTAGGATTTTAATACCTGACATTAACTTTTGAAATAAAAAATAATAATTTTTTGAGTGCTGACACACTGATAACCGACATCAATTTTATTAAATATAAAAAAATTTGGGGTAAAAAAAAATTAAAAACAAATTTTAAATGATTAGAATTTAATTAAAGTGATAAATAATTAAAGGATAAAACAAATTTTAAATGAATAAAATTTAATTAAAAAAAGAAAAAATTGATGGATGCGATTTGACAGACGATGAGACTTGACAGCAAAATATTTAATTTAAAAATGAAAAGAAAAAGGTTTAATTAAAAAAATAATAAGATTTAATATTTTTAAATATGGTATTGAGAGTGTCGGTTATTAGTTTCTCAGTATTTTAGAAAAAAAATTTCGTTTTCTGAAAAAGTTGGTGTCGATCATCTCATATTTAAAACCTCAATTTTTTTTTTGTATATCTTATAAAATTAATGTTGACCATCAATGTGCCAGCATCCAAAAAAATAAATTTTTTTATTTCAAAAATTGATGTCGACCATTAAATTCATAGCACCCAAAATTTTTTATTTTCAAATATTGTTATAAATGTATATCAATATGATGTGAGATGAAAAAATATTATGGTACCGATCATTAGGTCTTAATCACTTAAAAAATATATTTTTTTAATCTTTAATGCAATCATTGGACAATGATTGTGATAGATAAAATTTTGATGCCTACCATTAAATCCCTAAATCCCGTTTTTTTGTTTATTTCAAGTTATTTAAGTGATTTTTTTTGAAGAGATAATAGCTAACATTCATTAAGGGAATTGAAAAAAAAAACGTGTCATCACAATAATTAAACGATTGTCCCATAACTATCCTAGGGACAACCAAAATAAAACAACAAAATAAAATAAATACAACCATAAATAGGAATTTTTACAAAACTAATACAAAATAAAATATTATACACTAAAATAATATACTCCTCTCATTATTTATCAAAATGATATACTTGGGAGAGTGGTGCCATTTGGGTAGCGGCACCATTGTTATTTCGGACATAAAAATAATTTTTTAATATTAAATAAATAAAAAAATATTTAAATAATGAAATTAAAAAAAATACTGATACGGGTTTGGGTCAAACTCGATATTTAAATAACAGTTTAGTATTACTGGGTGGTGCCTACTTGACAGGCGACACCAATGGTGCTTACCTGACAGGCGGCACCTACTCCCAATGACGTGTGCCATTGCTGCCTGCTTCCCCTGTTGCCTGCCTACTGCCTGTGTTGCCTCTGCCTGCTGCTGCACGAGAGAGAGGCAATATGGGGACCTTAAAATGGTCCCCAAACACACAAAGCACACACACACTAGAAGAAAAAAAATCAAAGAAAGAAAAGAAGAAGAAAAGGGAGGTTGGAATGACAGCAACAAAGAAGGAAGGGAAGGAGAGAAAAGAAGAAAAAAAGTAAGTATGTTGTTTAGGATTTGATTATTATTTAAATTTTTATATTATTCTTGAAAAAAAATCCATTTAAATGTTATTTAAATTTAAATATTATTTAATCATGTAAAAAATTTAAATTAAACTAAACTTATCTTCTGAACAATAACAAATATTTGTATTATAAATAATATTTAACAAGTTAATAACATCTTAAAATAATCGCAATTGTAAATATAAAAATTTGAATTCGATCTCATATATAAACAACAAAAAATTCATCTCATTCTCCATTTTTCATATAGCATTCATCTAGTAGGTGATCGAGTTAATAATTCTATTATGGTTGCTTTGAAGAGAAAATTAATTGAGGAGGAGATAGATTGGAGGGAAAAATTGAAAAGAAAATAATAAGATTTGATACTTTTAACAGTTTTTTTAAACATTTTTTATTAAAACAATATATATATATATATATAACTCAATTTATTAGATTATTATTGTGATACTTACATAAAATTTTGTTAACTTTGATTTATTATAATTTTGATATAATAATATTTAGAAATAAGTATATATTTAAATAAATGAAAAATATGTTTCTACTATATTAAAATTTTAAAATAAAAAAAAATTTAAATTTTTAAAATGAAAAATTAAAGAAAAAATAAAAAATATTAGTAATTATTTTAATATTTTTAAAAAAGAAACATTAAAATGTGGTTAATTGCCCTTCATAGTAATTATTTTTTAAAAAGTAAAAAAGAAACATAAATGTAGTAAATATTTTAATATTTTTTCATCAAACAAAAATCTTATATTCGATATTTATATTTTAATAAATTATGAAATAATTTTTTAATATAAATTTAACACTTAACCCGTAAAATGTAAGAGTAAAATCAATACTTAAATTTTTAATTTATCAAAGTAATCAATAAATAATTATTTGTTTCTATATATATCAAGAATTTTAATTACTTCTAATTAAAAATTGTATTAATTACTTCTGACATATTGATAATCTCAATTTTTTTATTGCAGATATGAATATAGATTCGTTAATTAAGGATGATAACCACATATCGACACCTGTATATGTATAGGTAATAAATTGTTATTTGTTACATTATAAAAAGTTCATTTAATTTACGATATTAAACTAAGTTATATTAACTATATCGGTAATTTAATAGTCTCAGGATGTGTACTGAAAATTAAGGGCTCGCGTGAATGGGATAAATTATGAACCGGATGAACGCATCATGCCATACTTGATTGAAGCTGGATTTGGAGCTGCTTCATTGATCCGGACATTTGATTTGCATTACGACTTAATTTCCACTTTAGTCGAGCGGTGGCAGCCAGAGACTAACCATGTGGTGAGTGCACTATCACACTAGAGGATGTTGCATTGCAGCTTGGGCTTCCAATCGACGGGATGCCCGTTACGGGGTCATCAATGGTATCTGACCCGACGGCCTTTTGTGAAAGCTTATTGGGAGTCTCACCCGGTGATGGTGAATCGAGATTCACGGGATTGAAGTTCACATGGTTGAGGGAAAGATTCCACCATCTACCACTTGATGCCACCGAATTTGATGTGATGTGTGCCGCTCGGGCTTATATATTGCACCTTATAGGGGGTGTACTGATGTCGACGGCAAGTGGAAATAGAGTGCACATCATGTACTTGCCCCTATTGACCGATTTTAATGAAGCGGGTCAATATAGTTGGGGCTTGGCAGTACTAACGATGTTGTATCGTGAGCTTTGTCGATGCACAAAGTCTGCTGTCGTTGACATTTGCGGGTGTCTAATATTGTTACAATCGCGGGCCCTATATCGGATGCCTTTCTTGGCTAATATCAAACACCTACCATACGTTTTCCCATTTGTGAACAGGTGATAACATCTAATCTTTGTCCACAATTATTTGATTTTTTTGTGTATAAATTTGATCTAATAAGTTGTTTTTCGTAGATGGCATGGGAATCCGAATATCAAGAGGTCATTCACGGTTTCGATATATCGGAAAATGATCGAGACATATGCGGGGAAGATGGTAAGTTATTCGTGACATGCAATTACATGAATCATCTTCATTTATTAATATTAATTGAGTCGTGTTACTATAACAATGTTATTTAAATTTGCAATTCCTTTGGATGCCTTATTCAGTCCTTGAGGTGGCGACTACTATTCTCAGTTTTGCCTGCAACCACTCGCACTTGTGGTGTATTGACGCACCATTTATCTGCTTTCAGACAGTTGAGTGGTACCATGGGGATCGAGTACTTCGACAATTCGGGTACATACAAACCATCCCGAGAGACCTAGTTGATTTAGGAGAAATTTATGGTATCGATAAGAAGGGGAGATCAGGAATGGACTAGGGGCAAGTGCACAAAAGATACGTTGCTGAGTGGGCGAGACGAGCGGAGTAGATACCTCAACGTGACATGGATCATGGTTTCACTTTTGAGGTATCCGTAGAGAATAGACAGTGGTATTTCTAGATGAAGAAACCATATATATATGGTGGGAAAACAATGTTAGTCCCCCCGTTCATGCTACCACGTGGGCACCACTTTCAATCGCCTGAGCTTGAGCCTGAGCCTGAGCATGAGCCACAGCATTATTCGAAGCTTGCGCTCGAGTTGGAGCGTAACACCGAGTCGATGCCTGAGTCGTATCATCCAGGGTGGTCAGGGAATGCATATAATACGAGTTGGTCAGTGTACGAGTATCATTCGGAGTTTCTCGAATCCAGTATTGATCAGCAGGGCCCGAGATCGTCTTTGATGTTTGATATCTTCAGCCCGATACCCACCACAGTTCTCTACTCCTTTCAGCTCGTTGCAATACTCTACTCCTCCTCGCCTATTACCACTGCAGAACTTTAGCCATGGCTCATCATCATCAATGACACCCGAAGGTGCGGAAGACGATGATGTTGAATGTCGTGACCACCCGCAATGTTCTCGTCGACCACCACAACGTTTTACTCCTAGAACCACACCATCGAACCATCAAATGCAATGAGATGGGCCTTAGAATTAAATATGTTTATGATCTTATTTATATTACATTTAATTAATTTTGTTACTGTTTTCAAATATTTTGTATAGGTATATTTTAAAACATCATTTGTATGCAAATATTTTTTTTTTCCTTTTTCTACATAACAACTACTTATGATCCTTTAATGTCATTTGCTAAACCTCATTAAATAAATTCAAACATAAAAATTATTAAATAAATTCAAATTTAAACAGAATTAATTCTAAATTCAATCATAAACTTAATTAATTCCAAGTGAAAAATGACCAATAAAAATAGCTTAAGTTGGGCCCGAATCGGATGACTGGCCAATATGGTAGGTTCGTTGGGGGCAATTACGCCGAGTATGCCCAACTAACCTACATATTCCACACAGCTTGCTGCCGTATATTTTCTCCATAATGTCCATTTCATTGCAGATTTTAGAAACATTCAGACAACCTTTCGGATTCCTTCACAAACCTTTGTTCGGAATAAGCTCGAAAGTCGTCGGAGGCACCTCCCATGTGGATAAGTCAGGCAGGACAAGGAACTCATTTTCCTAAATACGTAACGTGCGCTGGAGAGTGTAAAGGGGTCGATGAATTGTTCAACATTGAGCGACACTTTAGCACAAACTGCAATGACATGTGCACATGGATAACGAAGTGTATCGAACCTCCTACAATCATAGTGTCTGTTCTGTAGATCAACCTCATATGACCTAGGTGGGATACTAGGTTTTCGTCCAATTGTCTCTGTAACTTGAAATCAATGAAATTGTCGTGAATATATTTCAACATTCATCGTCCTCGTTCTCTAACGGTTTACATCTATTGCATTCCTAACTGCTTCGACAAAAACGTGTCCGGCGTTCATCTGGTCGATTTATCGTGTCCCCATTACTGGCATCAAAGTAGCCAACCTGTAGAACATAACCGAGAACACGGATGAAATCGAAAGATGTTGTATTCTCTTGAACATGCCGTTAACCAACTCTACCAGGTTGGTCGTCATTTGACCATATCGATACCCGTCATCAAAACTTTGAGCCCATTGCCACGGCTCCATGGTACCCAACCACTCTTGTAATGGCTTGTTTATTTCACCTTCCATGTCATGCTCAAGTCTGGTCATTTTTTACCGGAATCGGTGTGGCTCTAACTCGTACGCTGTAGGAATATTAAGAAAACATAAGTTATACTCTCGAATTAAAACATAAAAAATATAACTTTAAACAAAATTTCTTTACCCATTCTCACAAGTCGTCTTTGTTAGTCTGCATTTTTATATTCTTTTTGGAAGTTGGCCGCAATATGCCAGCTACAATAAACCGATCTCCATTGTACACCGGTACGTCTAATGGCCGCAATAATCTCTTTCCCTTTATCGGAGATGATGCAAATATTATCGTTATGAATAATGTACCTCCGCAAGTTCGTAAAAAATAATTCCCATGATACCATATCTTTTTTGTCCACAATAAAAAATACTATCGGGAGCACATTCTGGTTCCCGTCTTGAGCCATCGCAATTAGTAGAATCTGCATATATTTTTCGTATAGCCAGGTCCCATCTACCTGGATAAATGGCTTGCAGTGAGGAAATGCTCTAACACAGGGATCAAACGTCCAAAATATATATTGAAAAATTCTTCTTCCCGGTTGTAAGTTGTTATCCAGACCATAATAAGGTCGAGTTACCAACTCAATTGCAGTTTCAGGCACGTATTGTCGCATTGTGGCTATCCACCCTTGTAGCTCATTGTACGATGCATCCCAATCACTGAACAACTATTCCATTGCCATCTGTTTCGTAATCCATGCTTTTTGATATGAAACTCGATAATGGAATCGTACTTGCATCTCGACAATTAGTGTAGAAACTTTGATGATCGAATCGTCCTTCACCATTGACATGATATGTGTGCAGATAGTTCTGGAATCGAGTTTCCGGTGATCTTCTGACAAACGTGTTGAACTGCATGTGTGAGGCCCAATAAATTTTCTTATCTCCCACTTTTGTGACTTCTGGATACATGCAGCACATACTCGCCAATTACAACTTTCTGTACAACACTCCTCAATATATAATGTCAGTTTAGACACAATGACTTTGTAGTCCACTGACAAATTCATACTATATCGCTTAATTGCAAATACGCACTCTTCCTTCGAGTCAAACCTCTGACCCACGAACAATTGTTCAGGTTCTGGTGTCAGTGCCAATCGGTGAGCAGGCATTATATCCGGGTACTCTTCGAAATCGGCTGCATATGCCACATCAGGGTCTATAAGTGACATGTGTGCCCCAGCAGGATAATTGTGCATCACAATACGTCGACCATCCGGGACCTCATCATTCAAGCCTTCCTCATCGATATCATTTGGGACCTCGTCCATGTCTGGATCATTATCAATATCGTCCTCGTGATCAGAAGGATCACTACTATCATATCCATCATCACCATCCGCATCATTATTGGGTGCAACATTAAGATCGATATTGATCCCACTGATCTCGCGAGCTACAGATTGATTATCAACGTAGGATGTCGAAGCCATCATACTTAATGGAGTGCGATCTTTAGCTTTCTCAACATCAGTTAGCTCAACAAATAACTAAAGCAGTGCATTTTCATTACTCTGATTCCCACAATAATGAGCGATCATTGTCTCCAGATCTTTATCATCTATGAGTTCCATCTCGGTAAATTTGATAAGATCTGTTGAAATTGGAAACTTATAGAAAAGTTTTGAGATCATTCTCCCACAACGTCTAGTAATTCTTTCACTAATCTTTGCCTTCATATTATCAACTGAGACATTTTTACTAAATCTCATTGCTAGTTGTTGGCGACATTCAAATACACATCCAATTGTTGTTGTCAAAATTTCTCCATCGAAATAAACGCATACGAAAAATTGATTTTCCATCTGTTAAAAGAAATAAATAGGGTTTTTTACACAAATAATATAAAAAAATTTATTTATTATAAATAGAATTACAGTTAAAATTTTCTGGTAACCTTCTGTTTCCTTTCCTTCTTCAAAAATTTTGCTTCCTTTCCTTCAAAAATTTGCTATTAAAATTTGCTTCTCTTCTTTTCTTCTTTTACTTAATAATTTGTGTTTAAACTGATCTGATAGGGGGTTTAAATAGTTTTGACGAAGGCACCACTAGTGCTGCCTACCTAGTAGGCACCATTGGTGCCGCCTACGCCAAAGGCACCACCCGTCAAATTTTAATTTTATTTTCTTTTTTAAGATAAAAAATATAAAAAATTAAAAAAAAATATGTGCACCACTCACCTAAGTGTACTATTTTGGTAAATATTGGGGAGTATTATTTTGATAAATAAATATTTTTTTATATTATTTATTTAAAAAAATTTGGATTAATCTTAATGAATATTTAATTCAATTTTTCAATTTTATATTATTATTTTCTACAATTCTTATAAAAAATATTTTCTACTTTTATAATTTTTTATAATTTGAATGGATTAAAAAATATATATTTATATTATTTAAGTTATTAATTTTAATTTTTGTATTATATTTTGGTGTATAATTTTTTTTGTATTATTTACGTAAAAAACAATGTGCGGTTGGTGCAGCCTGCCAAGTAGGCACCTTTGGTTCTGCCTGTCAGATAGGCACCACCCCACTGTACCACTTCCGCATTTATACGGAGTTTATATTTTTATCAGTGTTGTTTAATATTAAACAAATAAAAAATTATTTTGTCAGACATGGCAGTGGTGTCGCCTACCCAAATGCACCACTCCCCCCAAGTGTACCATTTTGGTAAATAATGGGGGGAGTATATTATTTTGGTGTATAATATTTTTTTGGTATTATTCTTGTAAAAAATCTACCATAAATAAGTAGCAAATTTAAAAAAAAAAACTAAAAAGAAAAATTTAAAAGTCACAAACTAATTTCCCAAAGAAAAACCAGAACCCAGCTAAGTTTAGTTCGTTGACAAGAAGAGGTAAACAGACTCATTCACAAGTCAGATGAATCGTTCCTTCACTTCAACATCGTAGTAAAAGATAGAGAAATTTCGATCGATAAAGGATGAGGTAAAACTTAGGACAGTTCCGAAAGCTTAGATCTATCCACTTCCGCCATACGTTCGATCGCCTTTGGTGCCTCCTCGATCTAGAAACGCCCTTCAGAGTATTTGTGACCCTCCTTCGCTAAGACATGTGCCACAATATTGGCTTCACTGTTGACATGAAGAAAGGTAATTTCCTTGAACCATCTACATTGATTGCGAATGTTTGCTAAAATCGAGCTAATAACTGATCGATCCGTATCATCTACATGCAATTTCTTGATAATCGTCAATGAATCGCCTTCCACTTGGATGCCACGGAAACCCACCTCCTTTGCAAATCAAATCGCCTGTTCACAAGCTCGTGCCTCAGCCACGAAAGCATCAGTAATATTAGAATGTAGATAAGTTCCAGCACCCATGAGTAAGCCCTCATTATTTTGTGCAATAAATCGTGAACATTCTGTATTCTCCTGCATAGTAAACGTTGAGTCAAAGTTAATTTTGATAGTGTCGAAATCTGGTGGTCTCCATTGATGTTTAATAGCTAGACTTCTAGGATGATGCATAGGCATTATAGTTTCAAGCTCTCTTAAGTATCCTAAAATAAATGCCACAGTTTCCTTCACATTACGCCTCAAACCATCATGGATAATTTGTTGTGAGAATACTAGTTTGACCACAAGCCTAAATGCAACCAATTTTCTATCTCTGTCATTCATACTATGAAGACTTTCCACTAACCAGTCTTTATAATTTTGACAGACATTAACTGAGGGCACAGATAAACCAAGCAGATTCCAAGTCTGGTGTAGCACAGAGCAATATCGAATAAGATGATCCACAGAATCTGGTTCATGTTGACACAAAGGGAAAAATCCTGGATTGGAAATACGACGCATACTCAAATTAGCATAAGTGGGCAAAAAATTATTATAGAATCTCCAGATTGTAATTATAATTTTCTCAGGCAATTGTAGATCCCAAAGAATTCAGTAAAAATTTTGCTCTCTGTTAGAACTGGGGTTGTTTAGATTTTGTTGTAAAGTAAGATTTTCTTTAGCCAGTACCTTGTATCCACTTTTGACTGTATAGAGACCAGAACCCTCCATTCACCAAATACGAGTATATGCAAGAGCTACTCCAGCAAGCGAGATAGTTAGAATAATTTGCACTTGAGTCGCATTAGTGATTTTACGCAAAGCATCAACATTCCAGGTACCACTTTCTGAATTTATAAGCTGTGCAACAGTAGTATACTGAGGATTAATCTGCTGACATTGTATATGTCCATCTCCATATCCAGGTGTCCATGGATCACTCCAAATATTCACTGAGTTACCATCCCTAATGCGCCAGCCCAGTCCTTTCTCCAGTAACCCTCTGACACTCATTATTCCCCTCCAAGTAAGAGAAGGATGAGTACCTAGATTAGCATCTAAAAATTCTGAAGTAGGAAAATATCTCGCTTTAAGAATACGGGCTAAAAGACAATCCGGCTGTGACCAAGTCCGCCAACATTGTTTAGAGAGTAAAGAAACATTAAAGTCAGATAAATTTTGAAATCCTAATCCCCAAAAGATTTAGGGAGACAAATATATTCCCAAGTACTCCAATGAATACCCCTCAAGGACTTCGAATTTCTCCACCAAAAGCCATTAAGAATATTTTCAATTTGAGTACATAATGCTTTTGGAAATAAAAAGCACTGGATCGCATAAACTGGCAGTGCTTGAAGAACCGACTTAATCATAATTTCTTTGTCGCCCATAGATAAAGTCTGTAAGTTCCAACTCCCCAATTTGCTTCGAATTTTATCCACATAAATTTGAAAAGCCCTCTTCTTACTCATGCCAACCATCATAGGCAATCCTAAGTAAGATTCAGGATTATTTGCAACACGGACATGAAGTTGTTCACTGACCAATTTCCTATCCTCCTGCATAACATTAGCCTCAAAATATACCAATGATTTAAGTGATTGTTTTTTAACTAAGATCATTTACATAAATAATAATTTTTTTTTGGATCATTTAGGTAAAATAACCTAAAAAATAAATCATTACATATATTGAATTTTATTCAAATAAATCCCTCCATAGTTTACATAACGCTTAATACATAAATTGATATCAAAGTGTGGCACTTTTTTTTATGTTATTTTTACTATAATTTGAAATCTATATTTGACAAAAAATTATATATTTTGGTATTCAAAGGTAAAAATGTTAATTTATTAGTGTTTAATTTGGATTTTAGGGTTGATTTGAATTTTCTTCAAATCAACCCTAAAGTTCAAATCAACCCTAAAACTCAAATTAAATCACATCTGTTGGATTATATTTAACAAATTAAATGCAAACTTAAACAAATTAACACTAAATTTATTGTATTAATAAAATCATGAAAAATTCAAACCTAATAATATTAGCAATTAATTTTTATCAAATCAACCTAAAACTTGAATTAAACATTAAAAAGTTAACATTGTTACTTTTAGGTGCCAAAATATACCACTTTTATCAAATACAAGTATCAAATTGAGCCAAAAGACTACCACATTAAAAAAAAAGATCAAACTTGAGTACCAAATAATATACTAAGCCTTTACATAAGTAGGACTCATATTTGAGATCTCAATGTCTGATTTTTAATTGCTAATGGACATGGAAATATTGGATATGCAAAACTCTACAAGCAAACCATAGAGGGATAAATATCAAAACTATACCTTAACTTTGATTTCGTCCGATTTTATATATGAAATTTTGATTTGATTCAATTTTAACAAATCACTAATAATATTATCGAATTAGCACCATTTTACATTGATATATTGCATACACAAATAATTATATTAATCCAATATGAAAGTAAATGTATACATTCATTTCTTTAAATGTGTACAATTAAACCAAAATCAAAATTTCAAGTGTACATATAAACAACAATTTAAATTTCAGATATATAATTGCATTAAGTTCACGTCTCAAATTGTATATTGAACTAAAATTTATGTATAAATTTGATATTGATTAAGTCTTTGCTTAAACCGATCATAAAGTTGAATGATGGATAGATTTTGTGCTCATGTTAGTCTTAATTAATTAGAGGGCATTCCCTTTTAAACTCAAACAATCAAATGCAAATCAAAATGTTGTGTTCCACCTTAACAGATAAGAAGGTAAATATTTGTAGAAGAGTGTATTCTTTTTTTGATAACAAGATATAAAAGCTTCAATTATAAGCTAACAGTAGTATCTGTGTTGAATAGTATAACTTGTTTGTTTTTTCATGATTTATGATTTGTTATTATCTAAATATATAAAATTAGATAGTGAGTGACATTTTTTTGGTTAATATAATGTTGGTATATTAATATATTCCTTTGTACTCTATCTTGATTGTGTTCAAAGGTGAATTTAGGGGGTTGACAGGGCTGGACCCACATAAAATGAAATTTTTTTTATTTAGGTTATTAAATTTTTTTATAATTTTAAATTAATAAAAGTAAAATTACACTTTGTTTCCTTTAAAAATGATAAAATTTCGATTTAATCTTTTAAAAATTACATTTTTACTATAATAAAAATTATAATTTATTTTTCACCCCTAAAAAAATTTGGAACTTCGCCCCTGTTTGTGTTATTGTTAATAATTTTATGCTGCCAAAGCTTAAATTTTGTGGCTATAGAAGTGAAAGTAACCTTTTTGGCCATTTCTGTTTTTACAAGAATATGTGTAGTTTGAGTGACGTGCCTTATATCCTGATTTTGTTGGCCCATAATGTTGTTTGTAACTTAGAAATTTGCTCTAAAAATGTTTCCACTCAATTTCAATGTATTGATCGGATAAAATTAATTTTTGATATTTTTGGATTTTAGGTGAAATAATAAATTAGATTTTTTTAAAAAAAATTTAAAATGTAATACAATAAAATAAAATCATATTCTAGAAATTTTATTAAAATAATATATTTTATGACATTAAACGAATAATATATTTTTCTAACAAAATTAAAAAAAATCATTTAATCTACTTTTATATCATCAATTACAAAGACACAAAAAATCATAGAAAATGAGTTTTATGTGCATTCTGAGATGCAAAATCACTATTGATAACATGAACATCAATGTTTCCAAAAAATCCTTCTTGATTTTTTTGTTTTAAAATTAGTTACTACTAATAAAAGGGACAAAACTCAAAATTACATACGAATTTTGGTCTAATGTATAATGTTATACATGGCTATTAAGTAAGTATTTTTTTATTTTAAAATATCATATTAGTGAACTTATTAGAAATATTGGACGGAGTTAACAATTGAACCCGAATTTTACAACATCCAAGCTTTGGTGTCACGATATCCTTAATAGTGGTACAATCTTGGCTTTGAGGGTTTTTGATGTCGCAACATCCTCGACAATGGCTGTAACACCCCGATACTCGACCAGATAGTCGTGTTCGAGTTACAAGGTGCCACATTCATTTCTAGAGCAATTACGGTCAATTTACATTCATTTTCAAAACATTAAACATTTAGATGTAAGCAAAACAAGGGTATAAAATGATACATAATCATTTATGGATCTTATACGAGCTTACAAAAGCTCTTTTGCTAACCCAAAGTCAAAATAGGATCAAATTGTAAAAAATTCAAAATCTTGAGTTGACGTCACGACGTTGGGGGTTCCTTGTTGTGATGCCACATACTATTTTAACTCATCCTGACGTTGAGAGGCAATCATCACAGTGTGACTCTCTATCCAACCCTCATCATGATGTTAAAAGACCTACGTCGTGATGTGATCCCCTGTTCTATTCAAAATCCAATTGCATACGTTGCTCCACAAGCATATTTCACATACATGGATGCCTTTAAGGCTATAATTGATCACTTACCAAAATCTAACTTGTTAACAACCATATACCTATGTGATTTTTCCAACTATTTGAACCATTTACAATACTAACGTTCAAAATGATCATTGGAGCATTTGAACTAATAAAACCTAGGCACATGCCATTTGACCAAAGTGAGATAAGTTATACAAACTTAGTTGAGTAAAAAATGGAGGTCTGGATGTTGACTTCAAGTCTAGAGGCTCCGAGAAATACTTGATCATGTGCATGGAGAAAACAAAACTATATTATGAGCGATAAAGCTTAGTGGTACTTTCATGATTCAAGAGAACATAAACATTTACAATGATCATGCACAACACCATGACACAATCTAGTCGAGTCATAATATACCAATCTAACCATATCACATTTTAGATATGAGGGAGTATATGAATATCGAAAATAACTAATGCATTCGTCAATATTTGCAAGGCAAATAATAAATGCATACCATTTGAAAATTACTATTTTTCATACCTTACTAGTAATCACTATCAAACATATATCACACACATCTTTATATGGTATTTACATTATATTATTCATGTTTCATAGCATTCATATTAATTATCTTGTTTTCATACCATCCAAACTCATTTCTAGAGTCTATTGACTCATTTATATTTATTTCAAAATCATATTCTATTGTCAATATATATTTTTTACATATTCAAGTCTTTCCAATTTTAATTAAGATGTTACGCCCGATGGAACCCTAGTAAAATGAACTCGGATACACGGGTAAACTACACCACACCGGATATATTGTAAAGCTTAAACTACAACACACTAAGGCATAGAAGTGCAAAGCTTGAAGGCATCAAATACATATTCAAATACTAATACATCCCTCCACCGCACCATATTATACTAAATGATCCGCAACAAATGCTAGATCTCGGTATAACTTGTAATGATCTCCGTACAAACACGTATCTTGTACAAGCGTGCATACGACCTAATTGGCATGCCAATTGTATCATAACCTTCTAAGTTCACATGAGCATCAATTATATATATAGCATTTCCATACTTGTAATCATCTCACTCACATATTCATACCCCGTATCCGGTCACATGTGCATTTCGTACCCAGTATATTGTTCTATCGCATAACAATTATTTTGCAATTTAATACATATATGATCTCTTGATCAAATTCACAATCACAATTCCATTTCATCATAAAACATACATATTTCATATTATAAGATATATTTAAATATAATTTTCATATCACATATGATAATTTAAGTATTTCATATCATTTCTCATTTTATTCATTTTAGTCCTCTACTTCGATGTTCCATGTAACACTTATAACCCGTTTTCGTCGCTAGAATAGGGTTACGGAGTATTACTGGACATATCGAAACTTATCATATAAATTGACATTCAATTATCAAATAAATTTCATAAATACATATATGGTTCTGAATGAAATAGAACATACATTTTCAGACCTTAAATCGAGCCTTCGAAGCCCTAAAAATAGGTTAGGAACATTCAAGGACCAAATCGAAACAAATCAAAACATTTAAGGGAAAATGAAAAATTTCACTACAGGGGTCACACTGTTGTGTGTCCAAGTCGTGTGAATAAGCCCAGACCGTGTGGCTCTAGACATGTCCGTGTGGCTATCTCACACACCAATGTGGCACCCCACATGTTCGTGTGCTCACCCGTGTGTTCACTCGTGTAACGCACTGACTTGGGTCACATGCCTGTGTGCTAGCCCGTGTGAACCTTGCACCTAGCACACTAGGGCACACGCCCATGTGTGACACATGGCCGTGTGTTCCCGAACATGACCTAAATCATGCTTATTATTCATCCAAATGCATAGGTACCTAAACCAACATATAACATACCATCACAAGACCTCAAAACAAATTAAGAGCGACTAAAACATGCCTAATATAACCACCTAAGACCTAATCAATGTGTCATCCAAGATCCACCATATAAGCACTTACTTCATTCCTTAAACCAATATACAAACCTCACACACACATGAATTGATTTACCTTTAACCTCAAACACCATGCTTAATTACAAGCTAAATGTTACCATTTCATGCTCAATCACTTATACTCAACTTAGGATTTAAACTAGCATACCATATGAAGTCCTCAATCCACAACATCAAGTATACCAAATACCATACACATATCTATGAAATATTATAAACATAGCCAATTGTCCCTATTACATGCCATATAAACCAAGTTGTTTGCCAAATCTACCAAAGAGGGCTCTAGGATATTGTGAATCTTCAAGTTGATTCGGTATCCTGGTTCCATAAGAGCGTAATCTATAGAAAAAAAAGATACGAGTAAGCTTACGTAAAGCTTAGTAAGTTCGTCGATTAAACGATAAATCTTACCAAATTATACATAACAAGTAAAATAACAAGAATCAAAGAACAGAGTTCCTGTCACAAGGTTATTATCAGGATTCCTGTCAATCATAGCTCACAACAGGTGAGTAATGCTCAATACAATAGAACAAATTAGTTTCCATATTTCAATAACATTCAAAGATCATTAAAACGTAGCCTGGTGAACAATAAGTGGATACCAGTACACAGTTAACCATTCAACACACCAAATACTTGTAAGAGCTAGTCGATCGAACACACCAAATGCTCGTAGGAGCTGGTCTATCCAACACACCAAATGCTCATAAGACCTATTCCATCCAACACACCAAATCACTGTAACATATCTCATTTGTCCACAACAAATGTAGAACCTCGATATATCCAGTGAACATAAAATTTGTTGTAATCATCTCCACTGCTCCCATCAACCTTGTATTGCGTGCAACATAACCAATTGGCATGCCAATGGTACTCTATCCTACTTTCATAGGTTCATAGCATACCATCACAGAACAATACATGAATAACTCACTATCTCATATTCCATATGCAAACATTAGTGCAATAATCATACATTCATTGGCTCAAAACATCTTAATTAATTCATTATTTCCATTTTCAATTACATGCATCAATATAATCCAACATAATATAATTAATTTATAAAATACATTTAAAAATGTATTAAAATTAAACCAAACGAACTTACTTAACTAAACTACAGCACGATAAAGTATAGGGACTATTCAACAACTTCTCTATGCCTCGATTTTCAACCCATTTTTGATCTAGAATAATAATTTCATTCAATTAACTAATCCTAACAACAAAATCATTCATTTTATGCAATTAGGTCTTTTTAACATTTTTACAAAATTGCCCCCAACATTTTACTTTTATGTAATTTAGTCTTTAAGCCCAAAACTTGCAAATTAACCATTTTCAATAAATTCCAAGTTTAGCCGAATTGTATAATACCTCATTAAAGCCCATAATTTCAGTTATTTTCACATCAAGTCCTTGTAATTTTATCACTTTAATATTTTAGTCCTTTAACCTTAAAATTACTAAAAAACACTTTACAACATAGTCTTATTTAACAATCAAGCTTAATAATTTATCATTAAAGTTCAAAAACAACTCAAACTCCTTAATGGAATAATCCAAAACAGTTGAAAATTTTACAAATTAGTCCCCGAGTTAACTAGATTATGTTAATACGAGCTGAAAAACATAAAGATTACTAAAAACGGACGAAGTTTCACTCACCTATTGAGGAACCAAAGTTTGGCCGAATGGCTCCATTGTTCTCCAAGGGTTTTCAGTTGAAGTTAGAAAAGAAGAAGATGAAAGTGATTTTCTTATCTATTTAATTTTTGTTATAACATCTTTTATTTCTAATTTACCATTATACCCTTAATTTAATCCTCCAAATTTAACAATTATAGTCTCTAGAACCGTCCAATATGGGTCGTGGTGGTTTATTTACCATCCAAACACCTTTATTTTACCTTTTAACTAGTAAATCCATCTTTTTCCATATTTATAAGTTAGTCCTTTTTACTTAATTAACCATCAAAACGTTAAAATTTTCTAACCAAATTTTATTACGACACTAATGACCTCTTAAATATTAAATAATTAATATTTACAGCTTGACACATCAGATTTGTGGCTCGAAAACCATCATTTTCGATCATACTAGAAAAAATATTAATTAGTAAATCCTTAATTAGGATTTAATTGTAATTTACCACAATCTAGAGAATTCCACATTATTTCTATTATTAGGCCATTTAAGGAGGGTCCAATTACAAATTGGTCCTTGAATTATATTAAATTCCAATTAAACAAACTTATTTACAATTTAGCCTTAAACTAATTAGGACTAAATGATTAAATAACCCAAAAATTAGTGGAATGATTAACATCCACCACCGCTTGGAATTTTTTACCACGGTTTAATCACCATTTTGGTGCCTTTACTATTTTAAATTTATGACAATTAACTTTTACTTCTTTTACAATTTAATCCTTTTACCTTAATTAAACAATAAATCATCAAAATTAACGGGCCAAACTTCAATTCACCTATAATACAACTATAAATATTTAATAAAAATATTGACAACATTAAATTACGAATACGAAAACCCAATACCTCATTTTCAACAACCACTTAACTTTTGGACTAAACCACTTATACCAACCTTTATTCAATTAATTAAAATTCATCAAATAAAAATTTAATATAAAATTTTTATCGACTCATATAGTTTAAATATTAATTATACTTACTTACTCGTCGAATTTGTGATTTCGAAACCACTGTTTTTGACACCACTAAAAAATGGGTTGTTACATTCCATATCAACTTCAATCAGAACATTTTATATATTAATAATAGACTCACCTCAAGGGTTCAAAAATCAATAAACTTACATATATAACCAAACATTTCTATCCCAAATCACAAAAGTACAAACCGAGGTTTCGCACAATACTCATCGATGATTTTCGCTTTTCATTTCCCTCTCGGTTGTTTGGTGTTGTCTTTAGCTACGAATAATCATAAAACATATCATACAATTAATTTCCAACCATATCAGAATCAAATACCAATTCGCACAAAATTTTTAACTTATTCAATTTAGTCCCTAAAATTGGGACTAGCATAACTTTTAATTTAAAACTTCGAATTACAATTCGATTTCACCAAAACTCATTAAGGGCCCTTTTTTTTATTCCTACCTATAATTCATGATAGTTTTGTATTTTATTCAATTTGATTCCTAATGTACGAAACTAATAATTAAGC
This sequence comes from Kokia cookei, assembly GCA_039519145.1. Lineage (NCBI taxonomy): Eukaryota > Viridiplantae > Streptophyta > Magnoliopsida > Malvales > Malvaceae > Kokia > Kokia cookei. The sequence continues at coordinate 27,308,508 of CM076901.1, forward strand.
TTTACAATTGAGTCCTTTTCATATATTAAGCTTAATTTCTAACAATTTAACACCAAAATCATTCAATTTTCAATCATGGAAAAGTTTACCAGTTTCACAAATTAGAACATGAGTTAGCTAGATCAAGCTCCCATGAAAATTAAAGCCAAAAAAGCTTGAAACCCTAGCTATGGCATCAAGTGTTTTCTTTCTTGCCTAAAATCGATTGAAAGAGATGACATTCTCTTTCTTTCCATAAAAAATTAACTTATATACTAAGATTAAATTATAATTTAGTTTAATTAATCATGTTTTAACCAAATAAATCTTAATTAATCTAAGTTAATGAATAATTAATCATGTCATCCACTAACATATGATTTAACATGGTATAATTGCTATTTTGAACCTTCGGCTAATTGCAATTTAAGTTCTCAAGTCATTTACTAATTAAAAATCTATAGCAATTGAACTTTTACAATTTGATCTCCGAGCCCTAATTACTTACAATTTCAACTAGATTAGTTGTCCAAAATCCAATTCATGTAATTTTAACTCTGCAAATATTCTTTTTAAATATTTACAGGCTTGATTTACAGAAACAAGGTCCGAAAATCAACTTTTCTGACATTATTAAAAATTGGATTGTTACAATGGACCTGGTTCCTTCACTTCAATCATCAATAGTGGTATTGCGACCTCAATGGCTTGGAGTTGCAACATAATACAACACACCTAGTGTTGTGACATCCTCGATTGATGCTCCAGGTTGGTTTCTCATTGAAGTCTTACACCCTTGAGGTAATGTAGGCTCAATGTTGCGACATCTCGATATTAGTGTCACAACACTCACGTTAGATGCATTTTTCCTCAAGTTTTGGTCGTAGTTGTCTCCCTACACAAACTCAAATACACCATTAGGCTCCCAATGGCACCATTTTTTCATTTTGGGTCTCAAAAGGATTAAAACTAAAGAAAAATGATCATTAGTACTAAAATTTATAAATCAGCAAAAAGAATAAAAAAAGACTCGTAAATTACTTGAGAAAAAACTCATCAAGTGTTCTAGAGAGCCTAATTTGACGTATCAAATTACAATAGATCAATTACTATCAGGTACCCTAAATGTATTGGCTCTTTCTTTGCTTGGTCTTTGTTTTGTCTGCCTTACTGCTTCTTTTCATATCTATTTTGTGTGTTTGTCTTACTTTATTCCATCTCACTTTTACTACTTTGTTATTGTCATTGCCTGTCATTTCTTATTTCCATCACTTACAAATAATTGAATGCTTCACAATGCTAAATATATCTGAAATGGAATTTAAAATGAGGCAAGAGAAAAAGATGGAAGACTTTAAGATGAGTTTTGTTTTGTAAAAATAAAAAGGATGTAAAGAGATAAGTTATGTAACACCCAAATCCCGAACACCATCCCCGGTAAGGATTTTCAATGTCACGCAAATCATCTATCACTGTTCAGTCTTAAATACCATGACATTCAATCTTATTTTATCAAGAAATGCGCCCAATGCATCATATAACATCATTTATTTATAATTGTAATACATCGAGGGTAAAAAGTCATTTACAAGATTTTTGGAGACTTCTACCGATACTTGAAGGACAAGTATCAATAGTTCTTAAGTCAGTAAACAATTCATGAAACTATACATATTTCTACCGGTACCTGTGCTAGTTCTACTGATACAAGTCATGCATCTACCGATACTAAAAACTCTAGAGAGCTATAATTCTCACCCTGCAACTTCTATCGATACAAGTATGCAAACTACTGATACATCTATACACATAACTACCAATACTCACAATTCAACTACCGATATAACTCAAGTCAGTGAACAACCTCTCTCCTACCCTGTACTTCTACCAAAACATACAAGTGTTCTACCGAAACAAGTACGTAGAATCTCAAGATTTATACCAAACACAAGTTCATTAACTTCATTCATACACAACTTTAATTATGCATTTAAGTCAACACAAATACATGATTTTATGTCAAAACAAGGTACTTAAAGTCTACTTTAAACATTTCATCAAACATAGCAAGGTTTTTCATAAACTCATTGTACATAAGCAAAGGTAACATCATCCTAGTACAAGCCATATAACCAAGTGATGTAAGAGTCTACCGAACAACTCCGAGATAGTGTGATGCTTCAAGATGATCCGATCTCCAAACAGCAAAATTGAATCAGACTAGATTACAGTTGTGAATGGATTCCAAGGACTACTCCGCTAATTTTCCTTTTCCTCGATCGGTGGCACGATCATAGTCAAATCAAAGACTAAGCTTGGCCGAATGTTATTCTTTCTCTTCTAGGGTTTTCCTTTGTTTCAAGGTTGAAGAAGATGAATAAAATCATCTAAATTATCTTTTATTTTTAATCTTTACTTATTTATTTACATTTTACCAAAATACCCTTAATGATTTAACATGATTTTCACAAAATAATAGTCGATAATCATCCACTATACCTTGTTAAGGTATATTTACTCATTAAGGACCCTCCTAAGTCATTCCTCTACAAATTAGCATGTTTAGTCAATGATTCTTACATTTTGTGACTTTTACGATTTAGTCCTTTTTACTTAATTAACTATTTAAACATTTCACGTCGTCCACATCATGCTGGTATCCCTAACCTGACGATTTTGGATCTGCACCCCCTACGCGCGAGGCAAAGTTTCAAGCTTAGTCATTCAATGACTCCCAAGTGGGTTCACATATATATACATACCCCACACTTGGTATCTAACCACTGTGGGATCTAAGCTTTCCATTTCCTCAACATTATTCACAAGTGGCTTACTTTGAGCATCAATTTCTCATTAATCACTCAACCACTTTGAGCATATGATATACTGTTGTAAAGGTCTCATGGAGTAAAATACAAAACCATAATTTAGTATTCAACTCTCCACCTTTACCAATAGAGAATATGCCTCAAAGTTTCCAAAAAAATTTATTTTTTCCCAACAAAATCCCTCACATGAATGAAAATTGATAGTTTTAACGAAAAAACTTGACTCGATATGGTGATAGAATCTACAATCGATGGCTGCATAGGATAGGTGGGTATACACCCTTGAACCTTCTCTTGTGAAAGTATATTTACTTTACTAGCTGACTAGTAGACTCGATGTATTTGAATTGTTTTGTCGTTTGTGTAAACAATGATATACCTAACACAAATAACTCATTGGCAAGGTTTTTAGTTCTCATGGGTATGTTCTTATAGCCGTGAACATCTACTGGTTCTACAAGAGTTTGAGAGGACTATGCCCTAATAGTCTCCTTGAAACGGCCTCACTTGTAACAACCCAAAATTTTCTAATTTAAAACCCTAGAATTTGGGAAATTTTATTTTTAAAAAAATTAATTAATTTAGGGACTAAATTGTAAGTAGGTAAAGGTTAGGGTCTCAAGTGAAAACCCTAACTTTCTTGGAATCCTTCCGCGTAATTTACCCATTTTATTGTGTATTAAAACCCAATTTTCACTTAGGTCAAACCCCTCACCTCCCATTTCACTTTTCTCCCTTTTTCCTCTATTGGATTTTCTCTCTTCCCTATTCTTTCCTCCTTTTCCGATCATTTTTCGATAGTCGCCTCTTACCGTCCATGCACCGCATCGTCGCCATCGTTGGCTTCGTCATTATCTTCTGACTAAAACCTTATTTTTTTCCATGTCGTCACTGTTAGTGAAAAATAGAGCTAAAACTATTTGAGTTTTTACCCTCGTCGTTCCCTCCGTCGATTGCTCCGTCGCAGTGTTGTCGTCATTCGCACTAATGAGTTGGTCGTTGTGTTGGGCCATTGTACTTGATTCATTTTGTTTTTGTTTTTGACGAAGTTCGTGCTGCTCCATCGAGACTTTGATGACAACATCGTGTAAGGGTTGTAAACCCTAATTTATTACTGCCTTATGTAAAGAAGTAGGCTTGTAGATGTGTAAATCCAATTGGACCCAAAGCTAAAGTCAAATCAAGTAACCCAAGTGTGTGAGCCAAGCCCAAACTTTAAGCCCAACCTTTTAACCAAACCCAATGTCCCAAACCAAGTTGGTTTCAGAGAGCCCCGTTTAGAGACCCAATACCCATTCCCTTGAGCCCTACCCGACTTGTGAACTCATGACCCGACTTGTTGACCCGACCCATTGACCGTTGATTGTTGACTTTGATCGTTGACTTTTTTACCAACTTTAAGTTGACATTTTTCGATGTCCTGATTCTAATTTCGCAGTCCGTTTCTTCAAATTCGAACCCGAAAGCCTTGTTTTACTATTTATACTTAGTAATTTCTAAGAAAGTGGAATAAGGATATTGACTTAGGATATTTTGTGTTTAGGTGATCACGATTCTGAGGCTAACAAATTACCTCCTCCACTTGTGCCGAGTACCCCTGCATAAGCTCCATTAGTTACACATGAGTATTCGTTATTCGATTTAGTGTTGTATTTAGTAAGTTGTATAGTAATAGTTTTAATTAAGAGTTATTCTCATAGGTTCTAATTCAGCTAAACCCAAAGTTAGAGCTGAGCGTGAGAGGCATTCTTCATGACGCCAAAGCTTCTGCTCGTTTGAGGTGTGTCTTTATTTGTACACATATTTGCTGTGTGTTTGTCTATGCTATATGTTTATTGTGCGATGTTATTCTGTGTTATATATCTATGTGATTTTTGCTCGGTGTTATGTAATGCATGTTGATTTTCCATGCATATTTATCAGATTGTCGATATTTTAAATATAATGTGCACTAAATTTCATACTTTGATCATGAGATTGTGTTGAGATTGTGGTTATTGTGATATCATGTCATTGTACGTTCATGGGTTGGGTTGTACGATGGAAGAAGTGGTTATCACCTGTTCAAACGGTTGATACTAAAATCACAATGCGATTGGTGACGGTTGGATGGGGAGGGAATCTAGGGAACCTCTCTACTGTGTTGGTGTGTAGGTGATTGGGTGCATTGCATTGTGCTTGTGATTTTATTATATTAAGTTGTAACATGCTCTGTGCTTAATTAAAATGCTTTGAGAAATTACTGTGATGTTGTGTTTTTGGGTGATTGCACTTTAGAGACACATTGGGCTATTTAGCTCATCCCCCCTCAGTTTCTTTTATAGATTTTCTTGGACATAGGTGACTTGGTACTCGGAGATTCTGTCTATTTTATTCATCTATTTTATCATTCAGCAAAGATTATTTTATGGTTTGCAAACTATTTTGTTATCATATTATTTGCGAATTGTGATTTAAATTCAGATTTGGGATTTTATATTTTGGATATACTTTTCACTTGCATTTATAAATTTGATCCAAATTATGTTTAATAAACTGTTTTAGCACATTCAAACTTATAAACTTTTGAGTTTCTTTATAGTATTGGAAAATGAAATGTTTTACAGTTATTTATTTACAAATAATATATATTTATGTTTAAATGGTTTCCTTAAGGGTAAAATTTTACTTGTGAGCTTTTGAATCCGACCATATCTACTTACTTGAAATTCTAAGTTGAGATTTAATCCAAGATCTAGTATCAAGTCTTACTTTAGTGACTTTGCTTTTTGTAGTTAGTTTACTATGCCACCACGTAAGAGTTCAAGACTCACGACAGGTCGCGGTTGAGTCAAGGCTAAGGATGTACTGCTAGGTTGTTAGTGATCCTACGCCTCTTATTGAATCAAGAAAAACTGAATGAGTTCTATAATACTGAGGAGGTTACATAGGAGCACAAAGTCGTCATCAAGGCCCAATATCTACATCTCTTTGATCCAAAAAAATTTTGAGGCTGAAATTTCTTTTAAGGGGGAGAATTATAGCAACCCAAAGTTTCCTAATTTAAAACCCTAGAATTTGGGAAATTTTGTTTTTAAAAAACCTTAATTAATTTAGGGACTAAATTGTAAAGTGGGTAAAGGTTGGGGTCTCAAGTGAAAACCCTAACTTTCTTAAAATCCATTGGCATAATTTACCCATTTTATTGGATATTTAAACCCTACTTTTCACTTTAGGCAAACCCCTCACCTCCCATTTCACTTTTCTCCCTTTTTCCTCTGCCAAATTTTCTATCTTCCCTCTATTTTCCTCTATTTTCGATCATCCTCCGGTAATCACCTCTCACCGTATGTACACTAAACCGTCGCCACCGTTGGCTTCGTCATTGTCTCGCGAGCAAAACCCCATTCTTCTTTTTTCCCTTGTTATCATCGTTCGTAAGAACAGAGTTAAAATTGTTCAAGTTTTTGCCCCCATTGTTCCCTCATTCAATTATTCTGTTGCAGTGCTGCCATCGTTGGTGTTGGTGAGTTGCTCCTTGTGTTGGGCCGTTGTACTTGGTTCATTCTGTTTTTGCTTTTAGAGAAGCTTGCGTTGCTCCGTCAAGACTCTAGTCATGACGTCGTGTAGGGGTTGTAAACCTTAATTTATTGTTGCCTTATGTGAGGAAGTGGGCCAACAAATGTGTAAACCCAATTGGATCCAAAGCTAAAGCGAAATCAAGTAACCCAAAGTGTGTAAGCCAAGCCTAAACTCTAAGCTTAACCTTGTACCCAAACCCAATGTCCTAAACAAGCTCATTTCAGAGAGCTCGTTTAGAGACCCAATACCCATACCCTTGAGCCTGACTCGACTCGTGAACCCATGACCTATCTCGTTGAATCGACTCGTGATCGTGTCTATAACGTCAAAGTAGTTGTGCAAGTGGACACACGTCGATACAAGTATAGTTGATAGAATAATTCTATCAGATATCGATCCCATGAGGAATGAGTTCTTGATGTTCAGTTGTCAAAGCAACTAATACTAAAATTAGATGAAATGTGAGTAAAGATGTCGCATAATTAAGTTAATCTGCACAATAAAATAGTCAAAACTATCAATGTAATAAAAGTTAATTACCAGTGTAACTAAAAGTAAATCAAATTGTTGTTGAAGTGTTGAGAATTTAAAATGCATAAAAATAAATAGTGATCAAGTGTGAAGATTTGGAGTGGATTGCTAACTTTTCTAACTCACAATGCTAGATGCATCGACAAAGTATTGTATAGATGAATTGCCGCAGCACTGAGGTTCCAATGAATTCTTACCAACTACAACTCTCTGTTTAATCAAGGCTCGAGTACCCACTATTACCCTATCTCTCGATATATGCAACAATGTGCACTTAAGAACAAGTGATAGAATCTCTTCCAATCCCAAGCAGCTCTCGCCTAACTTGCTTGTTAACTCAACTAGTTACCGCATCTCTCGATGTCAGTAGACTACACTTGCACTCTCGTGTTTAATGTAATTGAATTCAAGAATAAACAGATGAGAAAGATTAAGTAAGATTCAAAGTAATTTAACACTGAAAGATATTCTCATATTCATTCAATTGTCAAAAGTAATTCATCAACATAAAGAGAGGGGTCAACGAATACAATCAAAGCTTACTATCTCTAGACCACTAGGACTATTCCTTAACCGATCCTCTTGTGCCTACACCAAGTACTCCTCGTCAGAAGTGGTTGCTCCTCCGCTCAGTCAGCTCACCGTTCTCTAGCTCAAAATCTCTAAAAACACAAAGTAATTGCAGTATTTAATTCCTCCACCTCTTGATGTTTTTCTTCATCTTCTTTCCTCTATTTATAGAATTTAGAAATTGCAGATTTCCTCCATTCTCAAATCCAACAACTTTCTACAGTTATAAAAGTTTGTTATTGACAACTATGTGGATTTGATTTGTTTACTGGATTATTGAAGAATGTCTACGCAAATTATAATTTGCGGCGATAATTTATCACATTTCTAGACCAACTTGTGGCCGCAACTCTGAATGGCTTCAAGAATGATAGTTCTCATATTTTCTCAGATCCAGATCTAATTACAGCTGTCAAAGTTAGTTAAATTCTAGCTGTTCACTTACGCAAATCTGGTGTGATCTTTATAAATCTGTAGATTGTCGCCGCATCTCTAGTCGTGATCTGAAATCTTTAATTGTGGCAACAACGTGTGAAATTCTTGTGCTGGTACTTCCAGATGTGCTTGTGGCTTGAATTCACTCAAACAAAGTAAAGATTTCTATGCGTCGACATCTCTGGCCGCATTTCCAAGCTATACTTGTGGCTGCATTCTGAATTCTTTTTAGCCTTGATCTACTGAGATGCACCCTTGCACTGACAATTTTTATACGCAATATATATATAGTGCACAAAAAGAGATAAAATAACAATAATTTAAACCAAACAACAATGATTTAGAAAATATAAAAACTAAGTTGAAATGTCTATTATGCATGTTAAATATGCCATAAAAGAGACAATTAGTACACAAATTTATGGAGAAAATCAATGTGATTTCTAATGCTATCATACCCCCAAACTTGAGTTTTTACTTGTCCTCAAGTAAACAAAAATTAGCAAAATCACAATCAAATATGTCACCGCAATCATTTTTATCACAACTTGAATTTTCTGAAATCCTAATGCACAAATTGTATTTACATGATAGAATAATGCACCGACAATTTATAGGCATGAACAATTAAAAACTGTAACTTCATAAATGTTAGTATCATGCATTGAATCCTAATCTTCCTTGAACTAATACATCGTTTATCATAAATTTTTTCTTCTTTTTCTTTTTCTTCCTTTTTCTCATTTTCCTTTTTCAAGTGACTAAGAGATGTCATTGCATTACTCTACCTTTGTTCTTGGGAAGTAACGATGGGGTGCAACAAACCCCCAAGAGGTATATAATTGCACCAACACACATTCTTGTAGTGACAGCCTTTGGCTAGATGATTTTTCTAAAATCTACAGTGGAGTGTTCTCCCTTGAAAAGTCACACTACACTCACATTGGAGTGTCTTTTATTAATACAATGTCATTGCAACTGGCCAGTTAGTTCAAGATTCAAACATTAACATTATCCATTCATTACTAAAGCAATTTCAATCATTCATTCAAAAATAGAAGGTTCAATATTCATTCAAATTCACCCAATTCATATATCAACATCCCAAATAATTCAATAGTTATGCATAAAATAAAAATTGTGGTCACATTTTTGTTAAAACTTTGTATATTTTTCATTAAACTAAAGAAACAAGTAAATTTTCAAAAATGAATGTGGGCACAATTGCATTTCCATTTCACACAAATTCCCCCCGAACTTAAAGTGTGCATTGTCCCCAATGCACTAACATTAATAAATATATATATATGGAAATTGAATGACAATTTAGATGCATCGACAATAAAAATGCAATGACATTAATAATGCAGGGACAATTATACTACAGCTACATGATATGCATGAAAACTAAACTAAGTGCTAAAAAATAAAAACTAACTCAGTGTGCTACAACCAAAGATGTGGTTGCATTAGTCTTCTTCTTCTTGCTTTTCCTTTCCTCCTTGCGTTGCTTCTTATCTTTGGTGCACTTCCTCCTTCATTCCTGTAGCTTAGCCGAACATGTGGATTGCTCCTCAACAACAGGTATCAAAGCCTCTGCCTCACTCGCTTCAGGTGGCGCCAAATCATCAGATGATGCATCCACAAGTTCAGGTGCGGTGACAAATTCCTCAGTCGGATTTGTCACGACATACAGTCATTCTCTTCTTTCTTCTTTCTTCTTTTACTTTTGTTTGAGCTTCGCATGACCTATGGACTGCTCCTCAGTTTCTATCTCTGCTCTGGCATCATCAACTGCTTCATTCGTTGATCTAGTATAGACCACTATCGCCCAAAGGTTTTCATCAGCAGCTTCTGCCTAACTCGCTCCATCTTGTGCCAAGCCTTCAGTTATTGCACCCACAACTTTACGTGCAGGGACAAATTTCTCAGCTAATTTTGCATCGACATTTATTTTTTCATCTTTTTCTTCCTCCATATGAACTTCGTCTGTTTTCAGCATTAAGTCAGTAGGTGCAGTACAGCTGTACAAAATTGCGTTGACAATGGAATCCTAATGCGCTGAAAATAGAGTTTACTTATTCCTCAATTGGTGCAGACACAACATGTGTTTCTTCTTCTTCAAGTGCTTCGTACTCTTTTATTCTCCACACGGTCCTGAAAAATTTCCACTCTTTCTTGCATTTTTTCCAATTCCGTAACTTCTTAATTACGGATATATTCATCAAAGTTATACTTTCATTGAAATCACATAATGCCTTTCCAATATACAAATCACCAATGGAATTGGGTATTGAGAAGCTCTTGGGATCCTTAAATTCTTGGAGAAATTTAATTGTCATGACAGTGCACCCTTCAGTAAGTGCAATTGCTTTGACATCTCCCAATCTTCTATTCTTTGACAATGTGTCTTCAAGTTTCTAAGGTTGTTTTGCTGTAGCATTTGTGGCGATAAAGTGATCTGATTCTATCGTCGTAATATTTTGTTTAATCTCTTCAACTACAGTTTGCTTTTCAGATTATGCTAACTTCTTTCCATTGTTGAGATTTGAATTATCTTTTTTTGCTGTAGCATCTCTAATAACTTTATTTAGTTGAGTTTCACTTTTGGGAATGATTTCCTCATCATGCTTTTGCTGGATATTTTGCCTTGACAAAGGTTGATCATAGTTGGGCAATGTCCACTCGGATCTAACATCATTGTCTATACTTCCAGGGTCTTGATTATTCCAACAATAATTTAGATGTTGCTCCCACCCTGGCGTGTAAGTGTTGGAATATGGATTTTCATTTCGATAAAAATTCCCCATATGGTACACATTTTTTGGATTTGATAGGTATTCTTCAAACTCATGATTGCCCTCACAGTAATTACAAATTGTCACTACAAATTTCCATTCTGCAACTGCTGTAGAATTTTGCGTATTAGTCAAAGAAGATACCTGGGTTGTTATGGCATTAAGCTCCATTTCTACAGCATCACTCATGTTAGTCGAAAATCTTAAGGTTCTATATACCTCGTTCCTAGCCATATTTCACTAAAAAAATATAAAAGTAAACAACAAAAAGGAAACAAGTTAGTGTCGAATAAAATTTAGATAATAAAGAATAAATGCAACGACAAAAATAAACATCAAACAAAAGCCATTCCTCGACAACGGCGCCAAAACTTGATCGCGTCTGTAACGTCACAATTACCCCACCTCTTGATGTTTTTCTTCATCTTCTTTCCTCTATTTATAGGCTTTAGAAATTGCATATTTCCTCCATTCTTAGATCCATCCACTTTGTACAGTTGTAAAAGTTTGTTATTGACAATTATGCAGATCTGATTTGTTTACTGGATTGTTGTAGAATATCGGCGTAAATTATAATTTGTGGTAACAATTTGCCGTATTTCTGGACCAACTTGTGGCCGCAACTCTGAATGACTTCATGAATGATAGATCTCATCTTTTCTCAGATCCGGATCTAATTACAGCTGTCAAAGTTAGTTAAATTCCAGTTGTGTACTCACGTAGATCTAGTGTGATCTTTATAAATCTGCAGATTGTAGCCGCATCTCTAGTTGTGATCTGAAATCTTTAATTACGGTGACAACGTGTAAAATTCCTGCGCTAGTGCTTTCAAATGTGCTTGTGGCTTGAATTCACTCAAACAAAGTAAAGATTTCTATGCGTCGACATCTCAGGCCGTATTTCCAAGCTATACTTGTGGCTGCATTCTGAATTCTTTTTCGCCTTGATCTATTGAGATGCGCCCTTGCGCTGACAATATTTAGACGTAATATATATGCTATATGTGGCGACATTAGTGCACAAAAAGAGATAAAATAACAAGAATTTAAACCAAACAACAATGAGTTAGAAAATATAAAAACTAAGTATGAAATGTCTATTATGCATGCTAAATATGCCATAAAAGAGACAATTAATAAACAAATTTAGGGAGAAAATCAATGTCATTTCTAATGCTATCAACCTATTTACTGTTGAGTTTTTCGACCAACTTTGACTTGACATTTTTCGACGTCTTGATTTCGATTTCGTAATCTGTTTCGTCAAATTTGAACCCGAAAGCCCTATTTTACTATTTTGTACTTAGTAATTTCTCAGAAAGTGGAATAAGGGAATTGACTTAGGATATTTTGTGTTTAGGTGATCACAATTCTAAGGCCAACGAATTACCTCCTCCTCCACTTGTGCTGACTACCCCTGCACAAGCTTCATTAAATTACACGTGAGTATTCATTATTCGGTTTAGTATTGTGTTTAGTAGGTAGCATTGTAATAGTTTTAATCAAAAGTTATTCTCATAAGTTCTAATTCAACTAGACATAGAGTTAGAGCTGAGCATGAGAGGCGTTCTCCATGACGTCAAAGCTTCTGCCCGTTTGAGGTGTATCTCTGTCCGTGCTACAAATTTTCTTTGTGTTTCTGTCTGTGCTATTTTTTTTGTGCGATGTTATTCTGTGTTGTATATCTGTGTGTTTTTTGCTCGGTTTTGTGTAATACATGTTGATTTTCCATGGATATCTACTAGATTGTGGATACTTTGAATATCATGTGTACTAAATTGTGTACTCTGTTTTAATATCATGAGATTGTGTTAAGACTGTGATTATTGTGACATCATGTCATTGTGTGTTCATAGGTTGGCTTGTATGGTGGAAGACGTGGTTATCACCCCTTCAAACAGCTGATATAAAACCACATTACGATTGGTGACTATTGGATGGGGAGGGAATCTAGGGAACCTCTCCACTGTGTTGGTGTGCAAGTGATTGGGTGCATTGCATTGTGCTTGTGATTTTATTATATTGAGTTGTAAATGCTCTGTGCTTACTTAAAATGCTTTGAGAAATTACTGTTATGTTGTGTTTATGGGTGATTGCACTTTAGAGACACTCTAGGCTCTTCAGCTCATCCCCCTCAATTCCTCTTATAGATTTTCTTGGACATAGGTGACTTGGTACTCGAAAATTCTCTCAATTTTATTCGTCTATTTTATCATTTAGCAAAGATTATTTTGTGGTTTGCAAACCATTTTGTTATCATATTATTTGGGAATTGTGATTTAAATTCAGATTTGGGATTTTATATTTTGGATATACTTTTCACTTGCATTAATAGATTGGATTCAAATTATTTTTAATAAATTGTTTTAGTAAATTCAAACTTATAAACTTTTGAGTTTCTTTATAATATTGAAAATGAAATGTTGTAACTTTATTTATTTACAAATTATATACATTTATGTTTAAATGGTTTCTTGAGGGTGAAATTTCAACTGACATTATAGATCTGACAGTATTCTAAATCCAGCCATATCTTTTAGGTCGAGTGAAAGGGGTTCCACCACTTCACTTTCACATAGGTGACTTATGTTGCTCGGCTCACTAAAACACACAATGGTCATTAAAAGCATTGCTTAACCTATCCAATTTTTAATCATTGGTTGCACCATAGGAATGAACTTTGGATAACAATGCCCACAGTGACCTCACAAGGTCTATGCAAGTAAGTTGTCCCTTTGAACCTAGATCTTGAGACCTCTAGTCAACTAGGTTGGATTTTCCTTCACATAGCGCCTTTTTACTCTCATTCCTTTCTATGTTTTATCAACCTGATCTCGGTTTAAACCATTAGTTAGCAGATCTATAATGTTATCTTTTGATTTTACAAAATCAATAGAGATAACTCCATTTTAGATCAATTATCTAACGATATTGTGTCGACGACGTATATGTCTCAACTTACCATTTTATATTACGTTCTGTGCTCTACCAATTGTTTCTTGGTTATCACAAGTATGCATATTATGGACACAGACTTTGGTAACAAAGTCATTATCTTAGCAAGATACCCCTACATTTTCAAGTAGTTGTAGGAATGTTTTCTACCTTTCCATAATTCATATGGTGTCTTGTCCCTTTCCTTATGAGGAACCTTATTTAAAAGGTAATTAACTGATAAGACAACTTCCCCCCACATGTTCTGTGATAACGTAGAGCTTCTTAGCAATGCGTTCATCATTTCCTTTGGAGTTTGATTTTTTCGTTCAGTTACTCCATTTGATTGAGGAGAGTATGGTGGTGTCACTTCATGAATAATACCATATTGTGCTCAGTATTCACCAAATGGTTTAACATATTCACTACCACGATCACTTCTCACCATCTTAATCTTTCTATTAAGTTAATTAATCTTCACCAAATGATTCATTTATGCTCTTAAGCAAATACACGTAGCAATATTTTGTGCTATCATCAATGAAAGTAATAAAGTATTTGTTCCCTCCTCTCGTTTAAATACACTTTAAGTCACAAACATTGCTATATATTAGATCAAGTGGTTCTGTGCTTCTTTCAGCAGTTTGAAATGAAAACCTTGCTAATTTGTCTCAACACATGTTTCACATTTATGATTATAATTAATGTGAAATGGATGAATGTGCTCTAAGTTAATTAATCTTCGTAAAGTTTTTAATAAACATATACGAGTCTGCCATGCCGTAAATCTTCGTAAAATTTTTAATTAACATTTCTTCATGTTTATATCAGACACTTCCTTGGAAATTTCTTCCACAACATTAGTCTTATCAGTTTTGACTTTCTTTGGAAGCCTACAGTCAAATAACTTATGCCCCATCTTGTTGCAATTGAAGTATTTTCCTTGAAATTTTTTGCTTCTTGGAAATGCCACATTTTGGTCACAGTTTAGACCCATTCTGAGGTTATTTTCCCTTCTTGAAGTCCTTCTTGACTTCTACCACATTTGCCTTAGCACCATTGACATTCGCTGCTTTTGTGAGCCTTTGTTTAGTACCTCTATTGTCTTCTTCAATTCGAAGTCTGACAACCAGGTCTTCCGCTGGCATTTCCTTTCTTTTGTGCTTTAGGTAGTTCTTGAAGTCATTCCAAGCAGGGGGTAGCTTTTTAATAATGGCTGCCACCTAAAAGGCTTCATTTATGACCATCCCTTCAACAAGAATTTCGTGAATTATCAGTTGAAGTTCTTCCACTTGATTTACAACTAGTTTAGAATCAACCTTTACAAATTTCAAGAATTTAGCAACTAAAAACTTTTTAGCCCAGCATCTTTAATTTTGTATTTATGGTCCAATGACGTCCATAATTCCATAGTTGTCTTTTTGACATAAGAAATCAGAATGCTTTGTATAGTTCATCTGACAATCCATCTAGGATGTAATTTTGACATAAGAAATCAGAATGCTCCCAAGCTTCAACAATAGTGAAGGCGATAAAAACATCTACCTCACCCTCTTTAATAGTAGGAGGGTCATCCTTCAAAAATTTGACCAAGTTCAACATGGTCAAATAGAACATCATCTTTTATTGCCATGTCTTGAAATTCTACCCAAAAAATTTCGCAGGCTTCTCGTTGTGGATTACAATCAGCGACATCGTTGGATTTGGATTCGAAGCCTAAGTCGGAACCAACACTGCAAATCCTGAATTGGATGAATTGGTGGGAGTTTCCATTTTCTGTTAAGATTTTAGAAATAGAACCAAAATTAGAAAATTATCAACTTTTGTTAGACGGCAGGAATTTAATAAAATAAAACCCGAAACAAAAGTTTACACGGTCTAATCGAAAAAACACAATAATAACAATGCACCAGGTAGGTAACCTTGAAAGAGAGGTGGTGCACTTGACACGCTTAAATACAAAGTTTTTAAAAGAGCCAATCCTAGACATGCACTCTCATATCGTCTTTTTAATTAACTGTTGATAAATTTATTTTTCTTTGATGTCACAATTTGAAGCTACAAGTTAAGTTTTCACAATTTAAAGCCACAATTAAGGCGACAATTAATAATAAACAGAAAATTTAATTTCTAGTTTATACTACCCTTCGATTTTGTTAAACTACAGATTTAAAATTCTAAAACAAAATTATTTAATAATTCTTATTTGGAAACAAAATCAAAATCAATTCTGTTGAACGACATGAATAATTTCTGAAATAGAATTATTTAAATAATTCTTGTTTAGAAACAAAATTAAAATCAAATTTGTAGAGCGACAGGAATAAATCCTGAAACAGAATTATTTGATTAATTCTTGTTTGGAAACAAAATCAAAATCATTTTTTTGAACGGCAGGAGTAAATCCTGAAACAGAATTATTTAATTAATTCTTTTTTGGATACAAAAAATAGAATAAATTCTATTGAATGGCAGAAATAAATCCTGAAACAGAATTATTTAATTAATTCTTGTTTGGAAACAAAATCAAAATCAATTCTATTGAGCGGTAGGAATAAATCCTGAAACAGAATTATTTAATTAATTTTTGTTTGGAAACAAAAAAATAGAATAAATTCTGTTGAATGATAGGAATAAATCCTGAAACAGAATTATTTAATTAATTCTCATTTGAAAACAAAAAAAATAGAATAAATTCTATTGAACGACAGAAATAATCCTAAAACAGAATTATTTAATTAATTCTTATTTTGAAAAAAAATCGAATAAATTCTGTTGAATGGTAGAAATAAATCTCGAAACAGAATATTCAATTTTAATTTTTTTTCTCAAATAGAATACGTTTTCGCCTTGGTGTCTCGTTCGTATCAGATTAGATAATTGTAAAATAATAGATCTGTCTTAAGATTCTTGGACAAAATACGTCAGGAAAATAACATAAATATAAAATATTTATGTAAAACACAAGATCTGAACAAAACAATATAAATATATATCTGAAATCAAAAAATTGAAAATACAGTAATGAAATTTTAATAGAAGTTGGGGCATGTTTTCACAGTTTCCTTAAGACAGATTCGACAGCTCCTTAGGTGCTTGGAGAAACATTGGTTGACTGTCTCTTAGGATACAACAACAAAATAAACATGGCAGTAGCACAGCTGCAGTGATCAACGAACAGAACCTTACCTTTTTCTATTACCGAAATATATGTTTGAAATTTTGCAGAGAAAAAATTTGAGAAAGAAAAGAAATTGTGTTTCAGTATGTAAAAATTCTGCAGAATTCTTTCGACTTTTATAGGCATTCAATATTGAGGAATTTTGGAAATTTTTGTGAGTAAGATATTCAAATCTGCATTAAAGGAGTCTTTGAATCAATTGGAATCAAATCAAATCAAATAAATTTAATATTTTTTCCTTTTAAAAATAGATTTTGGATAGGATCTACAGAGGAAAAAAATAATTACGTATTGGGCTGAGATATCCGTAGGCTTAGGAAAATATCCACAGGTCCAAAAGGGCTCGACCAGTGCGAACATTTTGCGTCACCCATGTCGTGCGGGTGCGCCTCTAACCCCGACGAGTTTGGATCTACACGCATGGTAGAGCTTCAAGCTTAGTCATTCAATAACCCCCAAGTGGGTTCACACACACACACACATATTGTAACAACCCGTTTTTCAGTGGTATCGGAAACAGTGATTTCAGGATCATAAACCCGATGAGAAAATTTTTATAACGAGTGTTTAAATTAAATAAGTCAATAATATTTTTTTATGGAATTTTGAATTTAAGAATTTTAATTATTGAATTAAAGTTAGTATAAGTGGTTTGGTTCAAAGATCAAGTGATTTTAGAAAATGAGGTATCGGGACCTCATTTCTGAAATTTAGGATCATAAATATTTTTTTATTAAAAATTTACAAAGTTTTATTATATGTGAATTGAAGTTTGGTTGGGTAATTTTGATGATTAACTGCTTAATCAAGTAAAAAGGAGTAAATAGTAAAAGAGGTAAAGTTAATTGTTATTGATTAAAAATAGTAAAGGGACCAAAAATGGTAATTAAACCATGGTAAAAAATTCCAAGCGATGGCGGATATGATTATTATCACTAACTTTTAAGTTATTTATTTATTCAGTCCTAATTAGTTTAAGGCTAAATTGTAAATAAGTTTGTTTGATTGGAATTTAATATAATTGAAGGATCAATTGTGTAATTGGACCCTCCTTAAGTGGCCTAATAATAGAAATGATATGGAACTCTTTAGATTTTGGTAACTTGCAATTAAATCCTAATTAAAGGAGAATTTACTAGCTAGTCTATTTTTAGTATGATCGAGAATGGTAGTTTTGAGGCAAAAAATTTGATATGTTAAACCATTAATATTAATTATTTAATATTTACGAGGTTATTAGTATGATATTAAATTTTGGTTACGAAATTTTGTTGATTAGATAGTTAATTAAGTAAAAAGGATTAAATCGTAAAAGGTGAAAAAATTGAATTTTATTAATTAAAAGGTAAGTTAAAGTCCTTAAGGGGTAATTAGAACATTCATATTATGAGTCGACGGTCTTGATCATTTTTGGTTGGAAATTTAAGAGAATTTTAAAAGGGTAATTTTGTAATTTCATAAGAAACTAATTAAATTAAAAAGTAAAGGGTTGTAAATTCATTTTTTTCTTCTTTTCTTCTTCAAGCTGAAACACCATAGAAGGGGGAAGGTTTATTCGGCTAAGCGGAAGGTAAATCTTACCCGTTTTTATTAATTTTTATTTTTTTTGAGTCCGTATTAGCTTAATCTAGATAACTCAAGGACTAATTTGTGATTCTGTCAAATGTTATAAAATTTTCCATCAAAAAATGAGCTTGTTATTGAAAGTTTATGGAAGAATTTTGAGTTTGGATGTTGGATTTGATTATTTTGTAAAGTAATTTTTGATGATTTTAATGTTTAAGGACTAAAATGGTAAAATGATAAAATCACAAGGACTTAAGGTGAAATAATGGAAAAAGTGAATTGTTGAAAGACTCATGAACATTCGGCAAAGCTGAAATTTGAATAAAAATGGTTAATTTGCAAGTTTAAGGCTTAAGGACTAAATTGAATAAAAGAGAAAAGTTAAGGGCAATTTTGTAAAAATATCAAAAATGCTTATTTGCATAAAATGATTAAAATTTCATGTTGATTTAAATAATTAAATGAAATTATTGTAATAGATCAAGAAGTTGTCGTCGATCGTGGAAAAGGGAATTTACAGATTAGTCCCTAAAGTTCACTTTAACTGCAAATTCATCTGGTAAGTTCGTAACAATAAATTTTCATTTTAATGGTACATTATTGTATTCTTTATAATCGTTGCAGAACAAATTATAGTACATGAAATTGAGAAAGTAAAAAAGGAAATGAATGAAAGAGATATTAAGCTTTGAGCCAGTGATTTGAAACCAACGCGATGGTTGAGGTACCGCATATGTTGCGAGTCCTCGACAGCTCGTGTGAGAAGCATCGTGAGTCGGGAAAGAGATATGAAATCCTAAATGGGTTATAGGTCATACGATGGCTGGGATTTATGCTTGAATACATATTCTCGACAACTCGTGTGAGTAGCACCGTTAGGGGACAGTTTACAGACAGACACCATACCAATGACTAGGGTACCACATTTGTTACGAGTCCACGATAGCTCGTGTGAGCAGCATCGAGTATACTACACATGGCTTGAGGAAGCAACAATTCATCATAACTCTGTTAAGTTATGACTGCTTTATGCATATGATTTGTAATTCTTTAGACTCCTCGAACTTACTAAGCTTTGAAGCTTACCAAAGATGTTATTATTGTTTTATAGATTACTTTGCTATTTGAAAATCGGATCATCTCCACGAAGTCACACTATAGCGGAGCCTGTTTGGTAGTCCTTCATCACTTGGTTATATGACATGTAGTAGGATGATGTTATCTTTTATTTACTCGTTTTAGATTGTGATGATCTTGATATGTCTTTAATGAAATATTGAACTTAGTAATGTATGCTTGTTCAAGACGAAAAATAGACTTAGAAGTACAATGTAATGACTTGAAAACTATGAATTTTGTATTGGTCTAATGCAGTTTGGAGTTAGGCGTGGTAAGTATTGATAAACTTGTGTTTTGACATGATTCATGAGATTCTGCATACTGGTTTCGGTAGAACTCATGCATGTATCGGTAGAAGTATAGGGTAGGCGAGAGGTTGCTCATTGGCTTGAGTTGTTTTGGTAGTTAAATAGTAGGTATCGGTGGTTTTACACACAGAAGTATCGGTAGTTTGTATACTTGAACCGGTAGAAGTTACAGGGTAAGATTTCTTAGCTCTCTAGAGTTTTTAGTATCAGTAGAAGCATGACATGTTTCGGTAGAAGTCACACTTGTATCAGTAGTATTGTCTCAAGTATCGGTAGAAGTCTGCACTATTCTTGCACTGTTTACTGACTTGACAACTATCGGTACTTGTCCAACAAGTACTTGTAAAAGTATCCAAAAATCATGGAAATGACATTTTTGCCCTTATTGAGTTTTGATTATAACTAAATGATGATTTATGACATGATGTTAAAAGATGAATAGTGATAAATGAATAGAAAGACATCGAGACCCTAATCGGTAACGATCTTTGGGTTTTGGTTGTTATAGACATGAAGAATGGATGTCATGATATGTGATATGAATATTGATTCCTAATTGATTAAAATGTTGTAAATGAATGTGTAAGATCAATGGAGTTAAAATTCTGAGTTGCAAGTTGGTAAATGTATAAATTGTGATTGATTAGTACGTAAGAAAAAAAACTCGTAAAGTTCTGTAAACCCTGAGACCTTAGACCAGAGATGGTTACGATTTTTGGGTATTATATTTAGTGGTATCAGAGCTACGGTTTAATCGATTCCCGGACTAAGTGTAGTGTGAATAAAGTCTAGAAAATACATGTCATATAAACCTGTGATAGTGTGATATTGATTGATTCAATCTAACTCCTGTTTATTTGTAGATTCTAAATATGTTATTTGAATCTGAATGTGACGAAATTAATGGAGTTAATAATAATATTTGATTACTGATTCTGGTGCAAGTTATAGTATATTGGTTTCATAATTATTTGAAACAAAGAGTGACTTTATAATCGATACATCTTAGTATAGGTAAATAAAGTGGGATCGAAGACATAAGGATGAATCTGAAATTACAATGCCTAATATTATTCCTGATATTATCTATTCCTTCGATATTAATTATAGGGTATGCACTGATTAATATTGGGTTAATTTATTTATATATTGCATTGTGTTAATAATGGATAGGGGCTTATTTCCTAAACCAATGAGTTTGATATTTGAATCATAAGCTATTGGGATAGAGATGGTATGTCGAAACTATCTGTTGAAAATTTTTTATTGTGATTTTTCTGACAAATTGATGTTATTACCCTTTCATGAATTTGGTATTAATTTGAAAATGATTGACTTAAATTATATGGTACCATAGTGAATTACAGACTGAAATGAATTGATTGAAATGTATATACTAGTTATGATTGAGTTAGGTAAATCAGAGTTGTTCAGATGTCTTTGTACAGGAGATGATCTAAAATGATTGAAAACAATTTATATTTATATAGATATATATAAATAATTTACTATTTAATTAAAAAATTTGGTTTTGAGGATAATTGTGTATCGTTCACCAATGGGTATTTTGATTTATCTCCTGAAAGATTTCTGAGATTTATGCCTAAATTTGATAATGGATTAAATTCAAGATATAGAGTAAAAAATATATATTATATTTCAAACAGAAAATTTGTTCAATAAGTTAAAAAAGACGTAACAGTGTATTTGAAAGTTAATAAAGATTTAGTTATTCAATTCTAGTTAAAGATATGATATGCTGAAAATTTCTTTTGAACTTGAGATAATCATTAAGAATTCTAGTAATATTGTTTAGATTAACTAATGTCTTTGTTAATTTATGAATATGACGAATTGAATTGTTCAACATTAACTGCATAATTATATATAGTCATAGTTATATTTATTGATGACATTTTGATATACTTTAAATAAAATCAGTGTATGTGTAAATTTGAGAAATATATTATAGGTTTTGTGCTAGAAATAATTTATGTGAAAAATTAACAACGTTGAGTTTTGGTTCAATGAGGTTAATTTCCTTGGTTATGTAAAATTTAGCAGATGGATTTGTGTAAGTTCGGGTAAAAAAATATTTTTCTATTTTTATATGGAAACTTTGAAAAATATCTCTAGAAATTTCTGTACTGACCTAATTGAACATCAAGTATCGTCTAAATTATTACTATTTATTTTGATTCCTAGAGTTTGTGTTATTTGAGATTATTATGAGATTGGTATTCTCTAGTTTTGGATGAGCTAGTAATGATTTTTGTTCTGAGGAAAAACATTAGAATAAACACATACTGCTAGATAAAAATTTCATGGACGAAATTTCCTAAGGGGGAGAGTTATAACAGCCCGTTTTTTAATAGTGTCGAAAACAGTGATTTCGAGATCATAAACCCGACGAGAAAATTTTTATAACGAGTGTTTAAATTAAATAAGTCAATAATAATTTTTTATGGAATTTTGAACTTAAGAATTTTAATTATTGAATTAAAAGTTAGTATAAGTGGTTTGGTTCAAATATCAAGTAGTTTTAGAAAATGAGGTATCGGGACCTTGTTTCAAAAATTTAAGATCATAATTATTTTTGTATTAAATATTTACAGAGTTTTATTATATGTGAATTGAAGTTTGATCGGGTAATTTTGATGATTAATTGCTTAATTAAGTAAAAATGAGTAAAAGAGATAAAAGTTAATTGCTATTCATTAAAAATAGTAAAGGGACCAAAATGGTAATTAAATCATGGTAAAAAGTCCAAGCTATGGTGGAATAATTATTATCCACAAACTTTTGGGTTATTTGTTTATATAGTCCTAATTAGTTTAAGGCTAAATTGTAAATAAGTTTGTTTGATTGGAATTTAATATAATTGACGGATCAATTGTGTAATTGGACCCTCCTTAAGTGGCCTAATAATAGAAATGATGTGGAACTCTTTAGATTTTGGTAAATTACAATTAAATCCTAATTAAATGAGAATTTACTAATTAGTTTATTTTTAGTATGATCAGGAATGGTGGTTTCGAGGCCACAAATTTGATATGTTAGACCGTAAATATTAATTATTTAATATTTACGAGGTCATTACTATGATATTAAATTTTGGTTACGAAATTTTGTTGATTAGTTAGTTAATTAAGTTAAAAGGATTAAATCGTAAAAGGTGCAAAGTTGAATTCTATTAATTAAAAGGTATGTTAAAGTTCTTAAGGGGTAATTAGACCATTCATATTATGAGTGGACGACCTTGACCATTTTTGGTTGAAAATTTAAAAGAATTTTAAAAGGGTAATTTTGTAATTTCATAAGGAACTAATTAAATTAAAAAGTAAAGGGTTGTAAATTCATTTTTTTCTTCTTTTCTTCTTCTTCAAGCTGAAACAGCATGGATGGGAGAAGGTTTATTCGGCTAAGCTAGGGTTTATTGTTTTGGAAGGTAAATCTTACCCGTTTTTAGTAATTTTTATGTTTTGAGTCCGTATTAGCTTAATCTAGCTAACTCAAGGACTAATTTTTGATTCTGTCAAATGATATAAAATTTGCCATTTATGAATGAGCTTGTTCTTGAAAGTTTATGGAAGTATTTTGAGTTTGGTTGTTGGATATGATTATTTTGTAAAGTAATTTTTGATGATTTTAATGTTTAAGGACTAAAGTGGTAAAGTGATAAAATCAAAAGGACTTAAGGTGAAATAATGGAAAAAGTGGGCTGTTAAAAGACTCATGAACATTCAGCAAAGCTGAAATTTTAATAAAAATGGTTAATTTGCAAGTTTAAGGCTTAAGGACTAAATTAAATAAAAGAGAAAAGTTAAGGGTAATTTTGTAAAAATACCAAAAAGGTTTTTTTTGCATAAAATGATTAAAAATTCATGTTGATTTAAATAATTAAATGAAATTATTGTAATAGATCAAGAAGTTATCGTCGATCGTGGAAAAGGAAATTTATGAATTAGTCTTTGAAGTTCAATTTAACTGCAAATTCGTCTGGTAAGTTCATAACGATAAATTTTCATTTTAATAGTACATGATTGTATTCTTTATAATCGTTGTAGAACAGGTTATGGTACGTGAAATTTAGAAAGGTGAAAAAGAAATGAATGAAAGAGATATCAGCCTTTAAGCCGGTGATTTGAAACCGACGCAATGACTGAGGTATCGCATATGTTGTGAGTCCTCGATAGCTCGTGTGAGCAGCTTCGTGAGTCAAAAAAGAGATATGAAATCCTAAATGGATTATAGGCCTTACGATGGCTGGAATTTATGCTTGAATGCATATTCTCGATAGCTCGTGTGAGCAGCATTGTTAGGGGACAATTTACAGACAGACACCGTACCGGTGGCTGGGGTACCGCATATGTTATGAGTCCTCGATAGCTCGTGTGAGCAGCATCGGGTACTAGTAACAGTAAAGTTATAGACAAGAAAGTTTGAATACTACATATGGCTTGAGGAAGCAACAGTTCATCCTAACTTGGTTGAGTTATGACTGTTTTATGCATATGATTGATAATTCTTTAGACTCTTCGAACTTACTAAGCTTTGAAGCTTACCAAAGATGTTATTGTTATTTTGTAGATTACTTTTTTGTTTGAAGATCGGATCATCTCCACGAAGTTACACTATAGCGGAGCCTATTTGTTTTTGTTAGTTCTTCATCACTTGGTTATATGACATGTACTAGGATAATGTTATCTTTTGTTTACTCGTTCGAGATTGTGATGATCTTGATATGTCTTTAATGAAATATTAAACTTAGTAATGTATGCTTGTTCAAGACGAAAAATAGACTTAGAAGTACAATGTAATGACTTGAAAACTATGAATTATCTATTGGTTTAATGCATTTTGGAGTTAAGCATGGTAAGTATTGATAAACTTGTGTTTTGACATGATTCATTAGATTCTGCATACCTGTTTCGGTAGAACTCATGCATGTACCAGTAGAAGTATAGGGTGGGAGAGAGATTGTTCACTGGCTTGAGTTGTATTGGTAGTTGCATAGTAGGTATCGGTAGTTCTGCTCACAGAAGTATTGATAGTTTGTATACTTATACCGATATAAGTTTCAGGGTAAGATTTCTTAGCTCTCTAAAGTTTTTAGTATCGGTAGAAGCATGACATGTTTCGATAGAAGTCACACATGTATCGGTAGTATTGTCTCAAGTATCAGTAGAAGTTTGCACTATTCTTGAACTGTTTACTGACTTGATAACTACCGGTACTTGTTGGACAAGTACAGGTAGAAGTATCCAAAAATCATGAAAATGACATTTTTGCCCTTCTTGAGTTTTAATTATAATTAAATGATGATTTATGACATGATATTAAAAGATGAACAGTGATAAATGAATAGAAAGACACCGGGACCTTAACTGACGACAATCTTCGGGATGTCATGATATGTGATATGAATATTGATTTCTAATTGATGAAAATTTTGTAAATGAATATGTAAGATTAAATGGAGTTAGAATTCTGAGTTGCAGGTTGGTAAATGTATAAATTGTGATTGATTTGTATGTAAGAAAAAAATACTCGTAAAGTTCTGTAAACCTTGACATCTTAGATCGAAGATGGTTACGATTTTTGGGTGTTACATTTAGTGGTATTAGAGCTATGGTTTAGTCGATTATTAGACTAAGTGTAGTGTGAATAAAGTCTAGAAAGTACATGCCATATAAACCTGTGATAGTGTGATATTGATTTATCCAATCTAACTCCTGTTTATTTGGAGATTCTAAAGATGTTATCTGAATCTAAACTTTACGAAATTAATGGAGTTAATAATAATATCTGATTACTGATTCTGGTGCAAGTTATAGTATATTGGTTTCATAATTATTTGAAACAAAGAGTGACTTTATAACTGCTACCTCTGAGAATAGGTAAATAACGTGGGATCAAAGACATAACGATGGATCTGAAATTACGGTGCCTAATATTATTCCTAGTATGATCTATTCCTTCGATATTAATTATTGGGTATGCACTGATTAATATTGGGTTAATTTATTTATATATTGCATTGTATTAATAAATATCAAAACTATACCTTAACTTTGATTTCGTCCAATTTTATACATGAAATTATGATTTGATTCAATTTTAACAAATCACTAACAATATTATCGAATTAGCATTATTTTACATTGATGTAAAATTATACGCCGCTAAAAGTGCTGCTAATAACATGTTTTGCTGTAGTGTATTTTGCATACACAAATAATTATATTAATCCAATATGAAAGTAAATGTATGCATTCATTTCTTTAAATGTAAACAATTAAACCAAAATTAAAATTTCAAGTATACATATAAACAACAATTTAAATTTCAGATATATAATTGCATTAAGTTCACGTATCAAATTGTATATTGAACTAAAATTTATGTATAAATTTGATATTGATTGAGTCTTTGCTTAGACGGATCATAGAGTTGAATGATGGATAGATTTTGTGCTCATGTTAGTCTTAATTAATTAGAGGGCATTCCCTTTTAAACTCGAACAATCAAATGCATATCAAAACCTTGTGTTCCACCTTAACAGATAAAGGAGGTAAATATCTTCACAATAAAATCGACATTATTAATGGTTTTTATTGCGATTTGTAGAAGAGTGTATTCTTTTTTTGATAACAAAATATAAAAGCTTCAATTACAAACTAACAGTAGTATCTGTGTTGGATAGAATAACTTGTCTGTTTTTCCGTAATTTTTTATTATTATTTGAATATAAAATTAGATAGTGAGTGACATTTTTTTTGGTTAATGTAATGTTGGTATATTAATATATTCCTTTGTATTTTATCTTGTTTGTGTTCAAGGGTGAATTTAAGGGGTTGATAGGGCCCGACCCTCATAAAATGGAAAATTTTTTATTTAGGCTATTAAAACTTTTTATAATTTTAAATTAGTAAAGGTGAAATTGCACTTTCTCTCCCAAAAAATGATAAAATTAAATCACATCTGTTGGATTATATTTAACAAATTAAATGCAAACTTAAACAAATTAACACTAAATTTATTGTATTAATAAAATCATGAAAAATTCAAACCTAATAATATTAGCAATTAATTTTTATCAAATCAACCTAAAACTTGAATTAAACATTAAAAAGTTAACATTGTTACTTTTAGGTGCCAAAATATACCACTTTTATCAAATACAAGTATCAAATTAAGCCAAAAGACTACCACATTAAAAAAAAAGATCAAACTTGAGTACCAAATAATATACTAAGCCTTTACATAAGTAGGACTCATATTTGAGATCTCAATGTCTGATTTTTAATTGCTAATGGACATGGAAATATTGGATATGCAAAACTCTACAAGCAAACCATAGAGGGATAAATATCAAAACTATACCTTAACTTTGATTTCGTCCGATTTTATATATGAAATTTTGATTTGATTCAATTTTAACAAATCACTAATAATATTATCGAATTAGCACCATTTTACATTGATATATTGCATACACAAATAATTATATTAATCCAATATGAAAGTAAATGTATACATTCATTTCTTTAAATGTGTACAATTAAACCAAAATCAAAATTTCAAGTATACATATAAACAACAATTTAAATTTCAGATATATAATTGCATTAAGTTCACGTCTCAAATTGTATATTGAACTAAAATTTATGTATAAATTTGATATTGATTAAGTCTTTGCTTAAACCGATCATAAAGTTGAATGATGGATAGATTTTGTGCTCATGTTAGTCTTAATTAATTAGAGGGCATTCCCTTTTAAACTCAAACAATCAAATGCAAATCAAAATGTTGTGTTCCACCTTAACAGATAAGAAGGTAAATATTTGTAGAAGAGTGTATTCTTTTTTTGATAACAAGATATAAAAGCTTCAATTATAAGCTAACAGTAGTATCTGTGTTGAATAGTATAACTTGTTTGTTTTTTCATGATTTATGATTTGTTATTATCTAAATATAAAATTAGATAGTGAGTGACATTTTTTTGGTTAATATAATGTTGGTATATTAATATATTCCTTTGTACTCTATCTTGTTTGTGTTCAAAGGTGAATTTAGGGGGTTGACAGGGCTCGACCCACATAAAATGAAATTTTTTTTATTTAGGTTATTAAATTTTTTTTATAATTTTAAATTAATAAAAGTAAAATTACACTTTGTTTCCTTTAAAAATGATAAAATTTCGATTTAATCTTTTAAAAATTACATTTTTACTATAATAAAAATTATAATTTATTTTTCACCCCTAAAAAAATTTGGAACTTCGCCCCTGTTTGTGTTATTGTTAATAATTTTATGCTGCCAAAGCTTAAATTTTGTGGCTATAGAAGTGAAAGTAACCTTTTTGGCCATTTCTGTTTATACAAGAATATGTGTAGTTTGAGTGACATGCCTTGTATCCTGATTTTGTTGGCCCATAATGTTGTTTGTAACTTGGAAATTTGCTCTAAAAATGTTGCCACTCAATTTCACTGTATTCATCGGATAAAATCAATTTTTGATATTTTTGGGTTTTAGGTGAAATAATAAATTAGATTTTTTTTAAAATTTTTAAAATGTAATACAATAAAATAAAATTATATGCTAGTAATTTTATTAAAATAATATATTTTATGACATTAAACGAATAATATATTTTTCTAATAAAATTAAAAAAAATTCATTTAATCTACTTTTATATCATCAATTATAAAGACACAAAAAATCATAGAAAATGAGTTCTACGAGCATTCTGAGATACAAAATCATTATTGATAACATGAACATCAATGTTTCCAAAAAATCCTTCTTGATTTTTTTATTTTAAAATTAGTTACTACTAATAAAAGGGACAAAACTCAAAATTACATATGAATTTTGGTCTAATGTATAATGTTATACATGACTATTAAGTAAGTATTTTTTTTTATTTTAAAATATCATATTAGTGAACTTATTAGAAAAATTGGACGGAGTTAACAATTGAATCCGAATTTTAAAACATGAAAAATAAAATGATTAAATTTCAAATATACAAAAATTATAAGGATTTAAAAGCATATTTTAAGCTATTAGATATATAATATCTATTTAGTTACACATACGTCACCGCTGTACAAAATCCCGTAGATTAGATTTTTTTTAGATATAAAAAAACCAATTATAAGTGAATATAGCGTTATGATTATCACAATAAATCATAATTTTCGATTTTTTTTGGTGTAACATAATTTTTTATTTTAATGCGTCGAAAAAATATAAATTTTGTATTTAATTACGAAAAAAATATTTATTTATACTATTATTGTTTAAGAATTTTATTTAATTATATGATGAATTAATTCAATCTCAATTTAATTGTAAATTTATTAAAAAAGATAATTATTTTATATATTGTTACAGGAGTAAAAAATTTCATTTAGATTGATATCATTCGTTTTTAGAGGATAATAAAATAATAATTAAAAAAACATTTGGCATTACTTTAGATCTGCTTGTTGAGTTTTTTACTTCATTGATATTGGATAGAATAATTACCCTACTAAAACTCTATTATTTGTACCAAATAATAAATAATATTTAAAAACTTTTTTATCTTAAATAAATATTATTTTAATTTTTTTATTTTTTGTACCTTTTTATCATTAATGAAATAAACATTTTTTAGATTTCTTTTAACTTTAAGCCCTGAACGATTACACTTCAAAACAGCCACCAAAATCGACCCTGAACAAAATCTATGACATTATCATTGAGAGACATTGAAATGTAATGTTTTACCCAATACCACCCTCTTCAACACAATACGATATATATATATATATATATAGAAGAACATTCTAAAACAACTTGATTTAAAAGAAAAAAAAAATGAGGTAATGAACCAAAGGAAGCATATAAATAGTATCTGCCACACCCATTGATGGAAATTTTCATTCATGTTCACCCCAAGGAAGCCTTCATAAATCAAGCCTCAAAGGGATATATCCTATCAAATCTCATTCCAATAGTTTGAAGGCTCAAAGGGATATAGCCTTAATGGCCTCCGAGTCTTCATGTGAAAACAGCCCCAATAACAAATCATATCTCCACGACCTGCTTTCCTCATCAATCAACACCCTCAACTAAAATTTTTTTTTCGAGAAGTCGAAATTAAATTTTAAATTTTAATAATTTATAATTTTATAATTTTAAAAAATTAAATCAAAAATTTATAATTTTAAGAAGTTTAAAGTACAATTTTATTTTAATTAATTTAAAATTAAAAAAAATTCAAAAAACTTAAACAACAATTTTTCATTTTAGGGAAGTTAGATCTCCTGCCAACATCTTAAATTTGCCTCTACTCTACACCTTCATCCATTTATAGTTTAGCCTTTGCACTAAATAACAACGTTCATTATAGTGTTTTTCATTAAAATACTAGGAATGTTTTTGCTCCATTTTAAGATATTTTTAAATTTATTTTAAAATAAATAAATAATAAGAGAAATAATTATAATGATGGACTCATTCATTTAAACAATTCTGTAATTTTGTGTCTAATTCATTATTTATTTTGCATAATTTATAATTATTTGTTCATCTTTTTTAAAAAAAATAGTTTTTTATATTTTTATTTCTTTTATTCAAAGTATTATATATTTTTATAAAATTTACATATTAATTATTCATTTTATATTTTACCAAAAAAACTTAAAATGTGAATAATTGAATTAAGTTCTAAAATGGTATTCGCAAGCAAATTGAGTAGTGCCAACTACTCAAGCATTGATGATGAACAATGAAGAACAAAGATGGACACACATAATATCTTTATGTAGTTCGATTTCTTACATCTGCAGGGTCTTTGAAAGATAAAGATGTCATTTTTATTGATTATGAAGACAAATTGATAAACACAAAAACAAAATTGAATGTAGTTCAAATGTGTTGGACATAAAACTACCTATGTAGTTTTTTCACCCCGTCAGGTTTCAATGTCACAACACCCAAGCTTTGGTGTCACAATATCCTTGATAGTGGTACAATCTTGGCTTTGGGAGTTTTCAATGTTTCGACAATGGCTGTAACACCCTGGTACTCGACCAGAAAGTCGGGTTTGAGTTACAAGGTGCCACATTCATTTCCAGAGCAATTACAGTAAATTTACATTCATTTTCAAAGCATTAAACATTTAGATGTAAGTAAAACAAGGGTATAAAATGATACATAATCATTTATGGATCTTATACGAGCTTACGGAAGCTCTTTTGCTAACCCAAAGTCGAAAAAGGATCAAATTGTAAAAAATTCAAAATCTTAAGTTGACGTCACGACGTTGGGGGTTCCTTGTTGTGATGCCACATACTATTTTAACTCATCCTAATGTTGAGAGTCAATCATCGCAATGTGAATCTCTATCCAACCCTCATCATGATATTAAAAGACCTACGTCGTGACATGATCCCTTGTTCTATTCAAAATCCAATTGAATACATTGCTCCACTAGCATATTTCACATACATGGATGCCTTAAAGGCTATAATTGAACACTTACCAAAATCTAACCTGTTAACAACCATATACCTATGTGTATTTTCCAACTATTTCAACCATTTACAATACTAACTTTCAAAATGACCATTGGAACATTTGAACTAATAAAACCTAGGCACATGCCATTTGACCAAAGTGAGATAAGTTATACAAACTTAGTTGAGTCAAAAATAGAGGTTTGGATGTTGACTTCAAGTCTAGAGGCTCCGAGAAATACTTGATCCTGTGAAAGGAGAAAACAAAACTGTATTATGAGCGATAAAGCTCAGTGGTACTTTAATGATTCAAGATAACATAAACATTTACAATGATCATGTACAACACCATTACACAATCTAGTCGAGTCATAATATACCAATCTAACCATATCACATTTTAGATACGAAGGAGTATATGAATATGGAAAATAACTAATGCATTCGTCATTATTTGCAAGGCAAATAATCAATACATACCATTTGAAAATTACTATTTTTCATACCTTACTAGTAATCATTATCAAACATATATCACACACATCTTTATATGGTATTTACATTATACTATTCATGTTTCATAGCATTCATATTAATTATCTTGTTTTCATACCATTCAAACTAGTTTCTAAAGTCTATCGACTTATTTATATTTATTTCAAAATCATATTCTATTGTCAATATATTTCTTTACATATTCAAGTCTTTCCAATTTTAATTAAGATGTTATGCCCGATGGAACCCTAGTAAAATGAACTCGGATACACGGGTAAACTACACCACACCAAATAGCTCGTAGAGCTTAAACTACAACACACCATATTCATATATTAATACATCCCTCCACCACACCATATTATACTTAATGATCCGCAACAAATGCTAGATCTCGGTGTAACTTGTAATGATCTCCGTACAAACACATATCTTGCACAAGCGTGCATATGACCTTATTGGCATGCCAATTGTATAATAACCTTCTAAGTTCACATGAGCATCAATTATATATATGGCATTTCCATACTTGTAATCATCTCACTCACATATTCATACCCTGTATCTAGTCACATGTGTATTTCATACCCAATATGTTGTTCTATCGCTTAACAATTATTTTGAAATTTAATGCATATATGATCTCTTGATCAAATTCACAATCACAATTCATTTCATCATCAAACATACATATTTCATATTATAAGATATATTTCAATATAATTTTCATCTCACATATCATAATTTAAGTATTTCATATCATTTCTCATTTTATTCATTTTAGTCCTCTACTTCGATGTTCCATGTAACACCCATAACCTGTTTTTGTCGCTGGAATATGATTACAGAGTATTACCGTACATATCTGATAAGTGAATTATTTAAGCAATTTATTTCTGTATTTTGGATTAATTATGAGGAAAGTACTTCTAATTTCTTACAATTTCTTATCAGGTACACAAATTGATGTTTCTTTACCTAAAAGAAAGCAAAAATAGATTAAATTGAAGACATGTGTGAAGAAATGGGCTATATTCGAAGTTGAGGGACATTGAGGGCTAAATTGCAAAAGGAATTCTTGGTTGAAATGGTCAAATAAGCTTAGTCAAAGTTGTTTATTTTATTAATTTTGTTTTGATTAAATTTGTTATTTTCCTAATTTCATTTTGACTAAAATTATTTATTTTAAGTAAATAGGGTAATTTAGTTTAATAGGACTTAAGCTATTTTTAGTAGTCCAATTGTATATAAATAAGGATTACTTGGATTCAATTGAAATGTACTTGAATATCCTTTGAAGCAATTAAGAAATTGTCCTTTTTCTATTCTTCTTGTCTTTTTGCGTTAGACTAGTCTGCCATTTCCATCTCCATTTCATTCCCTTTTATAAATTTGTCCAATTGCTACATTAACCCCTCCCTTTTCCATCTTTCATTTTCATAAGCAATCCATCACCATATCCATCCACCAAGCATGATTAAAATAATGCGTCACTAAATTTCTTTTTAGCCTTAGTTCGGTTATCACCCCGTCAAGAAATAATCGTGGGTTATGAAACTGTGCTAAAAACCTTTTTATCGATACTCGCTATCACTTCGGTTTATGGGGTAGTACAAATTCGGCCCTTAAATTTAATTATACTTTCGATTCAAAAAGTGCACGTTGGATCGAAGTAGGTTGGCGTACAGTTGGGAAGTCAAATCGGCTGTGCTACATTCGAGTTCCCGCGAACAAACTGGCATGTCCAAGTGGGAAGAAGCTAGTTGGATTCTGTCAAGGTTGATAGAGATCAGATTTAAATGACCCACGCGGTTGTGGTTGTTAATTCGAGTTGGATTTTTTAGAGCGCAAAGCTATTGAAAACTTAAATCGCGAGCACGTGCAACGTCGTTAGACATTCAACAAGGGTCGATTTGCAGGTCGTATCTGGAACTGGCTACTAGAGGAAAAGTTAGTGGTTGGGACGTTCTCGAGCGCCATAACTAGCTTATCAATTAAAAAGGGAAGATTAATTTTAAAGGATCAATTCAAGATCGGAGGAAATCGAGGCTGAGGCTAAGTTTATTAAATATAGTTTTTCTCATTTCTTTATCTCAATTAATTATTTAGCAGTAATATTTATTTCACTTAATTTATTTTGTTTTTGCTTTATTTTAGTTTGATGTTTTATCTCTAAACCCCCACTCTTTTATTTTTATTTTTTAGGAGACAGTCACGAGTCGTGGGTGCGCCCTTCGACACGACGTTCAAAAGGAAGACACGAGAGTAGATTACAGCAACCAGTCCCTGTGGAATCGACCCTACTGCCTTATACTATTGTTTTGTATTATTTGTCGTAGGAATATTTATATTTGGTGGATTTGACACCCATCAAATTTTGGCGCCGTTGCCGGGGACAAGTAACATTTTTTCTAACTTTCGTTTGTTTTCTTTATGACAAGGTCTGAGTAGACACCTCTCAATGACTTTGAACCGGAGATAGAGAAATTAGCCCGAAGGTTGAGAAAAGAAGCTCACAGAAAACATCTACAGACAGAGTTCGAAGAAGAAGCTTTCACTAAAGAAATATTCGGAGACGAGGAAGCAAAGAAAATGGAAGATCAGAATCAGACTATTCGACAACTTACAGCAGCATCGGACGAACAACAGCCGTAGTGTATAACTTATCCAACGGGAGGAACACTGTTCAAGTTAAAGTCGAGCTTGATCCATCTATTGCCCACCTTTCATGGGGTTCAAAACGGGAACCCACACAAGCACTTGAAGGAATTCCACATGGTGTGCACGAGCATGAAACCTCAGGGAGTAACAAAAGACCAAATTAAACTTCGTGCATTTCCTTTTTCATTAGCAGACTCTGCTAGAGAGTGGTTGTTTTATTTACCTCCAAGATCTGTTAACATATGGGCTGATATGTCTCGTTTATTCCTTGACAGGTTTTTCCTAGCAGCACGAGCAGTCGAGCTGAGACGGGATATAGTGGGAATTTAGCAAAAGGAGACTGAAACGCTCTACGACTACTGGGAGTGGTATAAAAAGTTATGCATAAGCTGCCCATAACAAGAACTTTTCGAGCAGTCACTGCTCCAGTATTTCTACGAAGGACTACTTCCTATAGAGATGAAGATGACCGATGTAACCAATGGAGGAGCACTTGTTAATATGACTCCCCAAAGAGCTAGAGAGTTTATTTCAATGATGGCTGCGAACTCTCCACAGTTTCGACCGGCTACAAAACCCACGAGACGAGTTCATGGGTTAAGTACTTTGACTTTAGAAATTAAAATAGATAAACTCACTAATATTGTGCAAAATTTGGTTGCAAATAAGTCAAGCCCAGCAAAGCTATGCAAAATCTGTACTATGTCAGATCATCCGACAAACTCATGTCCTATCTTACATGAGGAATCGGCAGAGCAAGCAAATGCTGTCGAAAATTTTCCAAATCCACCCCAAAGATGGTACGATCCCTATTCGAACACATACAATTCGGAGTGGAGGGACCGTCCAAATTTAAGTCATGGATTGAATCCTAAATTCAATCAGTCGTATCAACAAAGGTCGCCTCTAAATCAGCAACAACCACCTCCGAAGTTGTCGTTAGAAGCTATTGTCAAAAGGTTAGCCACTAACACTAAAAAATTTCAAGAAAAAACTAACTTGTATTTATAGGAAATAGACAAGCAGATGAGCAAGTTAGCACTCACGATTAGCCGAATGGAGTCTTAAGGAAGGCTACCATCCCAAAGGAAACCAAACCCTCGACATAATGCAAGCGCTATGATGTAAGGTCTTAGAACCCGTGACTAGCATGAGTCGTGCCCACGATGCTAAATGCGAAGAACAGAAACTAGATTTAGAAACTCTAACAGAGTCGTCTCCACCAAAACCACTTGTTGTGAAACCCCTATTTCCTGA
Source organism: Kokia cookei (assembly GCA_039519145.1). Classification (NCBI taxonomy): domain Eukaryota; kingdom Viridiplantae; phylum Streptophyta; class Magnoliopsida; order Malvales; family Malvaceae; genus Kokia; species Kokia cookei. Next base: position 27,344,243 of record CM076901.1, read on the forward strand.
AAGGTTCGTTAACCATAAGAAGGAGTGAGAAGTGAAGGAGATTCTGGACACTTTCCAAAAGTAGAGATAAACATTCTCCTTCTCGATGCGATCAAATAGATACCACACTATGCAAAATTTTTAAAGGAATTATGCACAAGCAAGAAGAAACTCCTCGGTATTGAGAAGGTAAGCGTTGGAGAAAATGTTTCTGCTTTGTTGCAAAAAAAGATACCTCCAAAATGCAAGGACCAAGGTATGTTTTCCCTATTATGCAAAATAGGTAGTGTAGGTATTAAAAAGGCCATGTGCAACTTAGGTGTGTTACTTAACGTTATGCCTTTTTCTATTTACAAAGTACTTAATGCGGGTCCTTTGAAAGAAACAGGTGTAATTATTCAGCTTGCAGAACGATCCATGGTGTATCCGAAAGGAGTATTGGAGGATGATCTTGTTATGGTAAACGAGTTAATTTTTCCTGCAGATTTTTATATCATTGACATGGAGGATGATAACTCGAAAAACTCTTCTGATATTTTACTTATAAGACCGTTCTTTAGCACTGCGCATACAAAGATTGATGTTCATAGTGGGACACTCACTATGGAATTCGATGGAGAGGTTGTAAAATTTAATGTTTATGAAACAATGAGCTGACCTAGTACAATGTCAAATGTTTCTTGTGTTGGTGTTGTTGAACCACTGACGAAATTGCATTTTGAATATTGTGAGGTAGATGGGTTACAAACTGTCTTATGCAAGAGTTAGACCTAAAAATTATGAAAAAACTGGAAGAACTTAAGAAGGGATTCGAGACCAATGGGTAAAAATCAAAACCTTTCTACGTGAACTTTCAAGTGCACGTAATGGAAGGATTGACCCACAATACGTCAAATGGATAACATTTAAGTTAGTCAAGCTAACGACGTTAAACAAAAGCGCTGTTTGGGAGGCAACCCAAATTCATTTTTATTTTTTATTTTTAATTTTCAAGTTTAATTTCAGTTGAATAAAGATTGTCGTTTAATCCATTTCATGCGTCATTTTCAAGGTGCATCGTGATATTTTACGAAAATCTAGTATCAGTCGTGGCGTGGGCACGCCTTGTCAAATTTCAGTGTTACCATGTGTTGAAACATACACCCAAGATTGAACCAATTAGAACTAACTCGAACTGCCTACATCATCCTCCGCCTCATAAAAAACACAGTGAGTACACTTTGCCCAATTTTTTTTCCATTATTTACATTTACACATTGAGGGCAATGTAGGATTAAGTAGGGGATTCATTATGCATGCCATGATTTTTCTCTTTGCATATTGCTTATGATATTAATATTATTTGATAATTATTTTCATGATTGAATTCTTTATTATTTTCATGATTGAATTCTTTCTTATGCTTGGTTCATTTGGATAATTAGAAGCTCATGAAAAATAATTGCTTGTTTTTTTTATCAATACACATTTTATAGAGTTGAAATTATTATGAGAAACGTCGAACACTTCATTAAATTAGAAACTTTTTTTAGACTTGCTTAATAAGTACTCAATTTTGTAAATAAATAAAGTGTGGATGTGAACAAATATATTGTGCCTTGGTTATGAGTGAAGATTCGAAATGTGATCGAATTGAGTAACCGGGTTGAGGTACTTGGCTTGTCATCTCAATTCGCGTAAAAAGATTCGAGTGACTAATTGAAGATTCTAACATTCCGCTAATCGAGCTACCTTGTGTCTTAAAAAAATTCAAAAAAAAAGAATATATATATATACGTATGTAAATTTGGGTACAATTAGCAAGTTTGATTAAGCTTAAATTTTTGTGAAGTGGTTGATTTTGTTCATAATGGTTGAAAGTCTATAAAATGTGTGTTGATTAAACATGAGCGATTATCTATTTTTGATCTTCTAATTGTTTGCATGAAACTTGGTTTAAGAATGAAATTCGATTTTGAAAAAAAAAATATCGAATAACATTAATATAGACTAAACATTATGCTTGAGGAAAAGCATAGGCTAAGTAGGGGGATTTTGATAAGTGAATTATTTAAGCAATTTATTTGTGTATTTTGGATTAATTATGAGGAAAGTACTTCTAATTTCCTACAATTTCTTATCAGGTACACAAATTAATGTTTCTCTACCTAAAAGAAAGCAAAAGTGGATTAAATTGAAGACATGTGTAAAGAAATGAGTTATATTCGAATTTGAGGGACATTGAGGGCTAAATTGCTAAAGGAATTCTTGGTTGAAATGATCAAATAAGCTTAGTCAAAGTTGTTTATTTTATTAATTTTGTTTTGATTAAATTTGTTATTTTCCTAATTTCATTTTGACTAAAATTATTTATTTTAAGTAAATAGGGTAATTTAGTTTAATAGGACTTAAGCTATTTTTAGTAGTCCAATTGTATATAAATAGGGATTACTTGGATTCAATTGAAATGTACTTGAATATCCTTTGAAGCAATTAAGAAATTGTCCCTTTTCTATTCTTCTTGTCTTTTTACGTCAGACTAGTCTGCCATTTCCATCTCCATTTCATTCCCTTTTATAAATTTGTCCAATTGCTACATTAACCCCTCCCCTTTCCATCTTTCATATTCACAAGCAATCCATCACCATATCCATCCACCAAGCATGATTAAAATCATGCATCACTAAATTTCTTTTTAGCCTTAGTCCGATTATCACCCCGTCAAGAAATAATCGTGAGTTATGAAACTGTGCTAAAAACCTTTTTACCGGTACTCGCTATCACTTCGGTTTATGGGGTAGTACAAATTCGCCCCTTAAAGTTAATTATACTTTCGATTCGAAAAGTGCACGTTGGATCGAAGTAGGTTGGCGTACAGTTGGGAAGTCAAATCGATCGTGCTGCATTCGGGTTCCCACGAACAAATTGGCGTGTCCAAGTGGGAAGAAGCTGTTGAAATCTTAAATCACGAGCACGTGCGACGTGGTTAGACATTCGGCAAGGGTCGGTTTGTAGGTCGTATCCGAAACCGGCTACTAGAGAAAAAGTTGGCGGTTGGGACGTTCTCGAGCGCCATAACTAGCTTATCGATTAAAAAGGGAAGATTAATTTTCAAGCACCGATTCAAGATCGAAGGAAACCGAGGCTGAGGCTAAGCTTATTAAATATAGTTTTTCTCATTTCTTTATCTCGATTAATTATTTAGCAGCAATATTTATTTCACTTAATTTATTTTGTTTTTGTTTTAGTTTGACGTTTTATCTCTAAACCCCCACTCTTTTTTTTTTAGGAGACAGTCACGAGTCGTGGGCGTGCCCTTCGACACGACGTTCAAAAGGAAGACACGAGAGTAGATTACAGCAACCAGTCCCTGTGGAATCGACCTTACTTCCTCATACTACTGTTTTTTATTATTTGCCGTAGGAATATTTATATTTGGTGGATTCGACACCCATCAATTTCGAAACTTATCATATCAATCGAGATTCAATTATCAAATAAATTTCATAACTACATATATGGTTCTGAATGAAATAGAACATACATTTACGGGCCTTAAATCGAGCTTTCGAAGCCCTAAAAATAGGTTAGGAATATTTAGAGACCAAATCAAAACAAATCAAAACATTTAAGGGAATATGAAAAATTTCACTACAGGGGTCACACGGCCATGTGTCCAAGCCGTGTAACAAAGCCCAGACCTTGTGACTCTAAACATGTCTGTGTGGCTATCCCACACACCAATGTGGCACCTTACATGCTCGTGTGCTCACCTGTGTGTGCACTCGTGTAATGCACTGACTTGGGTCACATGCTTGTGTGCTAGCCCATGTGAACGCTGCACCTAGCACACTAGGGCACACGCCCGTGTGTGCCTGAACATGACCTAAATCATGATCATTATTCATCCAAATGCATAGGTACCTAAACTAACATATAACATATCATTACAAGACCTTAAAACACATCAAGAGCAACTAAAACATGCCTAATATAACCACCTAAGACCTAATCAATGTGTCATCCAAGATCCACTATATAAGCACTTACTTCATTCCTCAAACCAATATACAAACCTCACACACACATGAATTGGTTTACCTTTGACCTTAAACACCATGCTTAATTACAAGCTAAACGTTACCATTTCATGCTCAATCACTTATACCAAATTAGGATTTAAACTAGCATATCATATGAAGTCCTCAATCCATAACATCAAGCATACCAAATACCATACACATATCTATGAAATATTATAAACATAGCCAATTGTCCCTATTACATGCCATATAAACCAAGTTGTTTGCCAAATTTACCAAAGAGGGCTCTAGGATATTGTGATTCTTCGAGTTGATTCAATATCCCGGTTCCATAAAAGCGTAATCTACAAAAAAAAGGACGCGAGTAAGCTTACGTAAAGCTTAGTAAGTTTGTCGATTAAATGATAAATCTTACCTAATTATACATAACAAGTCAAATAACAAGAATCAAAGAACAGAGTTCCTGTCACAAGGTTATTATCAAGATTCCTGTCAATCACAGCTCACAACAGGTGAGTAATGCTTAATAGAATAGAACAAATTAGTTTCCATATTTCAATAACATTTAAAGATCATTAAAACATAGCCCGATGAACAATAAGTGGATACCAATACACAGTTAACCAATTAACACACCAAATACTTGTAAGAGCTTGTCCATCCAACACACCAAATGCTCGTAAGACCTAGTCCTTCCAACACACCAAATCACTGTAACATATCTCATTAGTCCACAACAAATGTAGGACCTCGACATATCCAGTGAACATAAAATTTGTTGTAATCATCTCCACTACTCCCATCAACACTGTATTACGCGTAACATAACCTATTGGCATGCCAATGGTACTCTATCCTATTTCACAGGTTCATAGCATACCATCACAGAACAATACATTAATAACTCACTATCTCATATTCCATATGCAAACATTAGTGCAATAATTATACATTTATCGACTCAAAACATCTCAATTAGTGATCAATGTCATATTAATTCATTATTTCCATTTTCAATTACATGCATCAATATAATCCAACATAATATAATTAATTCATATAATACATTTAAAAATGTATTAAAATTAAATCGAACGAACTTACCTGACTAAACTGCAACACGATAAAGTATAGGGACTATTTAACAACTTCTCTATGCCTCGATTTTCAATCCATTTTTTATTTAGAATAATAATTTCATTCAATTAACTAATTATAACAACAAAATCATTCATTTTATGCAATTAGGTCTTTTTAATATTTTTACAAAAATTGCCCCAACATTTAACTTTTATGCAATTTAGTCTTTAAGCCCAAAACTTGCAAATTAACCATTTTCAATAAATTTCAAGTTTAGTCGAATTGTAT